>WFKR01000007.1:23221208-23718708 GCA_025331145.1 Rosa persica
TTCTCAATGACGATCCATGTAAGAAATCAACCAAGTGGAAATCGTTTCTAGTCATTTGATTATATACCATGCTCGTCTTTATGTTTTTGCACACAAATTGTATTTATTTGTATGATTGAGATAACCAATTGGTTTATAATGTGACGCCTTTTTTATATTGAAAAAAATATTCTCTACATGGTTGAGATTTCAAATATAAATGATTATGAAGAAATAGCCGGTGCAATTGCTCTGTTTTGACCATTAAAATGAAATCAAAGAATACATAGGAGGGACATAGTGTCTAAACTCCAAATTATAATGAGCATCAAGATAATCACTTGAGATAATAACAGACGTTTCAACTAAAAATATATATTCTAAACTGCATCAATAGCGAAGAGTGCTCTATAGAAAAGCAAAGTTAATTACTACCTAACTGAAATTTAGGTAAAATCCAAATAGTGAAAAATATTTGCCTATCTCATTCTATCAATTTAGTCAATTATGACAAGTACCCGTCCAAGTCTAGAAACTTTGGCTACCCGTCCATGCTTAAAAAAAGTTCAAGATCATCAAGAGGCTGATACAATTGATCTAATATATGCACAGAGAAATCTGATTAAGAAAATAAACCTTGAATTATTACCTTAACATTTCCAGCTTCTTTAATGGCTTCAACAAGCTTGAGCTGCAACATAATGTTGTGACTCCGGATATGTGTCCCCGACATGGTGCATATGACAACATCAACAAGCTTGACAGCGTCGACGAGGCTCTGGAAATCCGAAAACGAACCCTCGACGAGGTGAGCCCCTTGCTTCTTAAACGAGAAGAGCATTTGTAGCTTCTCAATGTCGAGGCCGATCTCTGGCGCCGGCCTTTGCAGAACATAAGTCGGGTGGTCTGCTGCTAGGCTTGCCTTGACAATCCTTCTCCCCATGTAACCAGTTCCACCAACAACAAGAACCTTGCTCTTTCTAGTTGCCATTTTCTATGTTTTTAGCTTTCCAATATTTGCTCCATTAGCAAAAGCAACTCAGACCCTCGTATATAGACGATCCAGAAACAAAATGGTTGGCGTCAATAGTTAAGTGGAGTGGTTGGTGATCTAGCTTTGATTATTTTTATTTTTTACTTTTTATTTTTTTTGAGAACAAGATATAAAGAAGTCTAAAAAGCAGGTAAACCGCAAAAGTAGTGGTTGCTGGAAATCCATGCTCAGTTCCTTTTTAATTAATCATTATCAAATCCTTCTGAAGTGGTTCATCTCTGAAAATCAACACAAATCTGGTGAGGAATGGGACCAGATGTCATGATCTATTCCACCCATAATATGATAATTTCATTGGTGATGGTTTATACTTTCTAATCCATAATTATGGTCCCACAAATGGTACTATTTTTTTTATTAAAAATGGTACTTTAAATTGAACGAGTTTATCTGATTTTTATACATTTCTTCTGTAGTAAGTTGGTAACTTTGCAAATTATTTGATTTGCCTTCATTATTTTATAAGTTATTTGTCAAATTATATCTTGAAACCTTTTTGCCTGGAACCTCTTTCAGTTGTGTGACGAATTGCGGTAGCAAATTGCTAGTTTTTTTATTTATTTTTTATTAGGAGTGAGGTAGTAAACTACATCGGTTACGGTAGCGATTTAGTAACACACTCATCTAGTCAGTATTCGGATCAAGGTCCACTAGAGTATCTTAACAAAGCTAGACTAATCTCCTACCGCAAGCGCATGAACCCGAAGGCCCCTCAAACCTGCTGACCACAAATTTGTGGGAGTTGGAATTCGAACTCTCGACATAAAGGTTCCATACTAGGCAGGTCAACCAACTTTCTCACACCAAGTGGTTGCAAATTGCTAGTTTTGAATAATTTATCGTTATTTTTTTTAAATATAATTGAGTGAAGTTTATTCAAAAACCGCTTAATTTAAGTACACAAAAATGGTTCATGCAAGTGATCCGACAATCAGGTCTTTGTTGAGTAGGTGGTGTTGCCAAAATTTGGTGGTCATCGGAGGTGGTAGCCGGTGGCGCGTGGAGCCCACATGCTACCACTTTATGGCGCATGGAGGCGTGTAGGGCAGGTTTTTAATTCATGTTTTAGCTCATTTAAATCCTATAATGTTGTAGAACTTGCAGATGTGAATTTGGTTGAAAATTGGAGAAGTTTTGTGTTGATTATCGATTTCCGGAATCTAGAAATCAATTATCGACTTACGACAATCTGACCCTTGGATATCTCACTGTTCTGCCTTGGAACCTTTAAATTAAGGAATTGGCATTAGTAGTAAAATGTGGGTTGAATCAGAGAAGAAGTGGAGAGAAGATTTATGAGGATTTGATTTTGGGAATCGTATTTAATTGTTGAATAGTTATTCACGGAATAGGGCGACGTACCGAGCTATTTCTCGACGAAGGTACTTGTATGCGTGATCGCCTAAATAGTATTGTGGGTGGACTTTTGTTTTAAACGATGATGTATGCGTTTGTTTCTTGAGTTAATGCTTTATTTATTTATGACGTTATATTTCGAGCATAAAATTTAATTTTAGAATTTGATTTTCGATTTATCTCGTGGATTTGCTTTCAAGGATGATTTCGGAGATTGAATATACTTTATCTTGATTATGATTTGCGAAATGGATTTGTGTTACTATTTCTTGGATATTGAGCTTTGGATGGTTTATTTTCGACATTTATGATTTTTGTGATTTTCGATGAATATGTTTTCCGAGGTAAATTTCGGGGATTAATAGTATGTATTATTAACCAATGTTGAGCTTTATAGATTTATTTTTTTGAAAATAAGATTTTCACTGGAATCATAGTTATCGATTATCTCTCGCCTATTTGTTATGAATTTTAGAATATTTTAGCGTGTGGGGCCACATCATTGGAATATACCTATTTTTCTCGTGAGAAATTGGGGAAGCTTTATGGATTTTTGGATTCATTGGTTTACTATTGTTTTCTTCACCATACTGGGGTCGTTCTGTAGTGTTTCCTCCTCACTTACTTTGTGTTGTGAGTGATAGTCGAGGTTATTAGTTCTCCTCCTTGCACAATCTATGTGTGAGTGATAGTCGAGGGTAGAGCCTAAAGGACTCCTTTACCCGTATGGTGATTTCTTCTTCCCCATATCCTATTATTACTTGACTAGTGGGGCTAGTTCGATTTTCTCTTAACCAGCGGGGCTGGTATGTTTTCACGAGATTTTGAGTTTAAAAAAATATGTTTTATAAATGTTGCATGCATCGAGATTTTATAAATTTAAATAAGTGGGAAAGTATTCAACTTTGCTTTATTTTTTATTATTTATTTTTGTCCACTCACACTAACGTGTTTTTCAATTACTTTCTCCTAAACCTTTCAGTTTTAAATGCCCAGTTTACAGGCGAGATTAGTTGAGGTCGGGAGTGCCTGGAGTTAAGGCATAGTCAACAACACAACTTCTCGTATCCATTTTATCCATGTTTTGCTTATTTACCTTTCATTCTAGAATTGCTCTGATAACCTGTGGGATGAATGTTATTAAGTTGAGATTTTGTACTTGTGAAATGGGAGATGTTGAGATTTGGGGAGCATGGTGGCTCTAGGAGAATAAGGATGGACGGTTTAGAGGTGTAAAATGTCTTTCTACAGGTTTTAGGGAGTCCATTTTTAGGGGAAGTTCCGCCAAATTTTTTGGTAGAATTTCTTCTAAGGTGGGCCCCGCATAGACACTTCGGATTTCAGGATGAAATCGGGGGCGGATCCTGTCAGTTGAAACTTGTATTTTGATTGTTTTAGTTATTTAAATTTTAGAGATAGTGGATTACATATGGCATACAATGAATATAGGTGGTAGAAATGGAAAGGTTGGAGAATAAAATTTCTACCATTCGTTTATGCACTAAGTAGCTCGCCCGCACGATACTGCGGGTTTATGTTTTTTCCCCTGAATTTTATACGTAGTTGAATTATATTTATTACCTAATATGAGATGGTAATTTATTCGTAATCTCTTTAAATTTTTCATCAGCAAATATGTTCTGTAAAATGTCAAGGACTTTACATAGCTGAGATCAACTTCTAGAATGCTGTAAAATCAAATCCATATGCAACACTCTCATATTAAAATGTGAAGTCCAATATGTTCTGTAAAATGTCAAGGACTTTACATAACGGAACAACATCGTCTGTCGGAAGGCCCAAGTCTGTTGACAATAATAAAATGTGCTCCAACAATCTACATCAGTAGAGAGTAAAGAAAATATAAACAGCAACTATAATGGAATGTCCATATTTGGGGGAAAACAGCAATGTCACCCCAGTCAGGATATTACTCTTTTTAATTTCCAAAGGTTGATCCGCATCCTGCATCACAAAGTATTTCATTACTCACTGCTCTGAATCCAATTCACTGATAATTATGCAAGCTGAACTCAGCTGCTAGAAAATGTATGTATAGAATGCACATGCAGACTATTCAGCTAATTTCCTACTTTATGACTCATTTCTTTGTAAATGTCAACATATTAATGATGCAAAAATTAATGAACCAAATGTTGATCCAAACTCTTGAAATATTAGCAGTTAATGCAGATGTCAATAGTCATATGTATGATCATGTAAATTTAGGGCTGACCATGAAGTGGTTCAAGAACTGCCACAAACAGAATGAGAGTGAATCTGCGATGAGAGATCCTTCCAATAAATATGCTTTGCACATGGCCCCTTGAACTTATAAAAAATGAAGGTGTTTGTTTATCCTATAGGAATATAACGAAATTTGAGACAAAATTCACAATTATCATTGATCAAAAGTGAAAAAAAAAAAAAACAAATCATTAGAGCAACTCACACATTGTTCCCAAAAACATGTAATCACATGAGTTAAATATAACCTTGCACCGTTACCCCGTGAATCACCTATGTGGCAGACATACTAGAGTTCTAACTGAATTCGTAACCACTCGTTCGGCCAAAGACGTGATTACCTGATATTCTGCCTAAGGTCATAGTCCTTCATTCCTTGAACTTTTCAGTCCCATGGAATAAAACATTAAAGAAGTCGCGCAAGACTCAAATGTTACACAAATCTCAACGCTTTTGAAAACAATCGAAATCAACATTTCCATAATCATTGTTTTCCAAAAAGCCATAACACAAAACAATAAAAAGCATCAACTCATGCATATTGTTTTCATCAATCCACAATCCACCAAAATATATATATTCCACGTAAATAATATATATGTAGTCATCCGCTCAGGAATGCCTACTAATACCAACTATAGTTTACAATCGAAAACTCGGGAAAATCATAGTTATACTTAAACTCATTTTCCTACCTGTGAACCGCAGTCCTATAAACCGTAGTCGATCAAGTTCATATTATTTCAAACAAATATCATTTTCAAAACATTTCACATATGATGTATAAATTAACTCTAAATAATAAAAAAATCCGTTCATAAATGAACCTTGTGAGATTACTCACCTCGAACTCCCGCTGGTCTTCAATAAAGAACAAGTAGCCCAACCACAAAATAACCGTCCAAAAATACTTTATCAAGTACCTAATCACATACGGTTTTCAACTTAGTAGCTATTCACAATGGATTTAAGTTTGAAACCCCAAATTGGACTAAAATATCAAACTAACGCCAATTAAAGTGAAACCACTTCCAAGACCTCCCAAAGTCTCCGGAATACTTCCACGATTGATGTGTCCAAACCACAAGTCGATCGGATGCTCGAATCCTCACGGATCGAATAAATCGAGCGGTATGAAACCGTAAAAATCATAACAAATTCATACGAACTCCAAATATTGTGTATTATATATCAAAACGCTCGTATCGACGAGTAGAAGATATATAATACCAAAACATTCCCTTACATGGTCGGAATGCCGCCAGAACTCTGCCACAGGCGGTGGCGGTGAGCCACCGGCCAAAACTCAATATTTCACAAAACTCCCAACATCAAAGTTGTTCATCTAAGCATGCTTATCATTTTCATAACTAGCTTGAAGTCAGAAACTTAGCGTAAAGGGTCGAAAAATAACTCGCAAACCTTGAATAACTGTTCAATCCGAGTCGAACCAAGTTTCACGTAAATCGATCCAAACAACCACTAAGGATCGATCAAGGAGGCTGCTACGAGCTCCCCAAGCTTGGTTTGAAGCCTCCCCGACGTTGGAGATCGGAGAACCGATCGGGTCCGATTTCACTAGAAAATCGCTGCCTTGTTGCACTTCCTCCGTCGAGAATCGCCGTTATAGGCTGCCATAAGGACGACCGCAAGATGGAGGCGAGTCGATCTCTGCTGGTTTCAGGGCCAAAGATCGCTGGAGATGGAAACGGCTGCCAGGTCGGATCGGCCGCTTCCGAGTCGGGTCAGTCGAATTTCTTTGATACCAAAGGTATCAGTCAAGAGAGAAGAGAGAGGAAGAGAATATTTCCGGAAATGGAAATATGAATTATGAGAGATATTTTTGGAAATTCCCTATTTATAATAAAACTGAAACTTTTCCCGATAGCCATAACTTTCTCATACGAACTCCGACTAATGCGTTCTGCATGTCCACGAACTTGTATCGACGCGTTCTACAACTTTCGTGAATGAAATTTCTGAGAATCCCAACGTATAAAAAGTCAAACTTCACACGACCCCCTAAACTGTGAAATTCGAATAATTATACGTACTGAAACCATTCCACTTCACATACAACTTACGAATAAAGCACAATAACAATTATTCGTCTAACTGGTCCATTATTAATTACCAAAATTAAATAACGAAAATCCAGTCATCATAGTCTACCCTCCTTAAAGGAATTTCTTCCCAAATTTCACGCTCACTGATCAACAAACAACTATGGGTACTTCGCTCTCATCTCTGACTCTAGCTCCCAAGAAGTATCACCCTCATCATGGTGACTCCACAATACCTTGACCAAGTCAACTTCCTTCCTTCGAAGTTGCTTTGTTGACCTATCCAAAATGCGAACAGGTTTAACAACAAAGGTCGTATCCTCATGCACTTCAATCGTGCCATAATCGATCACATGTGACTCATCCTGGACATACTGCCTCAACATAAACACATGGAACACATTATGCACACCAGACATACTAGGAGGTAAGGCAAGCCTATAAGTCAAATCTCCTACCCTTTCTAGAATTTCAAAAGGTCCGACAAACCTTGGTGACAACTTTTCTTTCTTACTAAATCTCACGACACCCTTCATTGGTGAGACCTTCAAGAACACATGATCACCCTCTTTAAACTCGACCTGTCTCCTTTTCAGATCCACATAACTCTTTTATCTACTCTGTGCTGTCCGAATCCTGTCCCTGATAGTTGAAATCTTGCCAGTAGTCTCCTGAACAATCTCATCTCCTACTTCTGCCCAGCAGATAGGAGACCTACATGGCCTACCATACAGAGCTTCATATGGTGTCATGCCAATACTGGAGTGATAACTGTTGTTGTAGGAGAATTCAATCAACGATAGATGATCTTCCCAACTTCCCTTGAAGTCCAATACACAGGCTCTCAACATATCCTCCATCACTTGGTTTACTCGCTCAGTCTGCCCATCAGTCTAAAGGTGAAATGTCGTACTCATGTCCAAATCCGTTCCCATGGCCTTTTACAAAACCGCTCCAAAAAATTTGAAGTAAATCGAGTATCACAATAAGAAACGATTGACACTGGCACTCCATGAAGTTTCACGATCACCTTGATATAAAGCTTGCACAACATGTCAACCGAATACGTCATTGACACAGGAAGAAAGTGCGCCGACTTCGTCAAACTGTCCATGATCACCCACATTGCATCGTGATTCCGTTTGGACCTAGGCAGTCTAGTAACAAAATCTATTGAGATTTGCTCCCATTTCCACATAGGAATAGGTAATGGCTTCAACATACTTACAGGTCTCTGATGCTCAGCCTTCACACATTGACAAGTAAGACACTTGGAAACATACTTTGCCACGTCCTTTTTCATTCCATTCCACCAGAATTGCCTTCGCAAATCTCGATACATCTTAGTGCTTCCAGGATACACAGTATATCGCGATCGATGTCCCTCACGGAGAATCTCTCCCTTGAGGTCAGTATGATTCGAAACATACAACCTATGTTTCATCCTCAAACCACCATCCCTTCCCACTGTCCACTCTGATGGAACGTCAATAGGCAAATCTGCAGCTAACTCTGCCAACTTCACACACTTGAGAACTCATCCTCTGTTTGGCCCTAGATAATCCTAGAAATCAGGGTATGCTGTACCATGATACTTCCTAGGAAACTCCCATTCTCAACTCATACTTGTACCAGGTCAAACTCAGATGCAGTCTCTAACATAAGCCACTCTTAAACCATAACTGAAGCAACTATACCTCTGGATTTCCTACTCAAAGCATCCGCAACAACATTGGACTTTCCGGGGTGATACTCCAAGGTGAAATCATAGTCCTTTATGAGCTCCATCCACCTTCTCTGTCTCATATTTGACTCCTTCTGAGAGAACAGATACTACAAACTCTTATGATCCGAAAAGAGTTCAAACTTCTCCCCATACAAGTAATGCCTCCAAATTTTCAAGGCAAAAATAACTGCAGCCAATTCCAAATCATGAGTGGGGTAATTACGCTCATGTACCTTCAACTATCTACAGCCATAAGCGACAACACTGCCATGCTGCATCAACACATATCCCAGTCCCCGGCGAGATGCATCACTATAGATGACTAAACCACCACCACTCGTGGGAATAGTCAACACTGTAGCTGTGGTCAATCTTCTCTTCAACTCATTGAATGCCCGCTCACATTCCTCTGTCCACACAAACTGGACCTCTTTCCTAGTCAACTTGGTCAAAGCCGAAGTTATACTAGCAAACCCTTCGATGAATCTCCGATTGTAACCTGCCAAACCCAGAAAACTACGTACCTCAGTAATTGTAGTGGGTTGACCCCAGTTCATCACTGCTTCCACCTTAGAAGGATCCACAGAGACTAGATCCTTCGAAACTACATGACCAAGGAACTTAACCTCCTTTTGCCAAAATTCACACTTCTCGAATTTTGCAAACAACTTATTTTCTCTCAAAATCTGTAGTACAATCCGCATATGCTTATCATGATCTTCCAGCGACTTAGAATAAACCAAAATATCATCCACGAACACTACCATAAACTTATCCAAGTATGGACTGAACATACGGTTCATCAAGTCCATAAAGACCGCAGGTGTATTAGTTAGGCCAAAAGGCATGACAACAAACTCAAAGTGTCCATACCTAGTCCTAAAAGTAATTTTAGGAACATCCTGTTCCTTCACCCTTAACTGGTGATATCCATATCTCAAATCAATCTTAGAGAATACAATAGCTTCCTTAAGCTGGTCAAACAAGTCATCAATCCTAGGTAAAGGATACCTATTCCTGATCGTCACCTTGTTCAACTGCCGATAATCCACACACAACCTTAGTGAACCATCCTTCTTTCTCACGAACACGTACTACATGTGCACCCTAAGGAGAAGTACTAGGTCTAATGAACCCTTGTTCAAGTAAACCATCAATTTGATCATTCAACTCTTTAAGTTCAACTGGCGCCATCCGAAAAGGTGCCATGGGTACAGGTGCAGTACTTGGTATCACATCGATAGCAAAATCCACTACCCTTCTTGGAAGTAACCGTGGTACCTCCTGAAATACATCATTGTACTCAGAAACCACATTTATCTCTGCCATAATCGTAGCATAACTCACCGATTCCACATGAGCTAAAAATCCTACCCTCAAAGCAGTATCCGACCTACGACACCAATAACGAAACACTGGCTGTCTAGGTATATGAACTGACACTACCATTTCAAAGCAATCAATTATAGCATGATTTGGCCTCAGCCAATCGATACCCAAAATAACATCATACGTATGATCAGCTCACACAATCAAAGTCATAGTAAACTCTCTACCACCAATCACAATTGGGCATGCATCACAAAACATACACAACTCAAGGGAAACACCAAGTGGGGAAGTAACACACAAGGGTCTAGAAAGAGGCCTAGTAGTCAAACCTAACATATCAACCACAGAACTAGAGATGAAAGAGTGGGATGCTGATGTTCCCGTATCAAGCAATACCTTAGCAAAGAAATCAAAAAATGATAAGGTGCCTTCCACTCCGGTATTCTGCTGACCAATAGAAAACACCCTTACCTGCCCCTGAGGCAGTTGCCTTTGCTGGTTCCCTTATCCCCTACCCTGCTGCTGTGTACAATCCGTAGAGAAATGCCCAGTTTGGCCATAAGTAAAGCACACCACGTTCTTCGGTTTTATGCAAGCCTTAGTAGTATGGCCAATCTCCTTGCAGTCGTAACATCTTAGGGGTGCTCCTTGCCCAACAGGTGTAGCCCTGCCTAGTCGGTGCAGCCCTTGCCGGCGTGTCATGCCCCTGATTTTTAACATAAATA
Organism: Rosa persica; assembly: GCA_025331145.1. NCBI lineage: Eukaryota > Viridiplantae > Streptophyta > Magnoliopsida > Rosales > Rosaceae > Rosa > Rosa persica. The sequence goes on from WFKR01000007.1 coordinate 23,231,691, forward strand.
AAAATCGATATATAATCCCATAATTATACATGCGTGAACGTTCAGGCATCAATACAAAATACCTAGAAACCTTTTCCCTTAAAATCAATTACATATTGTCAAGCATGTTCGTCAACAAAAGCTGAGGATACCTCTTCTGCATGTCAGACTCCAATTCCCATGATGCATCACCCTCATCATGATGACTCCACAACACCTTCATAAGATCAACCTCCTTCCTACGAAGCTTCTTCGTAGACCTATCCAAGATACGAACAGGTTCAACTACAAATGTCACATCTGTGTTTACTTCGATCGTATCATGATCAATCACGTGGGACTCATCTCAGACATACTTCCTCAGCATAGACACATGGAAGACATTGTGCACACCCGACATGCTAATAGGTAAAGCAAGTTGATATGCCAAGTTTCGAACCCTTTCCAGGATCTCAAAGGGTCCAATATACCTCGGTGCCAGTTTTCCTTTCTTGCCAAATCTCACCATACCTTTCATAGGTGAGACCTTCAAGAACACATGATCGCCTGTCTCAAACTCTAAAGGTCTCCTCTTCAAGTCAGCATAACTCTTCTGTCCACTCTAAGCGGTTCGAATTCTGTCCCGAATAGTAGTGACCTTCTCTGTAGTCTCCTGTACAATCTCAAGACCAAAAGAACCCTTCATCCCCTGCTTCCGCCCAACAAGTAGGAGTCTTACATGGCCTACCATAAAGAGCCTCATATGGAGCCATACAGATACTAAAGTGATAGTTGTTGTTATAGGCAAACTCTACCAATGGCAGATGATTTGCCCAACTTCCCTTAAAGTTCAAAACACAATCTCTAAGCATATCCTCCATCACCTGATTCACTCTCTTGGTATGCCCATCTGTCTGTGGGTGAAATGCAGTGCTCATTGCAAGAGATGTGCCAAATGCCTTATGGAACCTACGCCAGAATTCTGAAGTGAAACGAGCATCACGATCAGAGACAATCGTCACATGCACACCATGAAGCCTCACTATTTCATTCACATACAACTTACACAATGCATCCCCTGAGTACGTTTTTGCCACGAGAAGAAAATGTCCTGACTTAGTCAACCGGTAAACAATCACCCAAATTGAGTCATAACTTTACCTGGACCTAGGCAATCCAGCCACAATGTCCATGGAGATATCTTCCCATTTCCAAACAGGAATCAGCAAGGGATTCAACATTTCTGTGGGTCTTTAATGTTCTGCCTTCACTTGCTGACATGTAAGACACTTCGACACATGTTCTGCCACATCCCTCTTCATTCCATACCACCAAAACTGCCTTCGTAGATCCTTATACATTTTAGCACCCCCTGGATGTATAGTGTATTGAGACCTATGTGTTTCCCGCATGATCTCCTCTCTGAGGTTATCAACACTCGGTACATATAATCTCCCTCGAAATCTCAACCATCCATCTGCCCCAATTATCCACTCGGAAGGACCATCCACATCCGGATCAGCAGTCATCTCAGCAATCCTCGCCTAAGCAAACATATTAAGTGTCTGACCCTAAATGATCCTGGAGATCAAGGTGCGCTGTAAGGTGATACTACCGAGAAGGATTCCATGTCCTGCTCTTGCGGGCATAAGGTCAAACTTTGATGCAGCTTCTAACATGCGCCACTCTTGCACCATAATCGATGCCATGATTACTCGAGGTTTCCTACTCAAAGCATCCGCCACTACATTCGCCTTTCCGGGATGGTACTCCAAGGTGAAATCATAGTCCTTGATGAGCTCCATCCATCTTCTCTGCCTCATGTTCAATTCTTTCTGGGAGAATAGATACTTCAAACTCTTATAATCAGAAAAGAGTTCAAATTTCTCACCATAAAGATAGTGCCTCCAAATCTTCAAGACAAACACTACTGCTGCTAGCTCTAGATCATGAGTGGGGTAATTCCGCTCATGTACCTTCAACTGTCTAGAACCATAAGCAACAACGCTACCATTCTGCATCAACACACACCCCAAACCCTGATGAGATGCATCACTGTAAATGACTAACCCACTACCACTAGTAGGAATAGTCAACACCGGAGCTGTAGTCAATCTAGTCTTCAGATCATTGAAAGTCTTCTCACACTCATCCGACCACATGAACTGAGTGTACTTCCTTGTCAATTTGGTCAAAGCCGAAGCAATACCAGAAAACCCTTCCATGAAATGCCTATAATACCCTGCCAAACCAAGGAAGCTAAGGATTTCTATAACTGTAGTAGGGCGACTCCAACTCATCACTGCTTCAACCTTCGAAGGATTCACAGAAACTTCATCCTTCGAGACCATATGACCAAGGAACTTGACTTCACTCTGCCAGAAATTGTACTTCTCAAACTTGACAAACAATTTCTTCTCTCAACGTCTATAGCACGATCCGCAGATGCTTCTCATGCTCATCTGACGACCTTGAATAAATCAAGATGTCGTAAACGAACACTACCACAAACTAATCCAAGTAGGGACTGAACGTACGGTTCATCAAGTCCATAAATGTTACAGGTGCATTCGTGAGACCAAAAGGCATGCCAAGGAATTCAAAATATCCATACCTAGTCCTGAACATCGTCTTTGGAATATCTTCATCCTTCACCCTTAACTGGTGATATTCAGATCTCAAATCAATCTTTGAGAACACAGTAGCCTCCCTAAGCTGATCGAACAAGTCATCAATCCTAGGTAAAGGGTACCTGTTCTTGATGGTCACCTTGTTCAGCTGTCGATAATCCACACATAACCGCAGTGAATTGTCCTTCTTCTTCACGAACAACACTAGTGCGCCCCAAGGAGACACACTAGCCTGAATGAACCCTTACGCAAGTAATCCCTCAATTTGAACCTTCAACTCCTGAAGTTTAGCTGGTGCCATTCGATAGGGTGCCTTCGATATAGGTGAAGTACATGGTATCACATCAATGGAGAAGTCCATTACCCTCTTCGGAGGTAACACAAGGATCTCCTAAAACAAGTCAGCATACTCTGAAACTACAGGAATCCCTGTAATCTTTGAAGTACTACTCCCTGATTCAATATGGGCCAAAATCCCTACACTCATGGTGATGTCAGACTTCAGACAACGGTAATGAAACACTAGTTGTCCAGGAACATGGAAGGACACAATCATCCTAAAGCAATCGATCACAGCATGGTTCGGGCTCAACCAATCGATACCCAAAATCACATCATATGTGTGATCCGGAATCACAATCAAAGATGCAGAGAACTCTCTCCCACCAATCCCAATAGGGCAATCATCACAAAACATGCTAAGCTCAAGAGACACACCGAGAGGTAATGTAACACATAATGATCTAGTAAGAGGCATAACAATCAAACCCAACACATCTACAACCGAACTAGATATGAAAAAGTGTGAGGCTCCTGTATCAAATAGTACTCTAGCAAGATAGTGATAAACAGATAGAGTACCTTCCACTCCCGTGCTTGCCTGACCAATGGCAAAGACTCTAGCAGGTGCAGGCGGTAGCTACCTCTGTTGGTTTCCCTGTACTCTACCCTGATTTCGGGGACACTCCCTGGCCTGGTGCCCTGTCTATCCACAGCTGTAGCATACCTTACCCAGTGGTTTCGTGCACGCACGAGAGATGTGGCCTGGCTCGCCACACTTAAAGCAGTTCACTGGAGCTACTAGTGCTATCTGGGCATAGCCTGAATGGGAGGAGCTACTGCTGCCCTAGCTAGGGTATGATGCTAGAACTGAGTCCTTTGTTTCTTCCAGAAACCTCCCCTGAAGTCTCTAGACCTACTGCTTCCTGCTATGGCCTTTCCCTTGCCCCTGAAGGCTCTCTCCGCAAACTTCTTCTCTCTACGAATCAGGTTCTGCTGCTCAATGATCTGTGCCTTAGCCAAGATCTCTCTCTTCGTCTTCAGCTCTAAGATGGCCACGTCACGCTCAATCGAAGGGCTCAACCCACGCTGAAACTTCTTAGCCAAGTCTTCGTCATCCATCTGCTTCACATACATATACAGCTTGGAGAACTCTGTATCGTACTCGATCACGGTCATCTTCCCCTATACAAGTGCAAGGAATTCCAGTTCCAACATTTCCTTCACAGCTGCTGGAAAGTACTTCTCCCTGAATAGCCTTTCGAAGCCATCCTATATCAAGGTAGACACCTTAATACTCCTCTGTGTGACGTTCCACCACACCCTAGCCTCATCCTTCAGCATGAAAGCGGCTAGCTTCCTCTTATCAATCTCACTGCAATCAAATAGATCAAACTAGGTCTGCAAATCCTCAATCCATCGATCCGCAACCATATGATCAGTGCCACCTCCAAACTTGGTTGCTCCCAAGCGGGTAATTTCCTTCGCTAGCACTAACAAGCGAGCGGGATCATCAATCATGCCCACAGGCGGAATATGCTGATCCTCATAAGGTGCCTCTACCTCCGCCTCATATGCATCATCGACCGGAGGGGCCCTATCCCTACCTCGGCCTCTAGCTTCGTTCCCCTTAATCTCCATTATCTAATAAGCAGGGTATACTTGATTAATACACGTATTACACTTAAACATGGCATAAGTCAAATGCAAATCATATTAACCAAGTAACTAAGCATACAAGACAACGCATAAAGTAATTATGACATGCTAACGTTCCTAGCCAACCTAACGCTCTCACATACCCAATGACATTGTTAATACCGAAGAGCACACGATGGGGATCCGCTGCAGACGGGCCATCACTCGGAAAGTATTGACATATCACCAAATATGTAACCTGGCTCTGATACCAAACTGTCACGCCCCGAATTTTAGAATAAAAATTCAAAATCCGAAACATGAATTACTACAACTTAAAATAACCATCCTGAAAATTTCTTTTTCTTAACAACCTCACCACACAATTTAATTTCAAAAACCGAATTTTAGTCTCGGTTAATTATTACAACTCACTCACAAAATAAATTGTAAAGCTCTAAATGAGCATAACAAATCTCACAACTCAAATGAAATAAAAATAAATACTGCAACACGATCACCTCCCTGGTTATCCTGACCTGCAGGAACATCCGTTACACCATTTAAATAGTGTACCAGGATTGCAACAACACAAAACCCGATAAACTTTTGAAAGCTCGTATGAGTAAAAAGAAAGAACGGTTGTTTAATTAAATCATATTCATTTTCACTCAAGTCAAAGCACAACACTTTCCACATCCACAAAGAACCAAATCTCAAATCGACACAAAACCCTAACTCACATATTTCTTCTAGAGCTCTAACTGAATCGTAGCCCGTCACTTGGCCTACGTTATGGCATCCGACATATTTATCTTATATACATATTTAGACGTTCGATATTGGTACTTACTCAACCAATAGTATCTCATCATCCACCTAGGATTAAAGCGTCCGATTTCCCCATATCGGTCACTACGTTGACCCTAAATCCATAATGGGCATAACAATATGTTTTCACACAATGAAATCAACTAATCCAACATACACAATATTATTATGAAATTTAAGCATTTGAAATATAATCCAAATCATCATTCAAACTCAATCATATCATTACTCAACAAAACACACTGACTAATATATATTCCACGTAAATATATATATATACACATAATCATCCACTCAGGAATGACCACTAATACCATCTATAGTTCACACAAGAAAATCGTGAAATTCATTTGTATAATTAAAATTCATTTTACTTACCTATAGACCGTTGTTGATCAAGTCCATGTGATTTTAAAAACAAATATTGAATCCATAAATATTTTTCACACAATTACAAAAATAAATAATTTAAAGCATTCGGTTCGTAATATGAACCACGTGAGTTTTACTTACCTCGAAACTCCCGCTGCGTCTTCACTTCGAAACAAATCACAATACTCCAAATGCTCGTCAACTCAAGCCGTCAAGTAGCTAATCAAATATGGTCTTTACTTAGCAAACGAAGCACTTAAATGATGATCCAACGGTCTGATCGAATTTAAACGATGATTCAACCGTTAGATCGTCACGGATCGCCCTTGGAAACATACTATCAAAATTATACGAAAATCCGACGGACGGATCTTCACAAATCGCATCCCGAATCACTATTTTACAATTATACTAAGATCCAACTGTCGTATCTTCGCCCGTGACCACACAAAGTCATCGGAACAGTCATATGATCATCATATTAAAATTTGAAGTAAAACCGATGGTCTGATCTCCGTAAATCATAAACCGAAGATAAACTGTAAAACCGTAAATAGTAACGTCAAAACTCAAATTGACTATTTTTTTTTCTAACATGACCATGTTATATATCAAAACGCTCGTATGGATGCGTAGATCAATGTCCAGATAATATAAACTCAAAATTTGGTCCGACGCGCCGCCACACGCGACGGTGAGACGGCGGTCAACGCCGGTCAACCACCTCAGATGCAAAAGTTGTCAATTACAAACTTCTTCAAAATGAAATTGTGAACAACTTTAATACCTGACTTTTTCTGAGATAAGGTCTAGATCGTCCTAGATCGAGCTTTGAAGTTGGATTAATCTCGGCCCTCGATCAGTTTCAGGATTGAATCTCAGCCATCAGAAACTTCAATCCTTGGTCTTTCGCTCCATACACAAAATCGTGATGCAAGGCTTATATAGGGATGATCAGGAGGAAGAGAACATCACGAAAATGGGGAGGATCGGCCCGTGCAACGCCGGCACATGGGAAGTCCGATCGGGTCGGCCTCATGGCGCTAAGGTTGCTCCGATCCAAGGTTGGAGGCAGCGGCTGGGGAAACTGAGGGCGAGAAGCGACTGGGCAAGGAGCAGCTCAGGCGGGGAGGGCCGGGTCCCACGGAGGCATGGCCAGGAAGGCTGTGTTCCGGCAGGGTCGATCGGAGGGTCGGTGAGCCAAGGGGGAGGGTTTCGCGCGACAGAGAGATAACCGGGGGGGGGGCTTAAGTGCAAAAATCTGATTTTTTCGTCCTTGATGAAAAAATCAGATTTTTTTCTTACTATTTATAGAAAAATTGCAATTTTCAAAAATTCATAACTTATTCATACTAATTCCGAATATTACATTCCACATATGCACGAACTCGACGAACTCTACAACTTTCATGAAGGAAGTTTTCCTATATTCTGAACGTATAAAAATTCGATTTTTACGACCCCCTTAAATAACGTTCCTTTTCGAAAATAAAATCATTCGAAACCAATTTTCTCAAACCACGACATACGAATTTATCTCAAATATCATAATTCAAATAATAGAACAATTATTGAATTACATAAATTATTTTATAAAAATTCGGGTCTTCACATTACCACTTTTCGACCACATATTCACATCTTGCCCGTTCAGTTTTTAGGTCCTAATGTATAGATCACTTCTTCAAATTTTTAGCTAAATTGATGATCGTTAAGGCATCCAAAACTACAATTTACACAAATCGGATCGAATCTGTTGAACAGGAATTGTTTGTGTTTACAATGGTAAATTACAGTTTTGGATGCCTTAACGATCATCAAATTGGCTGAAAATTTACATAAGTGATCTATATATTAGGACATAAAAACTGAACAATTAAGATGTGACAATGTGATCGAAAATTGGGTCAAATATGGAAATCCATTCCGTAGCTAAGGAACGGACGTCCGTTCCTAAGATGGGCTCTGTGTGTGTGTGTGTGTTATATTTATCCACAGAGAGACTTGGCTATGAAATTAAAGTACGATGTTAGAGTTTAGGGTCACTTTCCGGTCTCATATCCACATCTCGACCGTTTAGTTTTTAGGTACTAATGTATAGATCATCTCTACAAATTTTCAGCCAATTGATGATCTTTAAGGTATCTAACTCGCTTAAAATCAATGGACGAGCTGAATCTGTACAACCTGAACCGTATTAGCTTTAAGGCAGTTATCAATACCTTAACGACCATCAATTTGACTGAAATTTCGCAGAGATGATCTATATATTAGTACATAAAAACTGAACAGTCGAGATGTTGATATGCCACCGAAAAGTGATTTAAAGTCTAAAAGTGCACTTTAATTTCGGAGCGAGGCCTTGCTCTATGTAGGATCTAGATTAACTACCAGAATGACTACCCAGATTGAAACGATAAATTGCATAGATTAACTACCCAATAAGATTTATGTAACTAAATAATTTGCATAGTATAGATAACCAACTAGCCGGTTTATGATTTGATTGCCTTCTAATGTTTGAAGCATTCTTCGACTTTAAAATGTTTAAGGTGTAAGGATATGGACTAATAATTATTTCATGCTCTACCAATACTGTTGTATATTCTGTACATCTAACTATCTAAAGCATATGCTTGTATACATCTACAAAAATGATTATATGTATAGGTCAAAGTTAATAAGCTAATTAATTACCTTGATATTTCCAGCCTCTTTGATGGCTTCAACAAGCTTGAGCTGCAACAAAATGTTGTGACTCCGGATATGTGTCACATGGTGCAAATCAACTACCTTGACGTACGGCATCGACAAGGCTCTGGAAATCCGAAAACAAACCCTCGATGAGGTGAGCCCCTATTTTTTTTTTTTTTTTTTTAATCAAAGAAAAACTTCATTAAATAACGAAGAATACAATGAGAATGGAAGCAAGAGCTTCAAATCGAAACTCTGCCCACTTTAGACTTCACAATTGAAGTCCATACGGACGCACGGATGGAGCCAACTTGACCCCGACTCTAAACACATAAAAGGTTGACTTAAACTTAAAGCCCCTAGCTTCTTAAACGACGAGCATTTGTAGTTTCTCAATATCAAGGCCAATCTCCAGCGCTGGCCTTTGAAGAACATAAGTCGGGTGGCCTTGTGCTAGGCTTGCCTTGACAATCCTTCTGCCCAGGTACCCAGTTGCACCTGCCACAAGAACCTTGCTCTTTGTAGTTGCCATGTCTAGTTGCCTCGTTTTCCAGCTATCTTTTTCGTTTTCCAGCTATTTTTAATTAGCTTCCAATTGTTCTTAAAAGACTTGTATATAGTTAGAGAGAGTGTGATTGGTGCTCTTGATTGGGGAATAATGGTGACTTAATGGTCTGAATTAAAGGAAAACTGAAAGGGAAAAGAAACTATGGGAATTTGTGACCTAGATTACTGTAATGAAACACTGTGACAGATAGTTTGGCAAGGATAGTACATATTTCCTGTTCTAGACGTTTTATCAGTGTGAAAGTCAGTATGTTTAAAATCGTTGTAGATTGCTAGTTTTACTAGTAGTGAGAGCTGGTTTTATTTAGTTAACCTCGTGTACAAACTATTACAGCTCTCCTAGATGACATTGCTGCAGTTGAGAAGACTAGAACTATATGTTTATCTACTTTTAATTCTAGTTAGTTTTCTTTTTGCTTGGGCCTCCCTGTAACGCAAAAGAAAACAAAAAAAACAAGAACGTTACAATCAATGAAACTGTAGAACTATCAGACAATAATTTTATTGAAATGAGTGGTTTACAATGTGTTAATGAATTTTGGGGTCTGAACATTGCTCATGGGTTGTCTACTGTTGCTTGAAGTAAGTCCAGATTGTAAACCAAACTGACTCGCTGAATTGTATGGTTTGAAGCAAGTTCAGAAGTACAACGTGAAATTGATGTATTTGCATTTTCACGATTAATTGAACATCTGAAAGCTCCCTATAATTTACAACCTAAATTATTAACAAGAATTCCAGGTGATCGATCTTATCATGCTAGCTCTAATTAATGCATGGAAGTATCTGTTCGGCTGCTAACTGTGTAATTATTTTGGCACCAGAAGTGACCATTCGATCGACCGGCCTCCAACGTGCAATATATTTCATGCATCAACAAATAAGCACAAAGTTAGAGCATGGAAGTTAGTAAACTGGAAATATGTATATACAAATCGATATCAAGTATATATGTCTCGTGAATATGAAGCCACATGCATGAATAAGAGGCAAAAGATTTTTCAGGCTTGCATCTCTGGTTTATATGTTCTAGACTGCAAATGAACTGACTCGCTGAATCACAGATATATGATATATGTGCTAAAGAAGCACAGTCAACGTTAATTAATACGTACAATGATTAACTAGTTAGAATTTTGAATTTGAATTTCTAAAGCAAATTATTTTAACTGAAAGAAATTTAGTATCACTCAAAAAAAAAATCTGAGCATAAACAATATTTTCTTTTTTCTTGTTCTTTTTCAATAACCTGAGCAAATATATATAAAAAGAAGTAAATATTAGTTACTCTCTGTATTATGTCTACTAAAACAGTTTCAGTCCCTTAGAACAACTACAACAGCTTCTCTATAATTTTTGTATTATAGGAAAGCAAAGGTCATAACTTTCCATAATTTTTCTTTTCAAACTCCAACATATTCCATATTTTATATATAGCAATAATATTTAAAATCTTCATAATTCCTCCTTACAATTTTAGAAATTGCAGTAAATTTAGGGAAGTTTGTTTTTTCTTTTCTCACTATCCCTAAAATAAGGATAGCTATAAGGAATCTGTTGGAGTAAACGAAGTTCATTTTTTGCTAAAATAGACAAAAATTAAAATAATGGGAAGCTATTGAAGTTGCTCTTACATTCTAAATAAAAAAAAATACTTCTTATTCTATTAATTTCCCACCCAATATGTCCCAAATGTCTATTACACCCCTCATTTTTTTATTTACTTTTTACTTTTTAATTTTTTTTGCTTACCTCTTCTTCTTCTTCCACCATCGAGCTCTCTCTCTCTCTCTCTCTCTCTCTCTCTCTTTCTCTCTCTCAATCGAATTAGAATTAATAAAAGAGAGAAAATAAAAATAATTATAAAAAAAAGGAATTGAGGGTATAATAGATATCTTTAACCTATTAGGTGAGAAATTGAGAGAATAATGAGTATTCTGTTTAATTTAGAAGGTGAGAGACTAAACTGTTTTAAGGAGCAAAATACTGGGAGCAACGAGTATTTGATTCATATAGTTATATACAATGTAGAGTTTGGTATTGGATAGAATATTAGTATGACAGATTGACAGTACAATGAAAAACCAATTATTAAATCTTGCAAGCGAAACCAGTGCAAGTTACAGCTGAGTTTTGTTTTTTTTTTTTTGGTTACTAATAAAATTTAGCCAGTGTTTAAAGTTCATAATAATTTTCTTGACTGGAGAGAGCGCCTAAGGAATAGTCAAATGTGGCAGAGAAAAAAGTCAAATCCGCGAACAACGATATCGGTGATATCAAAGGCAAATGAATCAGAAAAATGGTAAGTAAAATTCAGCAACAACAAGACACTAGCTAGTATCTACTTGGATTCAACCAGAGTCACCTGAAACGCTGCACCTGCCGGCGACCCGCGTTCCGGATTGCACGAACCCAATCGCAGGGCGTTCGCGATCCGAATCGGCAAACATAGCGATCCCATATATGTCGTCTGCGTTCAATCAACGCCAAACATAGCCCAGTATCAATCAATGCCAAACATAGCGATCCCACTTGAAGAACGAAGAGATTCGGCGATCCGGCGACCACTTCTTCTTGGCGGCGGCGGTGGCGGTTCCTTCTACTTTTTCCACTTCCCACAATACCAAGTTACCAACAATGGTGGTAGCGACAAGAAGAAGGTGGATGTTCTTAATGTGAAACTCTGAAGAGATGAAGAGAATCAATAGATGATTACGTTTTCCTTTTCAATTTGCTGGAAGGATTACAAAATCTCCAAATCTCTGGGATTTTGGCGACGGCTTTCTTAGCTTCTTCTCTAATAATGCGTTGTGGACCTGTGGTTGCTCACGACGTGAATTGAGATTTTTTTTTTTTATTCAATAGCATAGATGATTAAGCTGATGATGATTATCTACAAAAAAAAAAATTAAAGGCAGCTTTCTTTATTATTTGTTTTTAATTTATTTGTTAATTTACTTGTTTATCCTCCATAAGTAATGTGGTGTCATAGTATGTTAATAAGGGGTATTTAGGTAAAATAAAAGTCCTTTAGGAGTAGGACTAGGAATCCTAATTTTCAAATATATTGTTGATTGATTAACTCTAAATCATAAGTAATTTATTTTAATTAAAATTAGTTAATATATCCTAGCGTACCGCCTACCATAAAGACCAACATACCGCGTACCCGTATCAAAATGTTCCACGTTTCAGGTAACATTTGATTCAACTTGTTGAACTTTTGCTCATGAAACCGGACACCCACTACCCATGTCTCCATTCCAACCTAAAAGAAACATTTTTGGCTAGGATCACATCACTTCGATGGCGACTCTACCAGCCAAGCACAAAACTTAACAATAAATCACAGCAATGAACAATCACCAGCTCTATGATAGCTTTATCTTCATTTTCCAACAACCTCTCTAACACTACTACATATATTTCCCGATTCAAATAATTATCATCCGAGGGTCGCCTACCTTCAATAATACAATGGCTTGATTCATTGATGGGGTAAAATAGAAAAAAGCTAGGGACATTCTAGTGGATGCAAATTAGAACCACAGAGTCAAAAAATTAGGTGGTTCTGAAAAATCACATCGTTGAGGAAGAAGAAATTTTGAAAACCGACCCACGATTGATTTTGATGATTGATATAATTTACAGATATCGCCAAAAGTTTAGCCACGTTTATCGTAGTTTCGACCTCAATCAATTTGGTCAACTACAATAACCATTTATGCCCCCTATATACTAATTAATTAATTAGAGTTCTGATTTCTTAAAGAGAACTGAAATTAAGATGGCATCCAAGGTCTAAACTTTCACATGGGTAGATGGAGCTCGATCATCGTGTAGTCGCAGAGAGCGCGTACATCGGATTTGAAAAAGAATCATTAAGGTGTATTTAGGAAACAAGATATTTTGGTAAATGATCATAAATAACAATTGACCGCATTGACTTAGGTAGAAATGACGGCGAATAAGATCAACTTTCTCACACGGTGTCTATTACTACGTGCTAAATACATGGGCGAACTAGGATCTACTATTAGACATTTATGATTTCTTGAATAGAACAAAATATACATTTGCAATTAAGCAACCAAACATGATAAATTGTAATCACAGAAATCACTTAATCTCACTCATTCAATTAGCCTTCTAACACTGAAACAACTCCAACTCCCAAATTCCTAACTAGATGTTTACCTAAAGCCTAGGCATGCAAATGTGGTGTAATTGGAAAACATAGAATCAAGAAATCAAATTATCTCCTTCAATGTAAAAATGCAGGAAAAAAGAAACAAACTAAATTAAATTTTGTTTTTGGCCTTAGAATTAGGGCAGATAGAAATATCACCAACATCTGTTTAAGTTAGTGCAACGATGCAGCCATCTTCTTCTTTGAAGCACGAGGAGTCTTGTTCTTGCTCCCCAATGACCGTGGTCCTTGAAACAAAAGGCCTTGTCAAAGGAGATGAGACATATATCATCTGGCTTCTTTTGGATATGAGATGGTTTGTCAACCACCCAGAATCATTGAAAGTGAAAGCGATGATCAGCCGCTACAAACTTCTTGTAGGTTAGAAGCTTGACCAACAAATAGGATTGAGATTTTTTAGCTAGGGAGTCACCAATCCTAGTCAAATCAACCGCGCCACCACCCCAAGCCAAAGGCAAGGAAGTAGCGAAGCTAGTAGTGATGATTGATGGTCTTCATGAAAGGAACTCGAAAATATGGAACTAGGGTTTCGGTTTTAGTAAACCTAGGAATTAACAATTTGTACCGTACTTTCTAATTTCACCCTTTTTTGAAGGAAAAAAGAAAAAGAAAAAACCAGCATGCAGCACACCCAGCATTGGCGTTCTTTCTCCAACTTCTTTCGTCAATGCACATTTACCCTTGTACTTATTAGAAAGGTAAATTTAGGAAACTTAGTAATATTATTTCTTGTTTATCATATACATTAATGGATATCATCAAGAGTGATAGAAATGGAAGACTAAGTGATCCTGGTCACCATAAATAGGGGAGCCCTGTGCACACTTGAGTGTTTGCAAAGAGTGCTGCACAAGATTGGTTACATGAGCCAGATTTTATGCCTTGGAGTGTTTACATGATGTTTTCTGCTAACTGTGATTCTAGATATAGATTGCGGAGCCATATATTTCATTCTTATGCATAAATCTTCAAGTATTCATCCATGCGGGTGTATTTCACTTCTGGATAAAGCTTTGAAGCTTCTTCTCCTTCCTCCCCTATTTCGAAGTTTGTCAAAGAGCCTTCATAGAAAATGTGATAGAAATGCCCCACTCCGACCTGGCCTACATATTCCATACCTGAAAAACACATATACATACATATATATATTTATATATTACTCAAAGGATTAAAGGGAGTACAATGTATACATGTCTAGGTGCAGGTAGTCTGCATCTTCACTGACATGTCTATTTCACCAAGCCTCTGTCTGAGACGATGGTGCCCAGATTGTTGTGCGGGTTCATAACTTACCCAACAAGGAATAATGCATGTCCAAATAAAATCCAAACTAAAAATATTGGTTGATGATATAGTAACGGAAAACAAGTTACCTAAGTCAAAGATTCAAATTATTCATAATACGATATTCACTCAAACAACTTTCTAGCTACCTTGCAATCACTTTCGTTCTCTTACCTTTCATAGAGGCAAGGAGGTCTTCCTTAGGAAAAGAAATTTTCTCTAGTTTTTTTCCAACAAGATTTTCCCAAATGTCCACCAATTGTCTTTGAGTGAGTAGGTTTTCAGGCGGAAGAAGATACAATGTTTTGTTCAAAGTTCGCGGATCATCTATTGTCTTGATTCTATAGCTTCCGATGTCATCTTCATTCATGAAAGATACTATGTACATTCACAACAACAAATACTTCAGACGGATATTTGGTAGCGTATGTACCCTTGTATAAAGTAGATTTTTCATCAAAATATCTCGGGTGTTAAATTGAACTTTAATTTTTGTTAAAAACACTATCTTGAAAACTCTAAAGGATGGTTTATGAAGTCTTAAAAGTAATCTGAAAGAAAATCAAAATATAATTATTTTCTTTTGTGAACAACATTTAAAGAACCTAAATAAAAACCAAATGAGTTAAATAAATATAATTACTAAAGGGATGGATAACACTTGAGTATAAGGACAACAAGAGTTGTTTTTTCTTCATATATTAAGGTCAATAAGATTTTTCATGTTTACTTGTTGTTTGATAAATATAATATGCATAACATGAAACGCTACCTTTAGTGTTGCCATCTCCATAAATAAGGACTTTGTCCTTCGGAGGAAAAAGTGTTCCCATCTGAGCGAGGTTGCCCGCAAAATAACCGGCGAAGCAGGCACCACACACATAAGTGAATGGGATATTAGCGTCTTCTATTGCCTTTCTCACCACCATTTTCTCATCAAATGTTACTCTTCCTGGTTCAAGTGCATGTCCCATATGCGCCGGGTCCAAACCGAACTCTGATGGCAAGAAGCGCTACACATAGAGAGGAAAAGAAGTAAATACGGCTCATGTTCGACTAAATGTTAGGGTTTAGACCTGCTTGCAAAAATTCGGGAACCTATTCCTTAGAACTTTGACCTAAAGCTATTCTACGCCCTGAGTTAGATCATAGCCTTGTTGAAGGAAGAAAATGCTGGATTGCTATACATGTGTAATTGTTATGTACATTAATAAGAGAAAATAAATCGTAGTCAAATACCTTAACATTTCCAGCTTGTTTAATGGCTTCAACAAGCTTAAGCTGCAAGAAGAGGTTGTGACTCCGGAATGCACCCCTGACATGGTGCAAATGACAACGTCAACTTGTTTCACGGCATCGACAAGGCTTTGGACATCTGAAAATGAACCCTCCACGAGATGAGCCCCTTGCTTCTGAAATGACAAGAGCATTTGTAGTTTCTCAATATCGAGGCCAATCTCCGTTGCCGGCCTTTGAAGGACATAAGTCGGATAGCCTTGTGCTAGGCTTGCCTTGACAATCCTTCTCCCCAGGTACCCGGTTCCACTTACCACAAGAACCTTGCTCTTTGTAGTTGCCATGTCTAGTTGCCTCTTTTTCCAGCTTTCTTTTTTAATTAGCTTCCAACTGTTACATAAAAGACTTGTATAAATCTTGAGAGTGGGGTTCGTGATCTTGATTGGGGAATAATGCTGAATTAATGGTCTGGATTAAAGGAAAAACTGAAGGCAAAAGAAACTACGGGAATTTGTGACCAAGATATATTACTGTAATGAAACACTGACAGATAGTTTGGCTCGGATAATAAAACAAGAACGTTACAATCAACGAAACTCTAGAACTATCAGACAATAATTCAATTGAAATGAGTGGTTTACAATGTGTTATTGAACTTTATGGTCTGAACATTGCTTTTGGGTTGTCTACTGGTGCTTGAAGTAGGTCCAGAGTGTAAACGAAACTGACTAGCTGAATTGTCTGGTTTGAAGTAAGTTCAGAAGTACAACGTGAAATTGATGTATTTGCATTTTCACGATTAATTGAACATCTGAAAACTCCCTATAATTTACGACCTAAATTATTAACAAGAATTCCAGGTGATCGATCTTATCAAGCTAGCTCTAATTAATGGAAGTATCTGTTCTGCTGCTAATTGTGTGATTATTATGGCACAATGAAGTAATCGATCTCCGGCGTAGAATACATGTCATGTATCAACAACTAAGCACAAAGTTGGAGCATGTAAGTAAACTGGAAATATGTACACACATAACGATATCAAGTATGTCTCTTGAATATGAAGCCACGTGCATGAATAAGAGGCAAAAGACCTTTTAGGCTTGCATCCTTAATTTATACTTGGCAGCAGGAAGCCCGCGCGATACTGCGGGTCTGTTACATGCATGAATTTTATTATTGATATGATCGAGCTTAATATAATGGCAATTACAAACATTGGATACATTATATAACCAAATTTGACAAAGTTTGAAGTAATCCGAGTTAACAACATTATTGTTGCCTTCATTGAGTACTTGAATTGATGGCCTGGTCAAATATCTCTTTGAATTTAGTTCTTCTGAATACTTAAAAACTGTAGGTTGCAGATTCGATATGTTTCAACTATGTCCATAGTTCATCTTGCCACAAACTGCATCAATAAAAAATATGCTTGAAATATTCAATACTATGTCCATATATAAAGCATGAGATGTAATGACATACACACATCATTTATTGAGCTATAAAATGATATCCCCAAAAATTATCAGTTAAAGAATATCGAGCACACAATAAATGGAAAGAAATATGAGATACATCCACATAGATAATGCATAAACTTGGGAATAAACAGAACATGGTGGCTATGTTCATTAAGTTACAGTATAACAGACCTACATAATCATATATAGAGTCCAACTAAATAGTTGTCCACATATAGCAGCCTGATTCTTCTGTGTTAAAACATCTATGGGTGGGTGCAGGTAGATATCAACCCACAGTACAGAATTAAATTTCTTTAGCAATTTTTACTAACAGATGCAATCAAGCAAAACATCAGATTTGGCATACAAATAGTCCCGTGAAATGTAACTAATTTAATTGAATAATCAGGCCAGACTACAAAGTTTCTACGGGGATAAATTTGAATGAAACCTGATGCATTCTCAACTTCAGTACCAAACTCAAACCAAGCAAGCAGACGAAGTTTCAAACTATTGGAGTATGACATGTACGGTCACAAAAAGTTGTACAATTGTTCTGACCCATTGGTGCTACACAAACTCTCCAGCAAAGCATAATATTTTCTACTACTTAGCCCACTGTATTTCATATGAATTTATTCCTGATTCTCTTTTGTTTTTGGTTCTATTTCTGCATTTTACTCTCTCAATATCGTATATAGACGAAGTATTAGAGCATCTCAGGATTCCCACACAACCAGTGCACCAAAAGATAAATGCATGTGGCTAACATAGCATTGAAGTTATTATATCTATCTACATATCAGATATTCTGAGTAATGAAATATATTCTTACCGTTAAGAGTTTAATTGCATTAGGACAGCCAGGCAAGAAATATATGACTAAAGCTATGGATACTGATGAAGTTTCATGACCAGAGAAGAGCAGCTTCAATATCAAGTCAAGAATTTGCTCCTTTGAAACATTTGAATGCTTCAAAATCCATCCAAGAGGATCATCTTCCCCTATGTTTTTACTTCCTTCCTTCACTCTCTTCCATTTTGAGGTAAACCGCCTGGTAATGAAGATTCAACGGTGTCCAGAATAACTTTGCAAGATTAAGCAGCTTCTGCAAGAACCAAGAAAGAAGAAAAATAAGTCATGCATTGATGTCTAATTAACATGTAGAAAGCTCACAAATTTCCTCTCTTAAATTTTTCTGTCCCAATGTAACACAACTCAAGATCATGGTATAACAAAACATTATTTTCAGTCCATATGGTTTAGCACTGCCATTATTACTAAATGATTTGGAAACCAGTTATATTCATACAAAGCTAATACCTATTACTTTCTTATTACTAAAACAAATTACCAGAAAATACACTCCCTCATTTAAAGAAATGAGTTTCAAAATATGTATAATGTAATAAGATTCTAGATTCTACGAAGAAGAATCAAAAGTTAAATTAGCATATTCTCACCACCTTTAAGCCCCCAACACTCTGCAATGATTTTGCTTTAAGAAATATGCTTCCAGAAGTAAGCTGACAGCATTTATATACATAGGTGGGGTACAATAACTTTAAGAACGTCTCCCACAATGTTTGCCTGCTCAAGCAAGGGTGACTTTGATAATGCTCTAGCTTCCTGCAAATTAAAGACTCTGTAGCTTTATATTCAGAAAAATATTGTTTGAATCACCAAGACAGATACTATATTGCTGCACACGGGCTCCTAAGAAGCAATCTGTTTTCATTCTAACATGAACTGATACACAGAATTTCTTGTTGGATGTATTTAATTTTATCAAGTAGTCTCCCAAGCTATCTAGTTTTTGCAAGTAACTATAGATTTGTAAAAATTTGCATCATCAGGCAAAGGACAAATCTGCTTTGCAAAAGAAGAGGAAAAAAAAAAAAAGCAAAGCAGGTGATTAATTGATGTTAAAGCCAATAACCATAGCCAAACACAAAGAGGCAAAGAACACTCCAATAATCTAAGAACAAATTTACAAACTACATGCATCGAAAAATTGGGGAAAAAAGGAGAGAGTATTCACTTAGTTACATATAAACATGTTTCTTTTCAAGCACTGTAGATCTATGCTAGCAAAATGTTGCAAATCCAGAGAAGCTAGTTTTCTTGGTCCAGAAATAAGGTAGGCTTCAAAGTTTGTGATTTCTAACGGACCAAGAAAATTGGATCAGTAATGTGTTTCCTTGAGAAAAACAATTAAGGGTGAGAAACTTGGTGGCGCAGTTATGGATTTCCAATATTTGAATAGGCCAAGTAGCAGCACCATGGTTCTGGAAATTTATGGATGCCTTAGGAAAAGGGTCACTGTTCTATATCGGTTTTGGTAATGAGACATGATCTATGATAAACTGAAGATTGAACACAAATTATCGAAGTTAAAAACTGATGTAGTAAGCCGATAATATCAAACAGAGGAAAAAACACAGACCTGCAAAGACAGTAAGGAATAATGTAAGGGTCAAATTCCTCAAGTACATATAGTCATATACAATTTAGATTGACTGCTATTTAATTCATATATACACACACACACACAATTTAGAGTTTGATATTGGATAGAATAGTAGTATGACAGATTGAGAGTACAATCAAACCAAGCACCCACTACCCATGTCTCCAATCCAACATAAAAGAGTAAAAAACATTTTTGGATAGGATCACTACTTTTCGGTCTTTACCCATGTCTCCAGTCCAATCTAAAAGAAACATTTTTGCATAGGATCACTTCACTTCGATGGCAACTCTACCAGCCGAGCACAAAGCTTAACATGGGTATTGTAGACCTCTAATTACCAAGACGGGATGCAAGGTCTAAACTTTTCACATGGGTAGATGGAGCATGGTCATTGGATTGTGTGGCCGCAGAGAGCATGTACATCAAATTGGAAAAAGAATTGTTAAGGTGTATTTAGGAAAGAAGATATTTTGGTAAATGATCATAAATAACAATCTCAAGACGTGCTCTTTGCGAACACACGATCCAATGACCGAGCTCCATCTACCTATGTGAAGAGTTTAGACCTTGCATCCTGTCTTGGTAATTAGAGGTTTAAACTTTTCACATGGGATGGAACTCGGTCATTGGATCATGTGGTCGCAGAGAGCACGTATATCGGATTTGAAAAAGAATTGTTAAGGTGTATTTAGGAAAGAAGATATTTTGGTAAATGATCATAAATAACAATTGACCGCATTGACTTAGGTAGAAATGACGGTGAATAAGATCAACTTTTTCACAGGGTGACTATTACTACGCGCTAAATATATGGGCGAGGTGGGATCTACTATTAGACATTTATGATTTCTCGAATAGCACAAAATCAACATTTGCAAGGAACCAAACCTAACAAATAGCAATCACTGAAATCATTTAATCTCACTTAGGGCTAGTTTGGGATTGCTGTGATTTAAAAAAAAAAACGGTTGCTACTGTGTTGTGAAAATAATCAACTGTGAATTAAAACAGTTTCGTGTTTGGTAAATAATATTTTTAAAAGTGCTGTCAGTATATAAAACAACTTCATTGCGTGTTTTAATTGAAATCAGCTTCAAAAAGCAACCCAAAAATTGCTTCTAAAATCTCCTGCTAGTGACCTGTAATTTTCAATTAAAGCTGCTTTTATTTATTTACCAAACACAATAAAAGCTAAATTTTTAGATAAAAGCTGATTTTTTAAAAAGCGAAGCAATCCCAAACAGGGCCTTATTCAAGTAGCTTTCTAACACTAAAGTAAATCCAACAACCTAATTACTATCTAGATGTTTACCTAAAGCCTAAGCACGCATATTTGGTGTAATTGGAAAACATAGAATCAAGAAATCAAATTATCTCCCTCAATGTAAGAATGCTGAAAAAAAAACAAAAAACTAACTAAATTAAATTTTGTTTTTGGCCTTAGAATTAGGGCAGATAGAAGTGTCACCAACATCCGTTTAAGTTAGTGCAACGATGCAGCAATCTTCTTCTTTGAAGCACGAGGAGTCTTGTTCTTGCTCCCTAACGACAGTGGTCCTTGAAACAAAAGGCCTTCTCGAAGGAGATGAGACATATATCATCTGGCTTTTTTTGGATATGAGATGGTTTGTGTTAATGTCTAAAATTCAGCGGTAGCCGAATCTCGGTTAACGCGGGTTCGAGGGGCTAACAGCTACAAGTGATATTACGATTGCTTCCGTTATCTGTCAAATGAAATACAAAGGGCGTCAGAGGGAGACAACGATTGGCGGTCTTTTCTTCACCGATGCTTAAGTTAGTCATTGTGTTTATGTTGACAGAATAACGATAGGTAAGTAGTGAATGCGTAATTAATTAGGAGAGAAGAGTGAACCTTTTATAGGTGAGGAAGAGACTGATCTCTTCCTTGTTTTCGATGTGGGACTGGTGTGCTTCAGTTCCCAGCTTCTGATGCCTTGCTGAGGTGATCTTGCCGCGGCGCGTGGCTGCACGTCAGCGGTGATTTTGGGATGTATTGGAGCCCAGGCGATAGCCTGCTTAACTGTGTTTCCGTAGGTCACACATTTGATAGTTGTCGGTATTGCTGGCGGCAGCATGAGTGTGGTTCATTGTAGCTAATTATGCTTAGGCAAATACCTATATAAGTACAGGTCCCCCAAGTCCCAAGTCAAGGAGGGCTATATTGGTTGGGGAGTTGCCTAGCGGTTTGAAACGTTTCTTCTGCTAGTCTTGCCGATCATAATTACTGTCAGTACTTTGTCAACCATGGATTTGTGTTGAGCGAACTCTTTATACCCTTTTGGGTGGGCCCCTGCTAGGCCCCCTAGGGAGTTCCCGACTCCCCGGCTAAGATAGACCTCCGTTTGGCCAAATAATTGTTTGATGAGGCTGCATAGAGCAGTAGGTGTAAGGTAGCGAGCCTAATCTTTGATATCTAAGCGTCGGAGGTCAACCACCTGATCAGGGTCATGGTAGACGTTGTTGACCTGTCCCTTTACTCTTTCCTGGAGGAGAAGTTCTTGACTGCAATGTCGCATAGCGGTCACTATCATTATGAGGTGTTACCCTTATGAGAAGCTCTCTAGCGGAGGTTTTCTCGCTTTGTAAGATGGTGAGAAGTTCCGCTAGCGGTGTTGCGCTTAGCGGAAACTTTCACGCTTGCAAGATGGAGGTAAGAAGTTCTTATAGCAGCGTTGTGCTTAGCGGAGACTGTCTCGCTTTCAAGATGGTGAGAAGTTCTACTAGCGGTGTTGCGCTTAGCGGAAACTATCTCTCTTGCAAGATGGTAAGAAGTTCCGCTAGCGGTGTTGCGCTTAGAGGAAACTATCTCACTTGCAATATGAAGGTGAGAAGTTTGGTAGCGGTGTTGCCCTTAGCAGAGACTGTCTCGCTTACAGGATGGTGAGAAGTTCCGCTAGTGGTGTTCACTTAGCGGAAACTGTCTCACTTACAAGATGAAGGTGAAAAGTTCCGATCGCGGCATTGGGTTTAGCGGAGAACTTGCAAGACAGTGAGAAGTTCCACTAGCGGTGTTACGCTTAGCAAAAACTGTCTCACTTGCAAGATGAAGGTGAGAAATTCCGCTAGCGGCGTTGTGCTTATCGGAGACTATCTCACTTATAAGATGGTCAGAAGTTTCGCTAGCAGTGTTGCGCTTAGCGGAAACTATCTGACTTGTAAGATGAAGATGAGAAGCTCCGTTAGCGGTATTGCGCCTAGCAAAAACTTTCTCACCTGGTAGATGATGGTGAGAAGCTCCACTAGCGGCGTTGCGCTTAGTGGAATCTTCTTGACTTGTCGATTTGTATGCTTGCTCCTGATGATAACCTTAGATAATCATTTCATCTGATAGAGGCCGACACATGTCCGCTATGTATTGGGTTAGCGTGTAGGTGCATGTCTTCTTAGCATGCCTGTTTCTTCACCATTAATGCAAGTTAATACTACTTTCGTAATAGAGGTGATGCCTCGGTTAATCCGAATAGTGGGTGCGATCGTGGGCCACGTGTTCTGCTATTGCGCGATGTTGTATTTTAGCGGATGGCCCAGATTTGGTTGATGTTGACATAAAAGAGGGGGAACTCGGAGGGATTTGACACTTTCTCTAAACTTCAAACCTGAGTCGTCATTTTCAAGCCCTATTCTGTGAGAGTTGGAGTAGTTTCTGCAAGTCGAGTGAAGGTGTTGACCTTGGAAGAAAAACTCTTCGAAGTAAAGACAAACATCTCCCAGCGTACACACTTCCCATATTTCGGGTTTGTGATCCGGCTCTCGTATTTATTTGTTGTTTTTTGTGGTTTCTGCTACTTGATACCCTTGCCCTTTCGAACTGGTTGTTGCCATTTGTGATGTGTCTGAGGGTCTAGAAGGGTTTGGGTATTGGATTAGGCGTTTTTAGTAGAAGGTTGATGGTTGTGGGTTTGCTAAATTTTCAAATCTGGGTTTGGATGTATATATTTTGTTTTCTTATTTTGGTGTTTTCTGGGCTTTCTGGATTTGATTGTTCTTGGTGTTCCTGAATGAAATCTGACATAGGGATATTTTATATCCTCTTGGAACTAACTGACTTGGGTTTTAGGGTGTTTGTGATGGCTAGCGTCGTAGAGATCTCAAGCAGTGAGGATTCTGGGTCTGACATGTCGCTCAGCGGTTCGGATAAGATTTTTATTGATTCATTATGGCTGTCTACCCTTGCAGGAACCTCACTGCCGGAACCGCTAGACATTGAACCTATACAAACCATACCGTGGGAAGCAGCCATGGCTAGTGCTAGTCATCCCGAAACCTCGGCGGTGGGAGAGGAAAACGCCGCCTACAAGCAGCAGGATGGAAAATTAGCGAGTAATAGTGCTGCTAGCGGGTCCACGCATGGGGAAGACGCCACTGAGGAGGATATAGATTCGGCTTGGGTCCTCTGCGATGGTACTCCGGTTGATGAGGCAGGGGGGTCCGATGACCATATCTGCTATCAACAAGCTAAACGGGTGTTCCACCTTCCTGGCGTGGTGAAGTTGCATCCGCCGACAAAGGATGAGAGAGCATCGTTTATGCTGGCAGGCTACGCCGCTATTCACAAGGCCGTGCTTCGCCAGGGCGTCACGTTTCCTCTGCTGCCAAACCTCTAGATCCTGATTTGCGAGTTTGACCTCGCGTTTGGGAAAATTTACCCCAACATGTGGAGATTGTTAATGGCGCTGAACTCTCAATGGCGGTTTTCTGGCTGCGAAGGTCCTACCATGGCGGAGGTTCTTCACTTTTATGAGCTTGTATACATGAAGCGCCAGGGTTGCAGCGGACAAGTCAACCTTAGCTGTTGTACAAGGGCGCCCAAATTGATAGAAAATCTGAAAGATTCTATGTCCCCCTAGCGATCGACCTTCTGTGTTGCGACCAGAGGATAGGAGTACGAGGCGGGGGTGAACACAAAAGCACCGACATTTAGATTAAGTTAGAATTCCAACCAATTCGAGGTTGCCGCTAGTCGTGCTGCCTTTTTTTTCCTTTTTAAATCAACTCTGTTTTTGTGCAGTGGGCCTGCGCTTTACGTTGCCATGCGAGGAGAAGTGTCGCATAGCGAGAATTACCGAGTACTGGCAGAACCGCAACTTGCTTGATCTACGTTTGTTGACAGGCTGGGAGCTGTTGGCCGACCTGAAGCTGACTAGTACGTCTGGTCAGTGTCGTACGCAGACTCGTACTTTTGACAGGATTGTCCGACGCTGATTTGTTTTCTTGGTTTACATGTTTAGATCCTCTTCCCGGCAACAAGGTGAGTCGTGAGGCATTCAATAGAGCCATTGACAATGTCGAGCTTCAGAATTATTTGGAGGGTATGTACGCCACTAGCCTTAATACTAGGCAGTTAGTTGTGGAACTGCAGTCGCAGGCATTGAGCTGATCTGAGGTGGAGGTTGTAATGCCAATGCCTCACCATTCGCGTCTTGCTGCCGCCGGGCAGACTATGGTATTGCCTGAGGCTCACGTAGAGCATGGTGTTGGCAGGGGGAGCGGGGCCGGTCACCGGGAGGGAGGCCAGGAAAGAGTGTCCGCTCAGTGGCGTGGGTCTCAGCGGGAGAGGACAATACCACTGAAGGAAACCGTTACCATCACGGGGTTGGAACAGCAGGAGCCTCCGAGGCCTACTACTATGGGTGCCATACAGGGGCTTCTCCAAAAGAAGCAGCGGCAAAATGACGCTACTGAATGTGATGAGACGGATGACTTAGTGCCTATTGGGGCCCACCAACAGAAGAGGGCGTAGCAGGTTTCGCAGAAGGTGACTATGTTCGCCGTCGGGGAAGTGCCGACGAGTGAACTAGATTCATATGCCTAGTTTCTAACCGATCTCGAGCGGGAGTTTCTTTTCCATCTTTGTGAGCGGCTCAAGCTTGGCGGGTGGACAGGAAGGTGTGCCCAATAGCATCGAAGTCGTCTCCTATTAAGCGGCAGTTGAGGGAGGAAATTAAAGGCCTCCGGGGGGAGTTAGGGGAGATATCCAAGAAGCTAGCGGACACTACGCGCCTTCTGTCCAGGTTAGTATGTGACTTGGTAGATGTTGGGGGCAAGTGGGGTAGCCGTTGATGGGGATGTTGAGCGGAACAACCTTATGGCACAGTTGGAGCGAGATATGGCTCTGCTGCAGGAGCAGGTGGCAGCGAAGGGTATGAGTGCTAAGGTCCTTCAGCGGGAATCCGCCATCAAGACCGCAGAGTTAAAGCGGTTGGAAGGCGAGGTCGCCTGACTGAGAGCTAAGAGGGACCATGCAGATGCCGCTGCTGTAGAGACGTTTAAGCGGTCGAAAGAGTTCAAGCGTCATCTGACAGAGGCGACGAAGTCTGGTGTCGATGTCAACTTCGAGATGTTGAACCAGAAAGGCGTTATCAATTGGGACAAAGCGCCTTGGCCATCCGGGACGTTGAGTCAGGGGCCAATGCCTGCCACTGGGCCTGCTGCTATGCAACCTAAAGGTGTGCACTCCGATAGTGGTGAGAGTGGTGAGGGTGTGGTGGACGATTCCCAACAGACTTCGCTGCCCACTCTATCGGACGTGTGTCGCGCCGAGTTCTTGGTGGCCCACATGCGGGAGGATGGTACAATGGTGACGTCGAGTCCTGCTGCTCCTGGGTCCGATCACACAAGTTGTTCCATCACCCAACCCTGCAAGCCGGCGATGAAGATGTTTCTGCTGCTCTAAACAACCCAAGAAGATGCCGCCTTAATTTCTTAGCTGTTCTTTTATTCTGTGTTGCCGCTGAGGCGTTTTGCATTTGTTCTTGAACGAAAATTTGGTTGGGGAGTCCCAATCAAAAATTAATGTAGTGTTATTTTTTTTTTTTTGAATTCGCCTAAATGTGAGATTTTCTGTCGACACGTATCCGTGTTGCTTGACTGTTAGTATACCGATAGAGCCTAACTTAACCTTTTGTTAATCAATTAAACATTAAGGGAATTAAAATTGTTCCATGTGCACAATATAGCGAACGTGCTGTGAAGACCCGAATTTTCATATAATAAATTTATATAATTCAATAATTGTTCTATTATTTGAATTATGATATTTGGGATAAATTCGTATGTCGTGGTCTGAGAAATTTGGTTTCGAATGAATTTATTTTCGAAACCAACGTTATTTAGGGGGTCATGAAAATTAACTTTTTATAAGTTCATCATTTGAGAAAACTTCCTTCATGAAAGTTGTAGATATCATCGATACGAGTTCGTGCATATATGGAACGTAATATTTGGAGTTAGTATGAATTTATTACGAATATTTGAAAATGGGAATTTTTGAATAAATATGGAAAATTCTGGAATTTTTCAGAAAACCCATAAAATTTCCAAATTTTCATTTTCTTCACCAGCCATTCTCTCTCTCTCTCTCTCTCTCTCTCTCTCTCTCCCGTGGGCAGCCGCCCCGCCCTACCGCTGCCTGCACGCCTAGATTGGAGGCCGACCCGAGTGCAAAACATAGCCGGCAGGAGATCCAATTTTCTGGCGTCCCCTCGATTGATCGTTGGCATTTTCGTGATCTCCTCATCCTCCTGATCATCCCCATATAAGGCTTGTATCACGATTTTGAGTGTAGAGCGGTAGATCAAGGATTGATGACTTGTTCGATTAGCTTAAAAAGGCTACTATGTTCTCAAAGATTGATTTGAGATCTGGATACCACCAGTTAAGGGTGAAGGATGAGGATATTCCAAAGACGGCGTTTAGGACTAGGTATGGATATTTTGAGTTCCTTGTCATGCCTTTTGGTCTAACTAATGCACCTACAGCATTCATGGACTGGATGAACCTCACATTCAGTCCTTACTTGGATAAGTTCGTTGTAGTGTTCGTTGACAGACGTCTTGATTTATTCAAGGTCGTCTGATGAGCATGAGAAGCAGTTGCGGATTGTGCTACAGACGTTGAGAGAGAAGAAATAGTTTGCCAAGTTTGAAAAGTACGATTTTTGGCAAAAGGAAGTCAAGTTTCTTGGTCATGTAGTTTCGAAGGATGGAGTTTCTGTGGATCCTTCGAAGGTTGAAGTAGTGATGAGTTGGAGTCGCCCCACTACGGCTACAGAGATCCGTAGCTTCCTCGAATTTGCAGGGTATTATAGGCAATTCATTGAAGGATTCTCGAGTATTGCTTCAATTTTGACCAAGCTGACGAGGAAAGACGTTCAGTTTGTCTGGACTGAAGAACGTGAGAAAGCTTTTGACGAGTTGAAGACTAGGTTGAATACTGCTCCAATGTTGATCATCCCTTCTAGTGGTGGCGGCCTAGTTATCTACAGTGATGCATCTCATCAAGGTTTAGGTTGTGTGTTGATGCAGAATGGTGGTGTTGTCACATATGGTTCTAGACAGTTGAAGGTGCATGAGCGGAATTACCCGACTCATGATCTAGAGCTAGCCACAGTAGTTTTTGCCTTGAAGATTTGGAGGCATTATCTTTATGGTGAGAAGTTCGAACTTTTCTGATCACAAGAGTTTGAAGTATCTACCCTTCCAGAAAGAGTTGAACATGAGGCAAAGGAGATGGATGGAGCTTATTAAGGATTATGATTTCACTTTAGAGTATCATCCCAGAAAGGCCAATGTAGTAGCGGATGCCTTGAGCAGAAAACCCCGAAGAATCATGGCATCTCTTATGTTCAGGAGTGGCTCATGTTGGAGGCTGCATCCGAGTTTGACCTCATGCCAACTGGAGCAGGACAGCGAATCTTCCTCGGTAGTATTACCTTGCAGCCTACCTTGATTTCCAGGATCATTCAGGGTCAGACAATTGATGAGTTTGCTCAGGCGAAGATTGCTGAGATTGCTACTGATCTGAATATGGAGGGCCCTTCTGAGTGGGCTATTGGGGCAGATGGAGGGTTGAGATTTCGAGGGAGATTGTATGTTCTGAGTGTTAATAACCTCAAGGAGGAGGTCAAGCGGGAGGCACATAGATCTCGATACACGATACATCTAGGGGGTACCAAAATGTATATGGATCTACGAAGACAGTTTTGGTGGTATGGAATAAAGAAGGATGTGGCAGAACATGTATTGAAGTGTCTTATATATCAGCAACTAAAGGCAGAGCATCTGAGCCCTGCAGGGATGCTGAAACCTTTACCGATTCCTGTTTGGAAATGGGAGGATACCTCCATGGACTTTGTTACTGGATTGCCTAGGTCCAGGCAAAGTTATGAGTCGATTTGGGTGATTGTTGACCGATTGACAAAGTCAGCACACTTTCTACCCATGGCGAAGACTTACTCAGGTGATGCATTGTGTAAGTTGTATCTCCATGAGATAGTAAAGCTTCATGGTGTTCCCGTAATGATTATTTCTGATAGGGATGCTCGTTTCACTTCAGAATTTTGGCGTAGGTTCCATAAGGCATTTGGCACATCTCTAGCTATGAGCATTGCTTTTTATCCACAGACAGATAGACAAACCGAGAAAGTGAATCAAATGATGGAGGACATGCTTAGAGCTTGTGTACTGGACTTCAAGGGAAGTTGGGAGGATCATCTGCCATTGGTAGAGTTTGCCTACAACAACAGCTATCACTCCAGTATCGATATGGCTGCATATGAGGCTCTTTATGGTAAGTCATATAGGACTCCTATCTGTTGGGTGGAAGCAGGGGATAAAGGGCTCTTCAATCCTGAGATTGTACATGAAGCTATAGAGAATGTCACTGTTATTCGGGACAAGATCCGAACAGCATAGAGTAGGCAGAAGAGTTATGCTGATTTGAAGAGAAGACCAGTTGAGTTCGAAGTAGGTTGTCATGTGTTCTTGAATTTCTCACTTATGAAAGGTGTGGTGAGTTTTGGTAAGAAAGGGAAGCTAGCACCAAGGTACGTGGGACCTTTTGAGATTCTGGAAAAGGTCGGTGATTTGGCATATCGGCTTGCTTTATCTGTTAGCATGTCTGGCATACATAATGTCTTTCATGTGTCTATGCTCAGAGAGTACATCCGAGATGAGTCCCACGTGATTGATCATGGTACGATAGAGGTTAGAAGGGATGTGACCTTTGTGGTTGAACCTGTACGTATCTTGGATCGGTTGACAAAGCAGCTTCGAAGGAAGGAAGTGGAGTTGGTCAAGGTGTTGTGGAGTCACCATGATCATGGTGATGCTTCTTGGGAGTTGGAGTCAGATATAAAATCGAAGTATCCACATTTATTCATCGATGAGCATGCTTGAATTGCGGGATGAAATTCCTTTAAGGAGGGTAAACTATGAAGACCCGAATTTTCATATGATAAATTTATGTAATTCAATAATGGTTCTATTATTTGAATTATGATATTTGGGATAAATTCGTATGTCGTGGTTTGAGAAATTTGGTTTCGAATGAATTTATTTTCGAAACAAACGTTATTTAGGGGGTCGTGAAAATTAACTTTTTATAAGTTCATAATTTGGGAAAACTTCATTCATAAAAGTTGTAGATCTCATCGATACGAGTCCGTGTATGTGGAACGTATTATTCGGAGTTCGTATGAATTTATTACGAATATTTGGAAATTGGAATTTTTCTATAAATATGGAAAATTCTGGAATTTTTCAGAAAACCCATAAAATTTCCAAATTTTCATTTTCTTCACTAGCCATTCTCTCTCTCTCTCTTTCCCATGTGCAGCCGCCCCGCCCCGCCGCTACCTCCACGCAGAGATCGGAGGTCGACCCGAGTGCAAAACAGATCCGGCCGGAGATCCAATTTTCCGGCGTGCCCTCGACCGATCGTTGACATTTTCGTGATCTCCTCATCCTCCTGATCATCTCCATATAAGGGTTGTATCACGATTTTGAATGTAGAGCGGTCGATCAAGGATTGAAGATTGATGGCTCTGGTTGGATCTGGAAAAGTCATGAGAGGGTCGAGATTAATCCAACTTCAAAGCTCGATATAGGACGATCTAGACCAAATCACGCTTTGCTCCAGGTATGAAAATTACTCACCTTGTCATTTTGAAGAAGTTTGTAGTTGACAACTTTTGCATCTGAGGTGGTTGACCAGGGTTGACCACCGCGATAACCGCCGTCTGACCTCGGTGTGCGACGGCGCACCGGACCATATTTTGAGTTTTCATTATCTAGGTGATGATCTATGCATCCATACGAGCGTTTTGATATATTACATGGTCATTTTAGAAAAAGTAGATAAATAATCCATTTAGGTTTTTACGCTCCTATTTAACGTTTTGACGTTTTATCTTCGGTTCGCTATTTTTGAGAATCTAACCGTCGGTTTTGCTTCAAATTTTGGTATGATGATCGTATGACTATCCTGATGACTTTGTGTGGTCACAGGAGAAGATCCAACGGTTGGATTTTCGTATAATTATAAAAAAGTGATTCGGGAGGTGATTCGTGAGAATCCATCCGTCGAATTTTCATATAATTTTGCTAGGATGTTTCTAAGGGCGATACATGACGATCCAACCGTTGGATCAGCGTTTAAATTCGATTCGACCGCTGAATCATCTTTATTTTAGAATCCGACCGTTGGATCGTCATTTAAGTTTATTTCGTGTTTCGTTTTCTAAGTAAAGACGGTACTTGATTAGGTACTTAACGGTTGGACTTGAAGAGCGATTGGATTATTGTGATTTTGCCTTTTTCGAAGACACAACTGGATAAGAGGTGAGTAGAACTCACATGGTTCATATTACGAACCAAATGTCGTTAATTTCCTTATTTATATTGTGTATCGTGTAACATTTTGGGTCCAGTGCGACTCCTTTAAATGTTTTGGTATTTATACCGTAGATCCAAAGACTTACGAGTTGGGGATCATGGATCAAATGTGATCGTGGGTAGAAATATCAGAACTCCACGCCTTTAGCCCGGTTAGTGGATACGAGCAGTTAGAGGTCTAGTCTGTCTGCCATAGCCCGGTTAGTGGATTACTCGTGATCATGAATACACTTTTGAAATTGAGGTTGAATGTTTTGTTTTGAGTTGAGATTGTTTTAGGTAAAAAGTTGTTGATTTACTGTTTTATTTCTATTTACTCATACGGGCTTTCAAAAGCTTCCTGGGTTTTGTGTTGTTGCAATCCCGGTACATTATTCAAAAGGTATAGCGGATAATCCTACAGGTCAGGAGAACCAGGGTGGTGATCATGTGGTTTAGAGTGATAGTATTGTTTTACAGCATTGTATGGTGAAGTTTATTATGCTCATTGAGCTTTACTATTTTATTTGGTGAGAGTGTGTTGTAATAAGTAACTTGAGGATTTGGTTTATGTAATATTGAGTGGTGTGAGGTGTGTTGGTTTCTGACAAAAAAATTCAGAACGTTATTTGTATTTGTTATTATTCATGTTTCAGATTTGAATTTATTATTCAAAATTCGGGCGTGACACGTGGTCCGCTGAATGTTGTTGGCGTTGCAAGTTAACTTGTGCTATGGAGAATGTTAATGTCTAAGAATTAAGTGGTGGCTAAACCTTTGTTAACGCTGGTGCAATGGGTGGACAGCTACTCGTGATACTCTTGTTGCTTCCGTTACCTATCAAATGAAATATAAAGGGACGTCAAAGGGAGACTGCGGTGGGCGGTCTTCTCTTATTCGATGCCTAAGTTAATCAATGTATTTATGTTAACAAGATAACAGTAGGTAAGTAGTAAATGTGTAATTAATGAGGAGAGAGGAGAGAACCTTTTATAGGTGGGGAAGAGGCTGACCTCTTCCATGTTTTCGATGTGGGACTGATATGCTTCAGTTCCCAGCTTCTGATGCTATCTTAGCGCGTCAGAGGTGATCCGGGGTTTAGGCGATAGCCTGTCTGGCGGTGCTTCCGTAGGTCACATCATTGATAGCCGTTGGTACCGCTGGCGGTAGTATGAGTGATAGGGGCATTTTATGTGACTTTTATATGGTTAATCCCTATATTAATCTTTGTTAGTTTATTCTATTTTCTCTTTCATTTATTTGCTTTTGTGTTTATTAGGTTTTTTGCAAAAAATATACAAAAAGGAGATAATATTGAGAAAAGATGCACAAATAAGGAAAATCTTGGAGTCTAGACCCAAGAAGGAGACCATGATGGATTGAAGAGCCCAATCCATGGAGATATCGCAGCAAATTATGGAGATATTCGCAGAGATATTGATGATGACATGGCGAATTCTCACTGGATAAAGTAATGTGGAGAAATCCTAATTCAATCAAAGAATTAAAAAGGAATGAAGGAGGACTCAAGAGCAATATAAAAAGGCTAGAAAAGCTACCGAAAAGACTTTTAAGCGAGAGAATCAAGCAAGAAACCCGAGCAGAAGAAAGCAGGTCAGCCATCCACCGACCAGTCGTTCTGACGACTTTTCCAACTTGATTTTTAGGGTTTTTTTGTTTTACTTTGCTTATGAATTCTTTTGTGCTTCCAATTCAAACCATGTGCAACTAAATTCTAAGTAGTTAGGGCATGTTGAAGCCTCAATCATGATTGTATGCCATGCTATGACATTTAATTAGTTTTTTTTTTTATTCAATGGATGAGAACTTAATTACTATTTTTACATTGATGATTTCTTTATGTGCTTTCTTTGGTGGCCAACTTAGATTGCATGTTTATGATTCTATTGCTGTGAATGATCATTGCATGTTCCTTGTAAGAAGGTTCCGTTGAAAGTTCTAGAGTAGTAAATCATCTATAAGGCGAGTGATTAGGTTCCTAGATTAATTGAGACGCGTCGTACTCATGATGTCTTGTGATGTCTCATTTTTCTTAATCTTAATGATTTCTATGTGTTAAATCTAGAGTTGCATCAACCTAGGTTGCATTTTAGGAAATAGGTTAGGTGTAGAGTGTCTCTCACCTAGCATACAAGTAAGGAAAAACAGTAGGTTAAGTTAGTCATTGGGTTAACTTGAGCATCTTCATCCATAGATAAATAAGACTAGGTTAAGCATGGTTTGCATACTTGATTGATTAGTGGTGGATACATTCCCTGACTCTGCTTCTCTATTGATTCTCAACTTAATTAATTTCATTAGTTGTTATTTACTTTTAATTGTTTTCACAATTTTAAATCAACTCTTAAACTTGGGAAGTCTTACAATTAGTTCCATAAATCCTATGCGGGAGACCCTTCTTCCCTATCTACAATTGACATTCTTAAATCGGAAGTAGGAAAATTTTTGGCATAAAAATAACCGATCAATGAGTGTGGCTCATTATAGCTAATTATGCTTGGCAAATGCTCAAGTAAGTACAAGTCCCCCAAGTCTCCTGTCAAGGAGGGCAATCTTGGTTAGGGAGTTGCCAAGTGATTTGAAGCGTTACTTCAGCTAGACTTGCAAAAGCATAATTAACGTCAGTGTGTTGTCAACCATGGACTTACTGAGCAAAAACTTTATACCTTTTTCGGGTGGGGCCCTGCTCCAAGGAGTCCCCCACTCCCGGCTAAGATAGACCTTTTGGCTGGTGTATTGTTTGCTGAGGGGAGCTGCGCTGAGCAGACGGTGTTGGGTAGCGAGCCCAATCTTTGATACCCTAGTGTTGAGGGTCAACGTGCCTGATCAGAGTCGTCGAAGACTGTGTTGATGTGTCCCCTTACTTGTCCCAGAAGAGCATATCTTGACTGCAACGTCACGTGGCGATCATTGTCAATGTAAGGTGTTACCTCGGGAGTAACTACCAGCGGAGTTTCCTCCGGTGATGGCAATTGGTAGGGCGTACCATGGGAAACTTCTGTGAGAAGGAAATGTTAAGCTAGCGGTATTATATTTAGCTGAGATTGTCTCGCTTGGAGATGAGAAAAAAAGAAGTTCCGCTAGTGGAGTTGCGCTTAGCAGAGACTGTGTCACTTGCAAGATGAAAGGGAGAAGTTTCACTAGCAGAGTTGCTTTTAGCGGAGACTGGCTCACTTGCAAGATGAAAGGGAGAAGTTCTGCTACAGGAGTTGCGCTTAGCAGAGACTGGGTCACTTGCAAGATGAGAGGGAGAAGTTTCGCTAGCGGAGTTGCGCTTAGTAGAGACTGCCTCACATGCAAGATGAAAGGGAGAAGTTCCGCTAGCAGAGTTGCGCTTAGCGGAGACTATCTTACTTGCAAGAGTTCCGCGCTTTCATCTTACAAGTGAGGCAGTCTCCGCTAAGCACAACTCCGCTACAAGAACTTCTCCCTTTCATCTTGCAAGTGAGGCAGTCTCCACTAAGCGCAACTCCACTAGTGGAACTTCTCCTTTTTATCTTGCAAGTGAGACAGTCGCTTAGCGGAGACTGCCTCACTTGACGGTTGATATACCTGCTTTGTAGACGGTTATTTAGGTTAGACGCTTCATCTGACAACTGCTTACACGTGGCAGCCATGCATTGGGTTGGCGTTTAGCACGCTCTTCTTTTCTCTATCAATGCTAGTAATTATCGTTTTTGTAACTGAGGTGATGCTTCGATTAATTCGGATAGTGGGTGAGATCGTGGGACAAGCGTACGATGCAAGGTTGATGTCGTTTTTCAGCGGACGGCCCAGATTTGCTTGATGTTAACATAAAAGATAGGGAAACCACATTGGTTTTGGCATCTTCTGCACTTCAAAACCGAAGTCGTCGTGTTCAAGCTTTTTCCCTTTGAGATTTCGAGTGTTTCCCTTTGAGAATTCATGTTTCTCAGGTTGGTGATCTGGGTTTTTGGGTATGGTTGTTCTTGGTGTTCTTGACTGAAATCTGGCGTAGGGATAGTTTAGATTGGTTTGGAACTGACTAACTTGGGTTTGAGGGTGTTTGTGATGACTAGCGTCATGGAGATCTCGAGCAGTGAGGATTCTAGGTCTGACGTGTC
This sequence comes from Rosa persica, assembly GCA_025331145.1. Taxonomy (NCBI): domain Eukaryota; kingdom Viridiplantae; phylum Streptophyta; class Magnoliopsida; order Rosales; family Rosaceae; genus Rosa; species Rosa persica. The sequence continues at coordinate 23,267,111 of WFKR01000007.1, forward strand.
GCTGAGCGGTTCTGATAGGATATTTATTGACTAATTGTGTTAGTCTGCCCCTGCAGCATTCTCACTGCCGGAACCATTAGAGGTCGAACCTTTACAAACCATACTTTGGGAAGAAGCTCTGGCACGTGGTGGGCATCTGGAGAGTTCGACGGCTCAAGAAGAGGCTGCCACCCGTAATCAGCGCGATGAGAGGCTAGCTAGAAATAATGCTTGGGGAATCTGCTTGGGTCCTACGTGACGACATTCCGGTTGATGAAGCGAGGGGTCCGATAAGAATATCTGCCATCACCAAGATTAAGCAATTATATTGCCTTCCTAGCGTGGTGAAGATGCTGCTGCCAAACACAACTGAGAGAGCGTTATTTCTGGAGGCTGGCCACGCCGCTGTTCACGAGGCCATGTTCCAACAGGGTGTCACGTTCCCCCTGCTGCCTAACCTTCAGATTCTGATTTGCGAGTCTGACTTCGCATTTGGGCAAATTTGCCCTAACATGTGGAGATTGTTGATGGCACTCAGCTCACTATGGCGGTTGTCTCGCTGCCAGGGTCTGACAGTGGCGGAGGTGTTGCACTTCTACGAGCTAGTTTACGTGAATCACCAGGGTTGTAAGGGACAGGTGAACCTTACTCGTCGCCAGGGGGGCACCGAAGCTGATCGAAAATTTGAAGGATTCGATGTCCCCCTAGAAGTCGACCTCCTGTGTTACGACGTCGGGGTGGGAGTATGATTCGAGGGCGAACACAGGAACCCCATCATTTTGGATTAAGTCAGAATTCCAGCCTATCCGAGGTTACCATTGCTTCCGCCAACCAATTTGATGAGTGTTTGCTGTTACTTTTTTTTTTTTTTTGACAGTTGCCCTGTTTTTTGTGTAGCGGGCCTGCGGTTCATGTTGACTCGCGACGAGCGGTATCTCATTATGAGGATTACCGGGTGTTTGAAGAATTGCAATCTTCTTGACCTCCGCTTGCTCACCGGATGGGAATTATTGGTTGACCTTAGGTCGACTCGTGCTTTAGGTAAGTGTTTGCTGCCAACTAGTTTGTTTTTGTTTTTTTTGAAACTTGTGACACGTTAACTTGCCTTGTGTAAATTCTGTTCCTGGTAATAAGGTGAACCGCCACGCATTTGTCAAAGCCATGGATCTCGCCGAACTGGCCAACTTTCTGGAGGGTATGTATGCCGCTGGGTGGATGCCAAGCAGACTGTCGTTGACCCTCAAATCTTAACACTGAATGAAGCAGATGCAGAGGTGGTGATGCCGATACAGCATCACATGCATATTGTCGTTCGTGATCAAACGACAGTACTGTCTGAGGGTCACGCGGAGCGTTGCGCTGGCGCCGGGGTTAGGGACAGGGTCCCAGCGGGAGGAAGAGAGATAGTTCCCGCCTAGCGGCGTGGAACTCAATTGGAGTGGACAAGGCCACAAAAGGAGCCAATTACCATCTTTGGCCTAGAACCTCAAGGACCGTCGAGGTCTATTAGCGAGGGTGCTGCTCAGGGTTACGTTACCCAGAAGAGACTTCAGAATGATGTCGAGGGGCATGATGAGGAGGACGACGCGATGCCGATCGAGGTGCGCCAACAGTAGAAGAAAACAAGGCCGACCCCGCAGATAGTGGCGTCCATCGCAAACGAGGAGGTGCCCCCAAGCGAGCTGGACTCATTTGCTGCCTATGCAGAGTTCCTCACTGACCCTGAGGGAGAGTTCATGTTCCACCTCTGTGAGCGGCTTGGGTTTGGTAGACTGGTCGGGACTATCCGACAGACAACAGTTGAACAATTGCTAGTTATCTCGGCCTTCGGGCACTTGTGCGTTGTGCTCCATGAACGTTTCCTGGTGGCATCAAAGTCGTCTCCCGTGGAGCGGCAGCTGAGAGATGAAGTCGAAGGTCTTCGACGGGAGCTGGAGCACACGTCCAAGAAGTTAGCGGACACTGAGGGCCTTCGTACAAAGGCAAAAGTGAATCTAGCAAATGTCCGCGGTAAGTTGAACGTCGCCATCGATAGAGATATGGAGTGGAACAACCACTTTGCACAACTTGAGCAAGAGATGGCCCTGCTTCAGGAGCAGCTGGGGGCGAAGACTAGGCGCGCTAACATTCTTCAACGGGATTTAGCCGCCAAGGCCACAGAGGTGAAGAGATTGGAGGCGGAGGTTGCTCAGCTAGGCACTGAGAAAGCCGTGTCGAGGTTGCCGCTGTAGAGGATTATAAGCAGTCGTCGGCTTACAAGCAAGCTAAGATAGATGCGGCGAAGGCTAGTGCCGTCACTAACTTGGAATTGCTAAATAAGAAGGGCGCCATCAACTAGATTAAAGCATCCCAGCCTACTGCTCCATCGGGTGTACAAGATCCTCCTGCAAGCAGTGTCGCCACGAATCAGCCAGAGGGTGCCCGCTCAGGCAGCGGTGAAAGTGGTGAACACCCGGCTGATGCCCCTCCGCAGACTCCGATTACCACTGCATCTAATATGTCCCGCACTAATTTTAAGGCGGAGTTCACTCGAGCGGATGCATGGTACAATCGAGACGCCAAGTCCGAATGTCCACAGGTCTGATCAAACGAGCTAGTGACTGCCCAACAGCCGCCAGTTGAAGGTGAAGACGCTGCCTCTTCCCCCAACGACCCCTGAATATTGTCTTAGCTTCCTTTGCTGTTTTTTTTTTTAGTCGCCGCTGAGGCGCTTTTTTGACATGTAAGAATATTTTTGGGCGGTAGTCCCTGCTTGGATTTTTAATGAACGACCTTTCTTGCTTGAAATTTTCTAAGTGTTGCCGATGGCAGAATACTTTGTGTGATGAATGTTTATGCACCGCTAGAGTTTTGACTAGAGCTTTTGTTAATCAATGAAACATTAAAGGAATTAAATTTTTTCCAAGTGCACATTGTAGCGGACGTGGCCCGCTGAAAGTTGTTGGCGTTGCCAGTTAACTTATTTATGTTGTGGAGAACAATGGTTTGAATAATTCCTCGTTTCATTGATAGGTGAGAGATCAGCGTTTACAAAAGAGAGAGAGTACCTGTTGGGTAGCTTCTCTTAGCTAAATATCGTGAAAAAATTTAGCTTAGTCAAGATGCTCATGGGTAAGCGGTATGACTATGTAGTAGTACCGAAGGTGTTCGGTGTTCCAAGGGTGGGTCATTGTGACGCCATCCTTGTCCATTAAGTAGAAAGTGCCAGGATTGACGACTTCTACTATATTGTATGGTCCTTCCCACGTGGAGCTGAGCGCTTTTGGTGGAGGAATAACTTCCTTCATTACCTAGTCCCCCAATTGGAGGTTCTGGGCCTTGACTCTAGCGTTATAGAAAGGCGATACCCGCTGTTTGTTTTGCAAGTTTTGCAAATGGGCTTTATAGCGCTTTTCCTCAAGGAGATCTTTGTCGAGGTTGATGCCTTTATCATTGGTCTCAGGGCAGTAGCCTTCGACCTTGGTTGTAGGTTGGGTGACTTCTATGGGTAGGACGGCCTCAGCTCCGAACATCATACAAAACGATGTCTCGCCATTAGTGGATGTCGGGGTTGTCCTGATGACCCCCAAAACTTCTGGCAGTTTCTCCGCCCATAAACCTGGTATCGTCAAGTTTCTTTTTTAGCAACTTCTTGATTATCTTGTTTGCCGCCTCATCTTGGTACTCAGGTTAGCTGTGAAAGATATGATCTCCTTGTTATTGAACTGTGTCCCATTGTCTGTGATGATGGTATGGGGGACGCCGAAATGATAGTATATGTTTTTCCACAAGAAATGGGTTACCTTAGCAGTAGTGATAACTGTCAGCGGTTCCACCTCTATCCATTTGCTGTTGTAATCAATGGCGATAAAGCTTGCCATTCTGTATGTTGTAGCGGGTTGCTCTCCGCTTACGCTGTCGTGCTGCGATCTTATCGTCTGGCAGTGTACCATTGAGCTTGTATTCCATTATCTTGTCCATGCAGCTGGCATTAACCTCAATATTGAATATTTCTGCTAGGGTTTCGATGATGCTTGGTTTCTCAAGACATTCCACCCTTGTGTCCTTTGGACTCTAATGTGTTTGATTGGTTGCCAATCTTACTAGAGAGTCAGCCTTGGCGTTCTTCTTTCCTGATGAAGGTTTTGACATATCCTAAGAATGTCGCTAGCTGTTTGTCCTTAGCCTGGAAACTGTCATTGACCTGGTTGACAACTAGCTGGGAGTCGCTGAATATGTTGACGCTGTCAGCGCCAAAGTCGATGGCTAGAAGCAGGCCTGCAATGAGGACCTCATACTCTGCCAGATTGTTTGAAGCCGCGAAGTTGAACTTCAACGCGTACTCCACGTTCAGTGCCCCCTGGTCTGGTCAAGATGGCGCCGGCGTCGGAGGCCTTGGTGCAGACGGATCCGTCCATGTACAGGTTCCATTCTGATTATTGCTTATGTGCTTGTTTCTCAGCGGTTCTTGTCTCCATAGTGTCCGCTTCTGTCTGGGGGGTGGGCCCGTCCTGACACTCTGTAAGCTCAGCGATGAAGTCAGCTACCACCTGGCCTTTCATATCGATTCGTGGCTTATAGTCAATGTCGAACTCGCTGAGCTTGATGGCCCATTTGCTGAGGCGCCTAGAGTGTTCAGGGTTTTGCATCACCTGTTTTAGCGGTTGGTTTGTCAAGAAATGGATTGTATAGACTTAGAAGTACTAGCGGAGACGTCTAGCAGGAACGATCAATGCGAGAGCGAGCTACTCTAGGCGGGTATACCTTGTTTCTGCCCCGTTAATGCCTCTGCTGGCATACAACACTGGGAGCTCATCTTATCCCTCCCTTCGCACAATTGCGCAGCTTACCGCAGATGGAGATACCGCTAGATATATGTAGAGTATCTCACCTGGTACAGGGATGGAGAGAAGAGGAACAGCCGCCAGATACTCCTTAAGACTCTGGAATGCCACCTCACAATCTGGGGTCCAGTCAATTACTTTCTTACGGGTCCTCTTCATGGCCTTGAAGAATGGGAGGCACCTATCGGTGAGCTTGGATATAAAACGAGATAGCACGGTGAGCTTGCCCTGGAGATTCTGAACATGTACCTTCCATACTGGGGATTTCATGTCTAAGATGGCATGCACCTTGTCAAGGTTGGCCTCTATGCCACGTTCACTGACGATGTAGCCCAGAAATTTACTCGCGGTGATGCCAAAAAAACATTTTTTCGGGTTGAGGCGCATGCCATAAGCCAGGAGAATGGCGAATATGATGCAGAAATTTGCCACGTATCCGCTGGCCTTGATGCTCTTGACAAGTATGTTATCCACGTAGACCTCTATTATCTTTCCAAGATGCTCAGCCAACATGGCGTTCATCAAATGTTGGTATGTTGCCCCAACATTCTTCAATCCGAAAGGCATGACGTTGTAATAATATAGGCCCTTGTCAGTTGTGAAGTTGATGCATTCTTGGTCGCCGGGATGCATCTTGATTTGATTATATCCAGAGAAGTTCATGGCCAGTCGTTGTCCATCATGCTGAGCAGCTCATGTCCAGCCGTTGCATCAATCAATTGATCAATGCGGGGTAGCGGGAAGCTATCCTTGGGGCATGCCTTGTTGAGACCTTTGAAGTCTACACACATCGGCTATTTGCCATTAGGCTTCTTGACCATGACCAGGGTGGAGATCCATTGGGGATAATTGACTTGGCGGATGAACCCAATGCCCTATAGCTTTGTGACCTCTTCCCTAATTGCTCTGTATCTTTCTTTGTTAAAGGCCTTCTTTTTTGTTTGACTGGATAGAAAGATGGTTTGATGCTTAATTTGTTGGTGATAATCTCAAGGGAGATGCCTGGCATTTTGGTGTAAGACCATGCAAAGTTAGCGGCGTTATCCCATAGAAATTGTGTGAGTTATGCTGCAATCTCTAGGCTAGATAAGCATCGATACGGACTGTCCGCTCAGGCTCTTTCTTCACATATTTCTCCCCCCAGTCTTTGGGGTCTTCAATTGCCTCTATTAGCGGTACATGATTTCCCATCGTTAGGATTTCATGGTGGCGCACTGACGGTGCCACAGTTGTTGAATAGCACTCTTGCGCTAGCTGTTGGCTTCCTTTCACACAGCCTATGTCGTTGGGTGTGGAGAACTTCATAAGAAGCATATATCCAACTATGATGCACTTTAGCTTGTTGAGCACTGGTCGACCGATGACGGCATTATATGAACTGAAGCAGTCGACAATAATAAACTTCGTATGTATCTCCGCTGTGCATGGACAGGCCGCCGATAGCAGGGGCATGTAGTCAGAGCCTAGTGGTTGTGTAACATCGTTGGAGAAACTGAGCAGGGCTCATTGTCTTGAAGTAGTTTCCTATTCCATTGGAGTTTGTCGTAGCAACCATTAAAGATTACATTGACGGCGGATCCGCTGTCAACGAGGACTCTTCCCATAGACCATTTACCAAGTATGGCTTCGATTAAGAATGGGTCGTCGTAGGGGAGGAGCACTCCCCGCTCTTCTTCCTCAGAGAAGGTGATGGGTTCCCACCCAGATTTTGGCTGTTTAGCGGACCTTTCATAGCGAATGTTGCAAACTTCTTTCGGGTGGTTAGCGCGTGCATAACACTTCTTTGCCCTGTGAGACATGCCTGTGATGGGGGCCCCACCGTCGATAGTGTTAATGTAGCCGATGTTTTCGATGTTGGCGACCACTGGTGGTGGTGGGTGTACTTTGAAATGTTCCAATTTGCCGTCACGGTACAAAGTTTCCACTGCCATTTTCAAAGCGTTGGGGTTATTGGTGTTGTGACAACTGTCCTCGTGGTATTTGCACCACTTACCGGTGTTTCTCGGCTTGCCCACCCTTGGGTACTTCGTTGGCTATGGCGGTGAGATTTGGTCCTTGCATTGATCGTATACTTCTTCACACAAGGCCGTGAGGGCCGTGAGGACCGTAAACACTACATACCGTTAGGAGGATTCCGTGTGCTTGTTACGGTTATCCCCCTGGAATGAGCAGTAGACCTTGTGGTAGTGTTGATCATTTTGCCACTTGTTCTGGTAATTACCTTGGTGCCACTCTCTCTTCTTGTCAGTGGGCTGTTTTCCAGAAGTTTTGTTGGCAGCATCATGTTGCATGGATGAAGGTTGGGTGGACTTTACTGGTGTTGGCAGAGGTGGTGGGGTTTCTCCGTACTTAATGAATTCTGCCTGCGCATGGATGACGACCTCATTCATAACGTGGTCATATGTGGTGTTTGGATGATTGTAGTTGAGATGATACAGAAATGGCCCCTTGAGAAGTCCTCGCTTGAAGTCTGCCAACGCCATTGTTTTGTCAAGGTCGTAGGACCGAGATGCCGCTACTCTCTATCTAGTGATGAAAGCCTTTAGCGTTTCGTCTGTGCCCTGCTTGAAGTTAAATAACTGGCTTGTGTTGTGGTGTCCGGCGGGTAACAAGATGAATCTTGATAAGAAGGCGTTTGATAGTGCATGGAATGAGTCTATTGACCCTGGCGGACACTCAAAGAACCAGCTCATCGCCTCACTATTTAGCTTCTCGCTGAACAAGTGGCAGAGGGTGGTGTCGTCGAACCCTTTGTTGTTGATGACCTTCTTGAAGGTGTCCATGTGGACGAAGGGGTCGGTCAAGCCGCTGTACACCGGTATCTTCTGTGTTTTTAAGTGTGCTGGTCTGATGGCCCTGGCCTTGACGCAAACAATGGATTTTGCTCTAGTTGCAGCATTCTTTCCAGGATTAGGACGGCTGTGTCACCAGCGGGTCCGGCCTGGATGTTCCACTGGGCCAACTCCAGCTTGGGGGCCAATGGGTTTCCTTTTGTTCTAGCTCTGGTTGCGGAGCAATTGATGCACGGTTGTGATTCCTCCTCATGTTCTATCATCAACAACGATGGAGGAGAGGGGCCCAGATTTGCTAATTCAGGTGGGTTCAGCGGTACCTCCTTGTGCATGACCAGTGCTGGTACCATTCTTCCTAGCGTTGGGTCAACTACGCCTGGTGCTCTACGACTACCTGCTCCGCGCTAGGTTAGCGTTTGCTTCAAGCGCATTTTTTAACTCATTAAACCTCGACATCAGCGTGGCCACTTGTTTCTGGGCCTCGGCCTTCTTTTTCCGCTCTTGCTCGCTCTCTCTGTTTGCTTTGTGGAGGTCCGCTAATGCTAGCTCATACATAGCGGCGAGGCCCTGGCCTGGAGGTCGGCGACTCCTTCCTGGTTGAACCTCCACTGTAGTTTCGGTTGGCGGGATCTGCTGTACCACGCTGGGGTTGACCAGAGTGTTGAATAGTGCGCGATTGACGTTAGCCGTTAGGTTAACATCAGCGGCCGGGTTGTGGGTTTGGGGTTTAACGGATTAGTCAGCTTGCTCTTCGGCATTTCCCCCGCTACCTTTAGTTATGGTGATTGTTGTGATGGGATGACCTTTTGCTCAAGGATTCCCACAGATGGTGCAAATGTTAATGTCTAAGAATTCAGCGGTGGCTAAACCTTGGTTAACGCTGGTCCAATGGGCAGACCGCTACTGGTAATACTCTTGTTGCTTTCGTTAGCTGTCAAATGAAAAACAAAGGGACGTCAAAGGAGACCACTGTGGGCGGTCTTCTCTTCTCTGATACCTAAGTTAGTCAATGTATTTATGTTGACAGGATAACAGTAGGTAAGTAGTAAATGCGTAATTAATTAGGAGAGAGGAGAGAACCTTTTATAGGTGGGGAAGAGGCTGACCTCTTCCATGTTTCCGATGTGGGACTGATATGCTTCAGTTCCCAGCTTCTGGAGCTTCTGATGCTATCTTGGTGAGGCGCGTGGCGGTGCGTCAGCGGTGATCTGGGGGTGAGTCGGGGTTTAGGTGATAGCCTGTCTGGCGGTGCTTCCATAGGTCACATCATTGATAGTCGTTGGTACCGGTGGTGATAGTGTGAGTGTGGCTCATTATAGCCAATTATGCTTGGTAAATACTCATGTAAGTATAGAGAACGATGGTTTGAATAATTCCTCGTTTCATTGATAGCTGAGAGATCAGCGTTTACAAAAGAGGGAGAGTACCCATTGGGTAGCTTCCCTTAGCTAAATATTGTAAAGAAATTGAGCTAAGTCAAGATGCTCTTAGGTAACTACTAGTAGTAATACTAGAGGTGCTGGGTATTCTAAGGGCGGGTCGTTGTGACGTCGTCCTTGTCCATTAAGTAGAAAGTGTTGGGGCTAACGACTTCTACTATTATATATGGTCCTACCCAAGTGGGGCGGAGAGTCGTTGGCAGTGGAATGACTTCCTTCATTACCCAGTCCCCAAGTTGGAGGTTCCAGGCTTTGACTCTGGCATTGTAGAAAAGCGATACCATTTGGTTGTTTTGCAAGTTGTGCATATGGGCCTTGTTATGTTTTTCCCCGAGGAGATCTTTTTCGAGATTGATACCTTCTGAATTAGTCTTGGACTGGTAGCCTTTGATCCTAGTTGTAGGTTAGGTGACCTCAATGGGTAGGACGACCTCAGTCCCAAACATTATGCAAAACAGTGTTTCATCGTTAGTGGATGTTCGGGTTGTCCTGATGGCCTACAAGACTCCAGGAGTTTTTTCGCCCATAAACCCTTGGCGTCATTGAGTTTCTTTTTGAGCAGTTTCTTAATTAACTTGTTTGCCGCTTCAACTTGTCCGTTGGTCTAGAGGTGCTCCGAAGATGCAAAGCTCATCTTGGTGCCCAGGTTAGCGGTAAAAGATATGATCTCCTTGTTGTTGAACTGTACTCAATTGTCTGTGATGATGGTATGAGGGACGCCATATTGACAATAGATATTCTTCCAGAGGAAGTGTGTTACCTTGGTGGTTGTGATTGTCGTCAATGGTTCCGCTTCTATCCATTTGCTGTTATAATCGATGGCGACAATGATGTACTTGAACTAGCCCCTAGCGGTTGGTAGTTTGCTGACTAGGTCGAGGCCCCAAATAGAGTGGATCCATGGGCCGATGATTATAGAGAGGGCCTATGCCGGTGCATGGGGGAGATCAGCTTATTGTTGACACCTGTGGCAGGAATTGGAGATCTCTCTAGCGTCGTCGTCGAGCGTAGGCCAAAAATACTCTTGCCGCATAGTGCTATTTGCAAGAGATCTGGCACCCGAGTGATTTCCATATTCCCCAGCGTGAATCATTGTCAGAAAGACCTTTTCCTCCTCTGGGGTCAGGTATCGGAGGTTGGGATGGGTGAACCCTTGGCAGTAAAGCTTGCCATTCTGTATGTTATAACGGGTTTCTCTCCGGTTGGCTTGTATTCGATTATTTCATCCATCTATCTGGGATTTACCTCAATATTGAATATTTCTGCTAGAGTTTTGGTGATGCTTGGCATGTCAAGGCATTCTACCCTTGTGTCCGTCGGAATTTGGTGTGGTTGAGCGGTTGCCAATCTAGCCAGAGAGTCTGTCTTGGCGTTCTTTTGTCTGGGGATTTGTGTGATGGTGTGGAACTTGAATTTCCTGAGCAAAGCTTTTACATATCCCAAATATGCCGCTAACTATTTGTCCTTAGCCTGGAAACTGTTGTTGACCTGGTTGACGACTAGTTGGGAGTCGCTGAATATGTTGACACTGTCAGAGCCTGAGTCGATGGTGAGGAGTAAACCTACAATGAGTGCTTCATATTTGGCTATGTTGTTAGAGGTTGTGAAGTTAAATTTTAATGCTTACTCCATGTTCAGTTCCCCTGGCCCCGTCAAGATAACTCTTACACCACAGGCCTTGGCGCAAGCCTAGCCGTCCACGTAGAGGTTCCGTTCTGACTGCTGCGTGGGTGTTGGCTGCCCAGCGGTTGTCATAGCTGTGTTGCCCTCCCCTGGCCTTAAGATGGGTTCATCCTGAAGTTCTGTAAGCTCAGAAATGAAGTTAGCTACCGCTTAGTTGTTCTAGGCTTATACTCGAAGTGGAACTCGCTGAGCTCGATGGCCCATTTGTTGAGGCGGCCAGAGTGCTTAGGGTTCTGCATTACCTGTTTGAGCGGTTGATTTGTTAGGACATGGATTGTATGGGCTTGAAAGTATTGGCGGAGACGTCTAGCGGCGACGATGAGTGCAAGAGCGAGCTGCTCCATAGGGGTATATCTGGTCTCAAGGCTGTTCATTCCTCTGCCAGCATAGAACACCTGGAGCTCATCTTGTCCTTCTCTTCATAGGATGGCGCAGCTTACTGCCGATGCGGATACCGCTAGGTATATGTACAGTATATCTCGTCCTGTACGGGAATGGAAAGGAATGGGATTGCCAGCAAATATTCCCTCAAACTTTGAAATGCCACCTCACAGTCCGGGGTCCAATCAATTTCCTTCTTATGGGTCTTCTTCATGGCCTTTAAGAATATGAGGCACATGTCGGTGAGCTTGGAGATGAAACCAAAAAGGGCGGTTAGCTTGCCTTGAATGTGCACCTTCCACACCGGGGACTTCATGTTAAGGATAGCTTACACCCTTGTTAGGGTTAGCCTCTATGCCTCGTTCGCTGGCGATGTAGCCCAAAAATTTGCTAGTGGTAACGCCGAAAAAAACATTTCTCGGGGTTAAGCCGCATACCATAGGCTAATAGAATGGTGAATCTGATGTGGAGGTTTGCCACGTGTCCGCTGGCCTTGATGCTCTTGACTAGCATGTCGTCCACGTATATCTCTATGATTTTTCCAAGGTGTTCCGTGAACATGGCGTTCATCAGCCGCTGGTATGTTGCTCTGGCGTTCTTCAATCTAAAAGGTATGACATTATAACAGTATAAACCTTTGTCGGTTGTAAAGGTGGTGCACTCTTGGCCGCCGGGGTTCATCTTGATTTGGTTGTATCTGGGGAAGGCTTCCATCATGCTGAGCAACTCATGCCCCGTTGTTGCATCGACTAGCTGGTCAATGCGAGGTAGCGGGAAACTATCCTTGGTTCATGCCTTGTTAAGACCTTTGAAGTCTACGCACATTCGTCATTTTCCATTAAGCTTCTTTACCATGACCAAGTTGGAAATTGACTTGGCGGATGAACCCGATGCCTTGTAGATTTGCGACTTCTTCCCCTATTGCATGGTATCTTTCTTCGTCAAAGACCCTTCTCTTTTGTTTTATTGGATAGAAAGATGGTTTAATGCTTAGCTTGTGCATGATGATTTTCGGGGAGATGCCTGGCATGTCAGCATAGGACCATGCGAACACAGCGGCGTTTTATCGCAGAAATTGTGTGAGCTCTACAGCTATCTCGAGGGTGAGCTGATCGCCGATGCAAACAGTCTGCTGAGGGTGCTTGTCAAAAATGTTGATAACTTCTAAGGATGTTTCTAGGTTGACATATTCCTTTTTCACATACTTCTCCTCGCCGTCTCTAGGATCTTCAATCGCATCCGTCAACGATATATGATTTCCTACCGTTAAGAACTCATGAGAAGCATATACCCAGCAATTATGCATTTCAGCTTGTTGAATGCCAGGCGACCGATGATGGCATTATAGGAACTGAAGCAATCGACCACAATAAACTCAGTATGTACTTCTGTTATACATGGACTAGCGTCGATAGCTATGCGCAAGTAGTCAGAACCCAGTGGTTGTGTAACATCGCCGGAGAAGCCGAGCAACGACTCGTGATCCACGAGTAGCTTTCTGTTCTGCTGGAGTTGGTTCCAGTAACCGTTGAAGATGACATTCACAGCAGATCTGCTGTCCACGAGGGCCCTTCCCACAGACCATTTATCGAGCATGGCGTTGACGAGGAATGGATTGTCGTAGGGGAGATGTACTCCACATCTTCTTCTTTCGAGAAGGTTATGGGTTCCCATCCGGATTTCGGTAGCTTAGCGGATCTCTCATAACGGATGTTGCAAACTTCTTTTGGGTGGTTAGCACACGCAAAGTGTTTCTTGGCCCTATGAGACATGTTGCTGATGGGAGCTCCACAGTCGATGGTGTTGATCCGGCGCATGGGTTCGATATTGGAGACCGGTGGTGGCTGTCGCACTTTGAACTGTTCCAGCTTGCCATCACGATACAGGGTCTCGATTGCCGTTTAGAAAGCATTGCAATTGTTGGTGTTGTGACCGTTGTCCTTGTGGTATTTGAACCACTTGCTGGTGTTACTTGGTTTACCAACCCTTGGGTATTTTCTCGGTGGTGGTGGTGGGATTTGGTCCTTGCATTGATCTTATATTTCTTCATATGAGGCTGTGAGGACCGTGAACACTGCATACCGCTGAGAGGATTCTGCCTGCCTGTTACGGTTATCCTCGTGGGATGAGCGATGGCTCTTGTGGTAATGTTGATCCTTTTTCCTCTTGTTTTGGTAGTTATTTTGCTGTCACTCTCTCTTTTTGTCAATCAGCAGTGCAGTAAGGGTCTTGATAGCAATCTCCTGCTGGCTGGAGGAGGGGTGAGTGGACTTTACTGGCGTTGGAGGAGGTGGTGGGGTTTCTCCATATGTGATGAATTCTTCCTACGCCTGGAGGACGGCCTCGCTCATGATGTGGTCATATGCGGCGTTTGGATGTTTGTAGTTGAGGTGATAAAGAAATGGTCCTTTTAGGAGTCCCTGTTTAAAGGCTACCAACGCAGTCGTTTTATCAAGGTCGCAGCACCGAGAAGCCGCTGCTCTCCACCTAGTGACAAATGCCTTCAATATTTCCTCCACACCCTGCTTGACGTTGAACAGTTGGCTTGTGTTGTGATGTCCTGCCGCTAAAAGGATAAATCATGACAGGAAAGCGTGTAAGAGAGCATGGAATGAGTCGATGGATCCGAGCGGGCACTCAAAGAACTAGCTTATTGCCTCACTATCCAGTGTCTCGCTTAATAAGTGGGAGAGGGTAGGGTCATCAAATCCTTTGTTGTTAGTGACTTTCTTGAAGGTGTCTATATGGACAAAGGGATAAGTGAGGTCGCTATATGTATTGTGGCATCTTTGGCGTTTTGGCATTTGCTGCCCTGACAGCTTGCAGGATTCTGGAGGTGAATGGTCGTGGCCTTGATGCGAAGAGCTGATTTTGGACTAGTGCTGTGGCGCCTGCCTGAGCCTAGATCAGTCTCTGCTCCAATTGCTGCATCCTTTCCGCGGTTGGCGGTTCCGTCCCCAATGGGTCTTGCATGGAGATTTCGCTGAGCCAACTCCCGCTTGGGGGCCGGTAGGTTTCCCTCTATTCTTACTCTGGCTGCATTGGTGTTTGTAAGTGGTTGTGATTTCGCTTCCTATTCCAACATCAAACACGATGGGGGCGAGGGGCCCATCTCCACTAGCTTGGCTGGGTTCAGCGGGACCTACATCGATATGACTGGTGCAGGTATCAATCTTCCGTGATTGGGTTGACTTTGCCTGGTGCTTTGTGATTGTTCGCTCCATGCGGGGTTGGCGTTCGCCTCCAGCGCCTTTTTTTGCTTGTCGAATTTTGACATCAAAGTGGCCACTTGCTACTAGGCTTCGGTCTTTTCCCTGCGCTCTTGTTCGCACTCTCTGTTTGTCCCGTGGAGGTCCTTCAGTGCCAGCTCATACATAGCGACTGCTGCCTGTGTGGGCCTCCACTGTAGCCTTCATTTTGTGGGACCTGGGGGTAACCTGGTGCTCCGTGCCAGGGTTAATAGGAGTGTTGAAGAGTGCTCGGTTAACGTTAGCCGCAGGGTTGGTGGGTTGGGGGATGGCAGTCTGGCCTTGCTTGTCGACGATTTCCCCGCTACCGTTAGTCATGGTGATTCTTGTGGTGGGATGACCTTTTGTTCAAGGGTTCTCACAAACGACGCCAATGTTAATGTCTAAGATTCAGTTGTAGCCGAATCTCAGTTAACGCGGGTTCGGGGGGTGAACCGCTACTAGTGATATTCTGATTGCTTCCGCTATCTGTCAAATGAGATACAAAGGGCGACAGAGGGAGACCGCGGTTGGCGGTCTTATCTTCTCCGATACCTAAGTTAGTCAATGTATTTATGTTGACAGAATAACGATAGGTGTAGTGAATGTGTAATTAATGTGGAGAGAGGAATGAAACTTTTATAAGTGAGGAAATGACTGATCTCTTCCTTGTTTTCAATGTGGGACTGATATCGTGTGTCCGTCGGAATTTGGTGTGGTTGAGCGGTTGCCAATCTAGCCAGAGAGTCTGTCTTGGCGTTCTTTTGTCTGGGGATTTGTGTGATGGTGTGGAACTTGAATTTCCTGAGCAAAGCTTTTACATATCCCAAATATGCCGCTAACTATTTGTCCTTAGCCTGGAAACTGTTGTTGACCTGGTTGACGACTAGTTGGGAGTCGCTGAATATGTTGACACTGTCAGAGCCTGAGTCGATGGTGAGGAGTAAACCTACAATGAGTGCTTCATATTTGGTTATGTTGTTAGAGGTTGTGAAGTTAAATTTTAATGCTTACTCCATGTTCAGTTCCCCTGGCCCCGTCAAGATAACTCTTACACCACAGGCCTTGGCGCAAGCCTAGCCGTCCACGTAGAGGTTCCGTTCTGACTGCTGCGTGGGTGTTGGCTGCCCAGCGGTTGTCATAGCTGTGTTGCCCTCCCCTGGCCTTAAGATGGGTTCATCCTGAAGTTCTGTAAGCTCAGAAATGAAGTTAGCTACCGCTTAGTTGTTCTAGGCTTATACTCGAAGTGGAACTCGCTGAGCTCGATGGCCCATTTGTTGAGGCGGCCAGAGTGCTTAGGGTTCTGCATTACCTGTTTGAGCGGTTGATTTGTTAGGACATGGATTGTATGGGCTTGAAAGTATTGGCGGAGACGTCTAGCGGCGACGATGAGTGCAAGAGCGAGCTGCTCCATAGGGGTATATCTGGTCTCAAGGCTGTTCATTCCTCTGCCAGCATAGAACACCTGGAGCTCATCTTGTCCTTCTCTTCATAGGATGGCGCAGCTTACTGCCGATGCGGATACCGCTAGGTATATGTACAGTATATCTCGTCCTGTACGGGAATGGAAAGGAATGGGATTGCCAGCAAATATTCCCTCAAACTTTGAAATGCCACCTCACAGTCCGGGGTCCAATCAATTTCCTTCTTATGGGTCTTCTTCATGGCCTTTAAGAATATGAGGCACATGTCGGTGAGCTTGGAGATGAAACCAAAAAGGGCGGTTAGCTTGCCTTGAATGTGCACCTTCCACACCGGGGACTTCATGTTAAGGATAGCTTACACCCTTGTTAGGGTTAGCCTCTATGCCTCGTTCGCTGGCGATGTAGCCCAAAAATTTGCTAGTGGTAACGCCGAAAAAAACATTTCTCGGGGTTAAGCCGCATACCATAGGCTAATAGAATGGTGAATCTGATGTGGAGGTTTGCCACGTGTCCGCTGGCCTTGATGCTCTTGACTAGCATGTCGTCCACGTATATCTCTATGATTTTTCCAAGGTGTTCCGTGAACATGGCGTTCATCAGCCGCTGGTATGTTGCTCTGGCGTTCTTCAATCTAAAAGGTATGACATTATAACAGTATAAACCTTTGTCGGTTGTAAAGGTGGTGCACTCTTGGCCGCCGGGGTTCATCTTGATTTGGTTGTATCTGGGGAAGGCTTCCATCATGCTGAGCAACTCATGCCCCGTTGTTGCATCGACTAGCTGGTCAATGCGAGGTAGCGGGAAACTATCCTTGGTTCATGCCTTGTTAAGACCTTTGAAGTCTACGCACATTCGTCATTTTCCATTAAGCTTCTTTACCATGACCAAGTTGGAAATTGACTTGGCGGATGAACCCGATGCCTTGTAGATTTGCGACTTCTTCCCCTATTGCATGGTATCTTTCTTCGTCAAAGACCCTTCTCTTTTGTTTTATTGGATAGAAAGATGGTTTAATGCTTAGCTTGTGCATGATGATTTTCGGGGAGATGCCTGGCATGTCAGCATAGGACCATGCGAACACAGCGGCGTTTTATCGCAGAAATTGTGTGAGCTCTACAGCTATCTCGAGGGTGAGCTGATCGCCGATGCAAACAGTCTGCTGAGGGTGCTTGTCAAAAATGTTGATAACTTCTAAGGATGTTTCTAGGTTGACATATTCCTTTTTCACATACTTCTCCTCGCCGTCTCTAGGATCTTCAATCGCATCCGTCAACGATATATGATTTCCTACCGTTAAGAACTCATGAGAAGCATATACCCAGCAATTATGCATTTCAGCTTGTTGAATGCCAGGCGACCGATGATGGCATTATAGGAACTGAAGCAATCGACCACAATAAACTCAGTATGTACTTCTGTTATACATGGACTAGCGTCGATAGCTATGCGCAAGTAGTCAGAACCCAGTGGTTGTGTAACATCGCCGGAGAAGCCGAGCAACGACTCGTGATCCACGAGTAGCTTTCTGTTCTGCTGGAGTTGGTTCCAGTAACCGTTGAAGATGACATTCACAGCAGATCTGCTGTCCACGAGGGCCCTTCCCACAGACCATTTATCGAGCATGGCGTTGACGAGGAATGGATTGTCGTAGGGGAGATGTACTCCACATCTTCTTCTTTCGAGAAGGTTATGGGTTCCCATCCGGATTTCGGTAGCTTAGCGGATCTCTCATAATGGATGTTGCAAACTTCTTTTGGGTGGTTAGCACACGCAAAGTGTTTCTTGGCCCTATGAGACATGTTGCTGATGGGAGCTCCACAGTCGATGGTGTTGATCCGGCGCATGGGTTCGATATTGGAGACCGGTGGTGGCTGTCGCACTTTGAACTGTTCCAGCTTGCCATCACGATACAGGGTCTCGATTGCCGTTTAGAAAGCATTGCAATTGTTGGTGTTGTGACCGTTGTCCTTGTGGTATTTGAACCACTTGCTGGTGTTACTTGGTTTACCAACCCTTGGGTATTTTCTCGGTGGTGGTGGTGGGATTTGGTCCTTGCATTGATCTTATATTTCTTCATATGAGGCTGTGAGGACCGTGAACACTGCATACCGCTGAGCGGATTCTGCCTGCCTGTTATGGTTATCCTCGTGGGATGAGCGATGGCTCTTGTGGTAATGTTGATCCTTTTTCCTCTTGTTTTGGTAGTTATTTTGCTGTCACTCTCTCTTTTTGTCAATCAGCAGTGCAGTAAGGGTCTTGATAGCAATCTCCTGCTGGCTGGAGGAGGGGTGAGTGGACTTTACTGGCGTTGGAGGAGGTGGTGGGGTTTCTCTATATGTGATGAATTCTTCCTACGCCTGGAGGACGGCCTCGCTCATGATGTGGTCATATGCGGCGTTTGGATGTTTGTAGTTGAGGTGATAAAGAAATGGTCCTTTTAGGAGTCCCTGTTTAAAGGCTGCCAACGCAGTCGTTTTATCAAGGTCGCAGCACCGAGAAGCCGCTGCTCTCCACCTAGTGACAAATGCCTTCAATATTTCCTCCACACCCTGCTTGACGTTGAACAGTTGGCTTGTGTTGTGATGTCCTGCCGCTAAAAGGATAAATCATGACAGGAAAGCGTGTAAGAGAGCATGGAATGAGTCGATGGATCCGAGCGGGCACTCAAAGAACTAGCTTATTGCCTCACTATCCAGTGTCTCGCTTAATAAGTGGGAGAGGGTAGGGTCATCAAATCCTTTGTTGTTAGTGACTTTCTTGAAGGTGTCTATATGGACAAAGGGATAAGTGAGGTCGCTATATGTATTGTGGCATCTTTGGCGTTTTGGCATTTGCTGCCCTGACAGCTTGCAGGATTCTGGAGGTGAATGGTCGTGGCCTTGATGCGAAGAGCTGATTTTGGACTAGCGCTGTGGCGCCTGCCTGAGCCTAGATCAGTCTCTGCTCCAATTGCTGCATCCTTTCCGCGGTTGGCGGTTCCGTCCCCAATGGGTCTTGCATGGAGATTTCGCTGAGCCAACTCCCGCTTGGGGGCCGGTAGGTTTCCCTCTATTCTTACTCTGGCTGCATTGGTGTTTGTAAGTGGTTGTGATTTCGCTTCCTATTCCAACATCAAACACGATGGGGGCGAGGGGCCCATCTCCACTAGCTTGGCTGGGTTCAGCGGGACCTACATCGATATGACTGGTGCAGGTATCAATCTTCCGTGATTGGGTTGACTTTGCCTGGTGCTTTGTGATTGTTCGCTCCATGCGGGGTTGGCGTTCGCCTCCAGCGCCTTTTTTTGCTTGTCGAATTTTGACATCAAAGTGGCCACTTGCTACTAGGCTTCGGTCTTTTCCCTGCGCTCTTGTTCGCACTCTCTGTTTGTCCCGTGGAGGTCCTTCAGTGCCAGCTCATACATAGCGGCGATGTCCTAGACCAGTTGGCGGCGACTGCTGCCTGTGTGGGCCTCCACTGTAGCCTTCATTTTGTGGGACCTGGGGGTAACCTAGTGCTCCGTGCCAGGGTTAATAGGAGTGTTGAAGAGTGCTCAGTTAACGTTAGCCGCAGGGTTGGTGGGTTGGGGGATGGCAGTCTGGCCTTGCTTGTCGACGATTTCCCCGCTACCGTTAGTCATGGTGATTCTTGTGGTGGGATGACCTTTTGTTCAAGGGTTCTCACAAACGACGCCAATGTTAATGTCTAAGATTCAGTTGTAGCCGAATCTCATTAACGCGGGTTCGGGGGGTGAACCGCTACTAGTGATATTCTGATTGCTTCCGCTATCTGTCAAATGAGATACAAAGGGCGACAGAGGGAGACCGCGGTTGGCGGTCTTATCTTCTCCGATACCTAAGTTAGTCAATGTATTTATGTTGACAGAATAACGATAGGTGTAGTGAATGTGTAATTAATGTGGAGAGAGGAATGAAACTTTTATAAGTGAGGAAATGACTGATCTCTTCCTTGTTTTCAATGTGGGACTGATATGTTTCAGTTCCCAGCTTCTGATGCCTTACTGAGGTGATCTTAGCGTGGTACGTGGCAGCGCGTCAGCGGTGATCTCGGGATGAGCCAGAACCCAGGCGATAACCTGCTTAACTGTGTTTCCATAGGTCAAAACTTTGATAGTTGTCGGTACCACTGGCGATAGTATGAGCGTGGCTCATTGTAGCTAATTATGCTTAGGCAAATGCTTATGTAACTACAGTTTGTCAACCACCCAGATTCATTGAAAGTGAAAGCGATGATCAGCCGCTAAACTTCTTGTAGGTTAGAAGCTTGCATAATAAATAGAATTGAGATTTTGGAGCTAGGGAGTCATCAATCCTAGTCAAATCAACCGCGCCACCACCTCGAGCCAAAGCCAAGGAAGTAGCGAAGCTAGTAGTGATGGAATTGATGGTCTTAATTCATGAAAGGAACTTGAAAATATGGAACTAGAGTTTCGGTTTTAGTAAACCTAGCAATTAACAATTTGTACCTTACTTTCTAATTTCACCCTTTTTTAAAGGAAAAAAAAAACCAGCATGCAGCACACCCAACATCGGCGTCCTTTCTCCAACTTCTTTCACCAATGCACATTTACCCTTGTACTTATTATAAAGGTAAATTTAGGAAACTTAGTAATATTATTTCTTGTTTATCATATACATTAATGGATATCATCAAGACTGATAGAAATGGAAGACTAAGTGATCATGGTCACCATAAATAGGGGGGTCCTATGCACACTTGAGAGTTTGCAAAGAGTTCTGGACAAGATTGGTTACACGAGTCCGATTTTATGTCTTGGTGTGTTTACATGATGTTTTCTGCTAATTGTGATTCTAGATATAGATTTCGGAGCCATATATTTCATTGTTATGCATAAATCTTCAAGTATTCATCCATGCGGGTGTATTTCACTTCTGGATAAAGCTTTGAAGCTTCTTCTCCTTCCTCCCCTATTTCGAAGTTTGTCAAAGAGCCTTCATAGAAAATGTGATAGAAATGCCCCACTCCGACCTGGCCTGCATATTCCATACCTGAAAAACACATATACATATCTATATTACTCAAAGGATTAGAAGAAGTACAATGTATACATGTCTAGGTGCAGGTAGTCTGCATCTTCACAAACATGTCTATTTCACCAAGCCTCTCTCCGAGACAATGCCCAAATTGTTACGCCTTTCGTGCGGGTTCATAACTTACCCAACAAGGAATAATGCATGTCCAAAATAAAATCCAAACTAAAAATATTGCTTGATATAGTAACGGAAAACAAGTTGCATAAGTCAAAGATTCAAATTATTCATCATACGTTATTCACTCAAACAACTTTCTAGCTACCTTCCAATCACTTTAGTACTCTTACCTTTCATAGAGGCAAGGAGGTCTTCCTTAGGAAGAGAAATTTTCTCTAGTTTCTTTCCAACAAGATTTTCCCAAATGTCCACCAATTGTCTTTGAGTGAGTAGGTTTTCGGGCGGAAGAAGATACAATGTTTTGTTCAAAGTTCGCGGATCATCTATTGTCTTCATTATATAGCTTCCGATGTCATCTTCGTTCATGAAAGATACTATGTACATCACAACAGCAAATACTTCAGACGGATATTTGGTACACAACAACAAATACTTCAGACGGATATTTGGTACACAACAACAAATACTTCAAACGGATATTTGGTAGCGTACCCTTGTATAAAATAGATTTTTCATCGAAATATCTCGGATGTTAAATTGGACTTAAATTTTGTTAAAATCACTATCTCGAAATCTCTAAAGGATGGTTTACGGAGTCTTAAAAGTAATCTGAAAGAAAATGAAAATATAATTATTTTCTTTTGTGAACAACATTTAAAGAACCTAAATAAAAACCAAACGAGTTAAATAAATATAATTACTAAAGGGATGGATAACACTTGAGTATAAGGACAACAAGAGTTTTTTTTTTCTTCATATAAAAGGACAATAAGATTTTTTATGTTTACTTGTTGTTTGATAAATATAATATGCATAACATGAAACGCTACCTTTAGTGTTGCCATCTCCATAAATAAGGACTTTGCCCTTCGGAGGAACAAGTGTTCCCATCTGAGCGAGGTTCCCCGCAAAATAACCGGCGAAGCAGGCACCACACACATAAGTGAAGGGGATATTAGCGTCTTCTATTGCCTTTCTCACCACCATTTTCTCATCAAATGTCACTCTTCCTGGTTCAAGTGCATGTCCCATACGCGCCGGGTCCAAACCGAACTCTGATGGCAAGAAGCGCTACACATAGAGAGGAAAAAAGGTAAATACGGCTCATGATAGACTAAATGTTAGGGTTTAGACCTGCTTGCAAAAATTCGAGAACCTATTCCTTAGAACTTTGACCTAAAGCTATTCTACGCCCTGAGTTAGTTCATAGCCTTGTTGAAGGAAGAAAATTCTGGATTGCCATACATATGTAATTGTTATGTACATTAATAAGAGAAAATAAATCGGAGTCAAATACCTTAACATTTCCAGCTTGTTTAATGGCTTCAACAAGCTTGAGCTGCAACAAAAGGTTGTGACTCCGGAAATGCACCCCCGACATGGTGCAAATGACAACGTCAACTTGTTTCACGGCATCGACAAGGCTTTGGATATCAGAAAACGAACCCTCCACGAGATGAGCCCCTTGCTTCTTAAACGACAAGAGCATTTGTAGTTTCTCAATATCGAGGCCAATCTCCGTTGCCGGCCTTTGAAGGACATAAGTCGGGTAGCCTTGTGCTAGGCTTGCACTAACAATCCTTCTCCCAATATATCCAGTACCACCTACCACAAGAACCTTAAGGTTGCTCTTTGCATTTGCCATGTCTTTGCCTAGCTCTCTGGTTATGTCCTCCGTTATTACAAAGACACGATACCTATATATATATATATATATATATATATAGAGAGAGAGAGAGAGAGAGAGAGAGAGAGAGAGAGAGAGAGAGAGAGAGAGAGTGTAGTTGGTAATCGATGTCCATTTTCAGACACAATTTGTCGCAAGCAAGCTAACTTTGCATTTTGCAGTAAAAGTCACTCTTATTAAATGGTTGGTGCCCTAGACGTAACAGAAAGAAAGAGTTTGAAATGGGTTGGTGCTGCATGGCTACTGGCAATACACGTATAGCTAACTATTAACAAATTCAAATATTGATTTATCTAGCTATTTATAACCCGAAAGTGAATTACGTGTTAGGTGAGTTTTTAGTTGCATATATATAGACTTAACTTGGATTAATTTGTTATATATTCTTGACTTGAACAAACCAGCTTGCATTTTATAGGGCAAGATAGACAGGATGGGTCAGTGTTTTTCTGACATCTATGATGGAGAATAATACAGTTTCTGACATCACTGTTTTCATTAGCTGTACTGCTATTATTTGTTGATACAAAAAGAAAAGAAAAAAAAATCTCAATTATTCACAACAGGGTCAACCCGGCCTATCCCTCTATCAATTATAAGATGAGCAGAAGAAGACATTGGAGAAAATAGAACTATGTTTGGAGGCACGCAGCAAATAAGATTTGAAACAATGTTTATCATACACTTGATTTGAGACACTTGGTGTTTTCTTGTAAGATGTATGGCTATAAACATGCTGATTTTGGGTGGAGAATTAGAGAAAAATAGATAAGCATCAGGCTATGTTTTTCAATGCAATTCCACAAGTGTTTCTTGGAGTTTTTTCTAGCAAGAAACAAGACTCGATCAGTTTCTTTATCTAGAGAAGCAGAGTACAAGGCTGCTACACTTGCTGCCCAAGAATGTGTTTTGCTTCAGAGACTTATTAAGGATGTTTATCATCACTTGTGATAGATGGAGGAAAATTATATGAAACAAGTCGACATCCATGTCATAGCAACACAAGCTGAGATGGAAACTTAGTCAATCAAAAAGATATAATATCCATATTGAACCCAACAATATATATCTCTTTAACAACGTTGTACGATTCCTTTATATATATATATATATATATATATATATATATATATATATATATTATGTTATTATACAATAACCAGTAGAAGGTCATTAGAATTAAAATTAAGAAGAAAGACTCATATCACTAAGTCAAATGTTTATGGGATGTAACTCTCAATTAATTGCAATATATATAGATTAAGGAAAATTCTATGAACTAAAAGAAATCTAAAATACACTCGAATGTTAAATTTAATATGGCTAGAAAACAAGTCGATCGTAACACAAGGTGAGATGGCAACTTAGTAAATCAAAAGCAGATAATACCGAAGAATGTACCTTCGATCAATATCTCTTAATTTGGTTTTGACTTGAGAAGGATGCTACTTGCTCACTGATTCCTCTGCTTAACTAGAATACAATCTGTTGCGTGAAGGAAAATAACCTGAAAGAAACCAAGAGAATGCGAGCAAAAGTGAAGTATTTTAGCACTTGAGTTCTGTTGAAAAAAAAATTGAGAGAAAAAGAAAAATGAAGGTGAAAATATATAATACAACCATATTAAGGGACAAAGGAATACGAATTAAACTTTTTTTTTTTTCAGGGATGTGTGTCTAATGCGTACAAAGGAAAACCAGAGAATGTTACTCTAACAAAGAAGATTGTTGTAAAAAAGAAGATTTTCTTTTTCTTTTTTTTGGTGTCTGTTTATCTTGTTTGACTTTTCTAATTTGAGACAAAGGAAACCAGAAAAGGAAGGTTGGTAACGGGTGTAAACCCTTTTTTTTTTGGTCTGTACGTGTGTCTTGTTCGGCTTTTCTAATTTGAGACAAAGGAAATCACAAAAGGTTGCTCCAGCGAAAAAGGTTGTTGCAATAACCAAACTCCCAATGTAAAACCAAGAGAAATTAAACAAGAAACAACAGTTGTCCAGAGATCGACCGCGAGCGACTCAAATCAGAAGACAAATGAAGGAAATGAGTGATATATATATACACACACGCACATGGAGCGGTTCCAAAGAGGATGTCTGCACTATTGTTAAAGTGCGGAAGTCGACGCAACAGCCTCGATCAAGCTTCGACGGTGCGGCGCCGCCTGCCTGACGGAGGCCAGGGGTAGGATGGACCAGTCTGCAGTCGGGTGGAGTCGCAGGCGACGAGGTTGCAGCTCTACCCAAAAAGTTGCAGTTGCTGGTCGAGTCGCTGCCCAGAACCTACAACCTTGACCTCCTCTGACCTCGATCGCTGCCCAGAACCGTCTGGGATGCCTCCGGTGTAAGCCACCCAAACCCCAAGCCGTCGTCGCCACCCGGAACGCCTCTGTTGCTTCGTCGTCCGCACTTCGCTAAAGTGAGGACATCCGCTTCAGAACCGGCCCGTGTATGTGTGTGTGTCTGCTGCGTCGCCGTCCGCACTTTAGCCAAGTGCGGACGTCCACTTCAGAACCGGCCCATGTGTGTGTGTGTGTGTGTGTGTGTGTGTGTGTGTGTGTGTGTGTGTGTTTGTGTGTTTATGTGTGTGTGTGTGTATACACACGCAGCAATTTAAGAGCGGACGTCCGCAACCTAGAAAAGGTGCGGACGTCCCTCCTCTGACGTCGGGAAGGCGGCAATCGCTGTGCTGCGGGTGCCGGACACACCCTCTGGACATCCCTGATGGCCTCGAGCAAGCGGCGAAGGTGATTGGAAACTCAGCGGTGTTCAGTGAGCTCGCCGGAAACCATGGAAACCCATCGAGCTCGACTTCAAACCCTTCGCCAACGAGTCGAGCTCTTCTGAACTAATCCACGTCGTGGCCTGGTTCCGTTCGGCAATAGAAACGCCGCCGTCGCTGCCCGATCAAGGCCAGAGGAGTAACATCGGCACTTTTTCTGGGTTGCGGACGTCCGATTCAGAACCCACCTCAACATATCCACATCTCAACCGTTCAGTGGGTACCAGTGTATAGATCATCTCCACAAATTTTCAGCCAAATTGATGATTGTTAAGGCACTGATGTCTTAAAGCTAGTATGGTTCAGGTTGGACAAATTCAGTTCATCGATTGTTTTAAGCGAGTTAGATACCTTAACGATCATCAATTTGGATGAAAATTTGCAGAGATGATCTATACACTAGTACCTAAAAACTCAACGGTTGAGATGTGGATATGCGACCAAAAAACCACCCAAAAATTGAAGTTCACACTTTAATTTCAAATCGAAACTCCGCTCTGGATACACACACACACACACACACACACATACATACATACAGGCCTTCTATGCTAAGGAGGTCCTTAACTTAGCTTAAGGAACAGATTTCCATATTTTGACTACTTTTCGATCGCATATTCACATCTTAACCTTTCAGTTTGTAGGCATCACTGCAAATTGATGATTGTTGAGGCATTCAAAACTGCAATTTACAGTTATGAACACGAACAGTTCGGGTTGGACAGATTTGGTTCTTTTATTGATTGAATAGAGTTCGATACCTTAACGATCATTAATTTAGCTGAAAATTTGCAGAAGTGATCTATACATTAGGACTTAAAAACTGAACAGTTAATATGTGAATATGTGATCGAAAAGTGGTCGAAATATAGAAATCCATTCCTTAGCTAAGGTAAGGATATCCTTACCTGAGAATAACTGTATGTATGTATGTATGTATGTATGTATGTATGTATGTATGTATGTGTGTATGTATGTATGTGTGTGTGTGTGTATGTATGTATGTATGTATGTATGTATGTATGTATGTATGTATGTATGTATGTATGTATGTATGTACGTACGTATGTATGTATGTATGTATGTACGTATGTATGTATAGGATTTTTCTCAGGAACGGAGGTCCATTCCTTAGCTAAGGAACGCATTTCCATATTTGACCCTATTTTCGATCACATTTTCACATCTTTACCGTTCAGTTTTTAGGTCCTAATGTATAGATCACTTCTACTAATTTTCAGCCAATTTGATGATCGTTAAGGCATCCAAAACTGCAATTTACACGAGTGAACCGAATCTGTCCAACCTGAACCGTTCGTGTTTATAGTGGTAAATTGCAGTTTTAGATGCCTTAACGATCATTAAATTGGCTGAAAATTGGCAGAAGTAATTTATACATTTGGACCTAAAAACTGAACAGTTAAGATGTGAAAATGTGATCGAAAAGTGGGTCAAATATGGAAATCCATTCCTTAGCTAAGGAACGGACCTCAGTTCCTGAGACGGACTATATATATATATATATATATATATATATATATATATATATATATATCCAGAGCGAGGCCTCGCTCTGAAATTAAAGTGTGAGGTTAGAGTTTAGCGTAACTTTTCGATCTCATATCCACATCTCGATCGTTCAGTTTTTAGGTATTAATTTAGATCATTTCTACAAAATTTCAGCCAAATGATCTTTAAGGTATCTAACTCACTTAAACCTATGGACGAACTGAATATGTGCAACCTAAACCGTACTAGCTTTAAGGCAGTTATCAATGCCTTAACGACCATCAACTTAGTTGAAATTTTGTAGAGATGATCTATACATTAGTATCTAAAAACTGAACGGTCAAGATGTGGATATGCGACCGAAAAGTGACCCTAAACTCTAAAAGCGCAGTTTAATTTCAAAGCGAGGCCTAACTCTGGATAAGATCTGGTATATATATAAGGTTTTTGAGGTAGATCATGCAAAGAGTAAATAATAACGGACGACTATCATATATGAATTCTTACAACATATGAGAAAATGAATACGAGTCATTGTGAGAACATATAGTAGTATAGAAGAGAAAGATGCCAGTTCTGTATAATTCAAAAAAGTGAGGGCCGGTTGACACGATACCTAACATGTGTTGCCAATACTTTCAGGCCGGCATGGTTGTATTAGTTCTATATTTATCAGAAACAGACTGTATTATTACTTGAAGTACATATCTTGTTTATAACACACATTATAGATTATAACACAAATGCATGTTTATCAAGTATATATAAAAGTAGTTAAGTGAGTGTATATACAATTATTATATACATGTACACATATATATTATATATGAAATTCACTATGGTTTTGTGCTTTAGATAGTCTTCTTATTATTTTACTCATATTTGAATTTTTTTTTTTTTTAGTCAAGCTCCAGGGGTGAAATAATATATTCATCACAAGTCAGAATAGGTCGTTACATACTCTTTCGCTATCATTTAAGGACATAGGCAGACAAGAAGATAGTGGTAGTACCCACAGTGGTACATAAAAATAAACTTACTCATTATACAATCAAATACATAGAGGTAGCATGAATCCTCCATTGGTACAACGCACGCCAAAGGCACTAAATATCTAGGTTCCTAATACAAGAAAAATTATTGTAATTAGACAAAAAAAACTAAAAACATAAGGTTGGGCCAAGGGCCTAAACCCTAGCCCAAATGAACAATGGACTAGGGCAGAAACCCAGCCCAACATTTCGCTGCCCAATAGGGTAGTCACCAAGGAAATCGCCTCGGGCCAGTCAACCGTCTCCTCCCATCACCCCCGTTGTACGTCACCGTCCAGCTGAGTTCAGGCCGGCCCACGTCGCCTGATCCGCGCTGCCATGATTTGCACCGCCATTCCATCTCATCCCGGAGATCCAAACCTCCGCAACCTGCATCACCACGTCGCCTAAACTACGCAGCTGCGACCTACATCACCACGAAAAAAAAAACCCATCCTCGATCCAAGCCTCGCAACCCCACACCACCATCGATCGAGATCGATGACGCCGTCGATCCAAGAAACCTATTAGCGGGGATCGATTACCAGCTCGTATCGCACGACCACCGCCTTCATCGCCATCCCAGCCAAACCATCTAACAAAACCCGAGAAAATCCCTCCGACGGAGTCCCATGGGCAGTAGATCTCCCGTCCAGCAACAAATCCCATGACGGCGGTGAGGCCAGAGGCCAGCGGTGCCGGACGAGAACAAATTTGCAACTGGAGTAGGCCTTAGAGTTTCCCTAGATGAGAGAGAAACTCAATTTTTTTCTTTAATGCTTTACTCATATTTGATTTAATACTAAATTACGATGATATAAGATGTATTATAGAAACTACTTTATATATATACATATATATATATATTTTTTTTTTTTGAACCAAATCATCAATTCATTCAACTCAAGCCAGAATAGCATGGATACATACCTTCTATTGTCATACCTAGGACAAGTTTAGAACGTGGTATGTCAGCACCACTCATTAGACAACCAGTGCTCACTTATTCAAAAGCGAGCCTAATAACCATGAAAGTAACACATAGCAATTAGGCAAAGTTTAGAAATAAAAAACAAAAGCTAAATTTTCTCCTTGCCCTTAACAGTTTGGCTAGGAGGTTTGGAGAGATAAACAAAACAAGTCTCTTGCACATCCGCAACCTTCTTTGACTTTGGGGGATTTTTATTGCTTGATCCCAGAGGCCTTCCTCTTTTCTTCTTTGTTCCAGAGTTTGTTGGCATTACATCTTTAGGCACTAAAATATTTCAAGGAGCTTCAACCATACCCAAAGACCTGGCAGAGAACTTACTTGTAAACGTAGGCATTTTTTGCTTCTTTGTGTGGATATCAGGCAGAAGCGGTTGGAATACTTATAGAAACTATGTTATATGGCAATTGATGTGGTATATATATTCATTTAATAAAAGTTTCTGATAATTAAGGTGATTTCCATACCTCATTAACTGCCGCGTACAACATTACTCAAGTGAGATGCTCTCGATCAAACATTGAATAAAACTGATTAACGCCGATCTATTTTCAAGCTATATAATACCTGCTGGAAAGCACAGAAGTTCAGAAACCACAAACAAACACCCAAAGGATGCAACAGGTAGGCTAATTAAATTTAGGGTTTCATTATTATCTTTTCTCTAATATTAGGGATCGAAACCCTGTTACATTTCCATGCCAGACCCTCTTTTACTAAATAATTACTTGGAACTCCAACTGCTTATTAGTTGATGAATTTATATAAGTAGGTACGAGTGGAGTATTATATTCTTTAATTTAAACAACTGTTCTCCTCAATTTACATTTTTCCAGATAATGGGAGGTTTCCTTGTATTATTTGCAAGTTGCTGGTTGTTACCTAATTCATCGTGACATCTTTTCACAAGTAGCTTCTTTTGTATGCTTTTTTTTTTTTTTTAAGAATGTTTTGTATGCATTTTATGTATAAGTTGCATATAGAAATATTATAGACAATCGATAAATTGTCGTTTTAGTCACAACTTACAAACAATTAATGTTATGTCACAGCTAATTTGAACCAACCACTTCTTTGACTGTTAAGTGGGATTTCTTTGACGTGGTACTTGAAAATAATTCACCTTATATTACTCAATATTATATGAAAGTCATTCTTGTTAATTAATAATCTCCAAATCCCACTCAAAACTAATGATATGTATCCTTATAATTATAAGTAGCATTCCCTCTCAAGCAACAAAAAGATGAGATATATTTTGCTGGCTTTTAAAAACAAGTTGTTATGAGGAATATTGATGGTTGGCTATGAGTTTCAATTGTATACAGTATACAGGGTATGTATTTACGAGACTTTGAGTGTAGAGGTGTTCTTGCTTTTGCTTACAATTTTCACCAAGTTTGATCCGAATGCTAGCTGTTTAATTAGCTTGGGAGGTAGGTGAAAGTGGAACCAGAGTTCTGTACTTCCTTTGCCTTGAAACCTAAGCTGCTCTCTCTCTCTCTCTCTCTCTCTCTCTCAAGCTTTCACCAGCTAAAAACTGATTTTTCACCATAGGCTTAGACCAAAAGAAAATGGGAGGCAGTATGTTTGAAATGGCTGGATTCGTTAGGAAACCAACTCTTGCATAGGTCCAACCGTATACTCTTGCATATGTCCAACAACGTATGCAATAGATTTTCATGGAATTCGTAGAAAATGTATGGAGTATGTTTAGCAAGTGATCGATATTGTGAGAATAGGGACCTTGCCCCACCTTGGACCTCACCATCCCCACCGCCACTGTCGGCACGCACAGATAGAAAGGGAGGCATAACCCACCCTCCCTTCCATGTTCCCCATCCCATGATCTACAAAAGTAGGATAAAAATATTTATAGCAGAATTACCAGATACGACTCATTTAGTTTTCAGTCTTTTCACTCACAAATATCAACTTGAAAAACAGAATATTTATCAGATTCGTGAAATTGCATCTTTATGAGTATTTTCACTCACAAAATTGAATCGGTTATATATGCATGCTTACACTCATTTTGTCAAGGTATCTGTTTCGAGACGGGTATATTGTTCATGAAATACAGGGTATATTGTTCATGCATATTGTACCTACCAAACTTGGCTCTAGTTCATATTGTGCCCTTCTCGGTTCTAAATGCGTGTTTAATTTTTCTGATATGAAGGCATGGTAATTTCACTGAAAGATATGTCCATCACGACATCTAACTTAAATCTATAGTAACTCTCCATTCAACATCAATTTTCACTTGTAATACAAAATACTTCACTCATATGGTTGTGGACCTTAAATAAATTTAGCTGTGGCTAGAACTCGCAATATGGTACTTGAATGAATGTTACAGAAAATCACCCACATTTCACAAGTGATCATAATTTTGCAAATGGATACAGAATTAGTTGCAGAAAATACAACAAACTACAATCCGCATAGAGGTGGATTGGAACATTGGATACACACAACTAGTTACAAACTTACAACAAACACAAGATTGTTCTCTGCTCGGGTCCAAGGCAGTATATCTTCCTAGCCTGATGACTCTTTCACAATTGACTCTCCAGCGAGATTTGGATATCAACATATACTACACCCTTTGATTTGAATACACAGACAAAATATCTAAAGGTATCCAGGCTCAGTCTACAATCAGAAGTCTCATTTAGTCGTTACAGACTTACAGTTGGCTTTTCATGGAGTCCACACATACAATATCATTTATAATTTTCATACCCTTCATCAGAGATGATATCTTTGTATGATCCTACGCTAACATGTAGAAGAAACTAAGCTTTAAGCATTCACCTCTTCAGAGCATCAAATGCGAGATCTTTCCCTCTACTATAAGTAACCTCCTGTGAAGTCGACTTTGATGCTTTACAAAGGCCAAAAACATATCCTTCAGCAACTTAGCTGTCTCATACTCTTTAGTTCCAGAAATGACAACCTTCAATGCATTGTTAGTTGTAGGTCTTCTATTCTGTAATATTGTCTGCACAATCGATAAAAATAGTACCTTCAGTAAGGTATTGCCTCATGCTAGCTATTTCATATCCTATCAAGTTTGGCATGCTGTAAAACAGAGCATGCAATAGTAGCACTTTACCCTTACAGCGACAAAAAATTAAACTCAAAAAAAAAATAAATAAAAATGAAAGAAGAAGGAAATAAACCTGAGACATGAGCATGAAGCTTTGTATCGATGCCCTTGGTGTCTCATGTAATGCAGATTTCTCAGTCATTACCCAAGGCCTGCACAGATTACAAATAGATGAAGAATAACAAATCAATGAATAAAGCTAAAGGTTCAGAATCCCAAAAGTCTCATTCATGTTCCAGCTGGATAGCTGTCTAAGCTACAAGAGGCTTGAAGAACTTTCGCTTTACATCATTCAAGTTCAAAACCATTTTCAGATTGTCCAGTTTGCAAAATTATAATTACACAGACGACATTTACATACCTTCCTTTTGAGGAAATGATAATGTGATCTGGATTCTCTAAAAAGTCAGATAACTTTTCCAGATTTCTTTTGCTGTCAACTATGATGGTTCCTCTTGTATATGCCTCTGATGACTTACTTGGCCAAACAGATACTTGACATGAGATTGTAGCTTGCTGGTGTATGAATTCCATAATTGTGAACGGTGATATCCCCTTCTCAAGGTTCTCAACCAGTAACATATAAGGAATACCTCCTATATCCATGTCATGTTCATCCTTTTCCAAAGGATTGTCAGTCATTTCTGCATTCGTAACTTTAAAGGTCTAGGTAAGAAATTAAAGCATTTGTGAAAACGTTCAAGAACATATGTACAAGATACAGACCTTTACTTAAAGATCGCCTGGAAAGGCTTGTATCCTACAAAAGAAGATTAGCAAAAAAAATATTGATTAAAGACACATACAGCAGAATTATTCAAATGATAATATAAAACAGAGAAGAAGACTAAACAGAAATATACTTGGATAATAAGAAATTCCCCGTATGAATGCAATTTCCAAGACTAAATTTAAGATACTAAATCTTGATAAGAATTTTTGATACTCCACATCTTTATGTAGAGAATAGACTTACCTTGTTTAGACGTTTAGAAAAGCTTAGCTCTTTCCTGCAGTCGGGCGTACAAGGTTCTGTGTGATGAGAAGCTTCATGAGGAACTTTGAAAATGCTGGAAAGAATGGTTTCTATTTTTTCCTTTGCTGTGTCAAGAAAAGTGGTCAGCAGCGGATCTAATTTGTCCACAGGAGGTTGCACCCTGCAAATGTTTTCAAGAGTTTGAGCAGTTAATGATCGAGCCTTTGGACCATGTCTCCAAAATAGGATGAAGTTGCATGAGCATTCTTCTTTTCCTTTTACGAGCCGATGTTCCTTATGTACCACCTAATGATAGAAATCATAATCAATGGACAATGGTAATTTAGGGGGGAATAAATTAAAAAAAAATTATTTTCTTAGATAGAATAAATAAGAGATTTGCATTGCGGACGGAATAAAAATATCATTAAACTATAAGCTAGTTTATAACTTTTAAAACATAACCATTTAATTAGAACTTTGCGACACGAACTTCATCTTATGCTACTATCTTGTATTTACCATAACATAACATACATGCATAACGAATGGGTTTTCTTTTTAGCATTTCCTTGTCTTCTTCTTCTTTTCAACATTTCAAGTTTTTTTTTTTTTGGTTTTAATTCCTAACTATATGTCTGCCATATAAAGGTAAAATTTTATTCGATTATTAAAAAAAAACAAAAAGAAGGTAAAGTTCATCTGTTTGCCCACACAAACTAGCACGAGAGAGAAAAATTAGGGAACAAAAAAAATATAGGAAAACTTACCCGATCAACAACGGCGTCGTAAAAGCGGCAGTCGTCGGGGCCAATTGAAATGGCGGCACACACGACCGTCCCCTTCACCACCTTTCTGCACTCCCAGTCTTGAACCTGAATCGACATACGCCTGAACCTCGACCTAAACTCCTCCACGTCTCTGAACGACGTCAACTCCTCGGCGTCATAAACCTCGTCGTGGTCATCGGAGAAGCCAACGAACTTAACTCTCAGTCGATCCCCGCCGTCACCGTCCGTCTCTATTCGAACGTGGTACCACGCGTCGTCCACGCACGACCTGAACTCCAAATCCATCGCCGCCGCCGGGAATGAAGACCACCGCCGGACAATACTCGCTCATTAGTCTCGAGTTTTCTTTGGTCCTTTTCTTGTGTTTTTCTAATGGTAACCCACGTCGTTTCCGCACTTCTGTTACGGAGAGAGATTTATATGATGAAAAATATTGTGAAGGGTAGTTTGGTCTGATCAAGGCAAATGTCTTTTGGATATCCCAATTCAGCTGTTCCATACTCAAATCCTTTCACGCTCTATGTGCTTCTCTAGCAACTGTAGTCAAGAGTCAAAATCATTAATTTCATGCCAAATTTTGCATAAGGTGAAAACTAAAATGTACAAGTAAATTTAATTCTGGAAGAAGAAAACATGGAAGGTAGTGATCATTTTGGCTTGTTCACCGGAGATGTTAATTGATACTGTGCCCAAATTATAAGCAAAAGTTAATGTCTTGACATTTTAAAAAACTTAGACATCTTTTTTTAAAAGACTGTTATGAATGATTCTATTCATATCTTCAAATTTAATATTTGGACCTCTAATTTTACCCGTTAATGTTTTAATAAAAAAATTCTCTTAATGAATGGATCAACTCCTTGTTGTTGCTCCACATCAGTGATATTGGATTAATTCATGGGTGAGAGAGTGCAGTATACTAGTAATATATCAATTCTGATTCATCAATCTTTGAACTTGGACAAAAATTAAGGTGTAGGAAGAAGAAATATATTGTTGGTGAGTGGGTGTTTGAAGCTGCAAGATGATTTGGTCACTACAATAATCTTATATCAATTATATCAATTAATAGGTTTCTTATCTATCGACTAAATAAACTCAAATCCATTTCTCTATAAGATCTATATCATGAAATAAACCAAGATTTATAATAGATTACAACACATCCCATCAAATATTTGTCCAATTGATATGAAACCAGATTTATGCTAGATGGTTTGGGTGTTCTTTGGTGTGGAAGAAAATAAGATTATAGAGAGAAATTAAAAAGGAAAAAAGATGGGTAAAATTGGAAGTTTTGGGTGAAAATTTGGTGGAGAGGTTTAAATATCAAATTTGGAGACCCGACTGTTATTATTAGGAAAGTTTTAGGGGAGTATATTTTACAATACATACTTTATTTTTTTTTTTTTTTAGTATATTAAGTTTTCTCTTTTTGTAGTATGGATTGTAAAACATGTAATGTTAAAATACTGGGGAAAAAAAAAACATGAAGTAGAGACTATGCACCTCCTGGTAGTATAGTCCAAAACAAGAGCTGGCAATTTGGGATAACTTTCAGGTGATTTTTCTAGTAGGAGCTGGCAGTAAGTTATACTTAGGTGTTTATCTATTTGACTAAGCTAAACTATACTAACAGGA
The DNA here is from genome assembly GCA_025331145.1 of Rosa persica. NCBI lineage: Eukaryota > Viridiplantae > Streptophyta > Magnoliopsida > Rosales > Rosaceae > Rosa > Rosa persica. Next base: position 23,302,545 of record WFKR01000007.1, read on the forward strand.
GGTGCATAGTCTACCTATAGGTGTTCATGATTAGATTTTCTAGTATAAAAGGAGTTTCACCTGAAATAAGAAAACATAAGACAGAAAGAAAACACATGATAGAAAAATAGAGAGAGAGAGAGACTTTGAAAACATCATAATTCAGAAGCAAGCTTGTTGGAGGATTGGAAACAAAAAGTCTCATCATCACTAAAAACAAGTTTAAGGTATGGGAGTTCTAGGGAATCTCAAGTACGATTTTATATACTTATTGATATGTTTTGAATGATATTTGCTGTTGTGAATATTTATGATATGTAAAATACATGCTTGGTTCATCATTACATTGTTTTTATCTGATCATAGTTTGTTAAATTTGGTATGAAAGATATTTTTGTATTGATTGAATAAGATACTACAAATATATAGGAGAGAAGGATTGCTCTCCAAGCAAGGATATTCCGTTCTAGATTCTTCTATGCTAGAGTATTAAACTTTGTAAAATACTATTACATGATTCATTTCCGTTCACGCCTCAATACTCCCCCTCAAGTTGGAGAGTGGATATTGTGTACTCCGAACTTGTTAACAAGAAATTCAAAGGATGTCTTGCCTAATGGTTTTGTAAAAACATTTGCAATCTGTTGAGAAGTTGGGTGTGTAGGCCATTTCAATCTTTCCAGACTTTATGTATTGTCTCACCACATGGCAATCCAAGTCAATGTGTTTAGTCCCCTCATGGACTACAGGATTTGTTGCAATGTAGAGGGCTGATTGATTATCACAATGCAACTTTGTTGGTTCTAAGTTAATAATACCAAGATCTTTCCAAATAAATTGCAGCCAAACTAGTTCACAACTAGCTTCTGCCATGGATCGATACTCAGCTTCTACAGTTGGTCTTGCAAATGTATCTTGCCTTTTGGTTTCCAAAGAGATTAAGGAATTCCCAAATAATGTATAATAACTAGTGATTGACCTTCTTGTAATTGGACAACTAGCCCAATCTGAATCCCAATATGCTTTTAGCTCAAGAGAACTATCCACAGGAAAAAAGAGTCTTTGCCTTAGTGTTCCTTTCAAATAGCGTAAGACACAAAGTATAGCTTTCATGTGTGGTTTTCGTGGTTGATGCATGAAACGACTTAATACATGAACTGAAAACACAATATCAGGTCGTGAAGGATCATGTAGCAATTATCTCCAAGTGGATCATGAAAGGATCATGTTCCTTTCAAGTGCTACTCCATAGGAAATGCAGCTGGACGTGTTCCAAGAAGTCCTGCATCATCAACTATCTCCAAGGCATACTTTCTTTGAGAAATTAAAAAAAAAAAAAACGTTTCTTGGAACGTGCCACTTCTATGCCAAAAAAATACTTCAAATTGCTAAGGTCATTGATGCGAAATCGTTGATGAGGAAATCCTTCATAGACTAGATAGCTGTAGGATTATTTCTTGTAATTACAATGTCATCCACATAAATCAAGATGGCAATAAATGAGGAGTTAGTGAACCTGGTAAATAATGAATAATCTGCTAACGATTGCTTAAAACTAGCTTCTTGAAGGGCAGTAGTAAATTTCTCAAACCAATTCCTGGATGCTTGTTTTAAGCCATGTAATGATTTATTTAGTCGACACACCAATTCTCCCTCAGTCGACAAAATCCAAGAGGTGGAAGCATGTAACCTTCTTCATCCAAATCACCATGGAGGAATGCATTTTGAACATCAAGTTGATGAAGAGGCCAATGACGCACAGCTGTAATGGCAAGCAAACACCTGAAAGTGACTAACTTTGCTGTGGGGGAAAAAGTCTCTTTGTAGTCCAAGCCTTCTTTTTTTATTACAACCATTCACCACGAGGCATGCCTTATAGCGCTCAATTGAACTATCAGAGTTGTATTTGATTTTGTAGACCCTTTTGCAACCAATAGCTTTCTTTCCAACAGGCAAAGATGTGAGTGTCCAATTCTGATTTTGCTCAAAGGCCTATGTCTCCATGTTCCTTGCCTCACACCATTTAGGATATGTCTCAGCTTGGGCAAAAGAAGTGGACTCTATATTTTGATAATAGTGACCACAAAATACCGGTGGGTGGAAGATAGTTTATGATAGTTAAGAAAATCAGAAAGTGGGTAACGAGTGCTTTTACCTTTTGCAGAAGTGGAACCCAATGAAGATATTAGATTGGAAGAAGTCTTATAACAAAGGAAATTCTTAAGAAGCACAGACTAATGGCAAACTCTCTCAGAACGACAAGTTGGTTCTGATGGTGGTGGTGATGGAGATGGTAGGATAGTAGATGGTGCTGCAATCCCGTCTGATGCTAGGATTGTTTTGGTGTTGCAATTCCTTCTGTGGGTAACAAAGAAGGAGGACTTGTAACTGGGATCGAAAGAGGGCTTTCAATTCTTACTGGTGATGACGGGAGTAATGGCTAAATGTTTTGCTGAGAAGATGGTATTGTGGGTGGTGAAGAAGAATTTGAAGTTGGCTTTTCAAGGAGGGGTAACAGTAAGACTGTGCCTTTTGATGTAGGGACATGATTATCTGATTGAAATGGAAACGTATCTTCATGGAAAACAACATCTCTATTAGAAAAGAATTTATGAGTGGTTAAATCATACAAACGATAAGCTTTCTATCCAAAAGGATAACCAACAAAAATACATTTTCGTGCTCTATATATGATCAAATTTGTGGGAATGTGTATGATTAGTTGCATAATAAACACAACCAAAAACACATAAGTGTGTATATGTGGGAGGACAGTTAAAAAGCAATTCATAAGGCAATTTACCAGAAAAAACTTGTGTGCGTAAACGATTGATCAAATAGGTTGCAGTGAGAACACATTCCCCCCCCCCCAAAAAAAAAAAACGGGGAAGATAAACGTGAAACCGAAGTGCTCGTGCCATTTCAAGAAGATGTTGATATTTACACTCAACCATCCCATTTTGTTGAGAGGTGTAGACACAAGTGTGTTGGAAAATTATGCAGTCATCTGCCAAAAAAAAAACAAACAAAACAAAACTTTTCATGGAGACAAATTTAGCACTGTTATCAACATGGAAATTTTTGACCTGACGATTGAACTGGTTAGCAACAAAGGCAAAGAAAGATTTTAGGAGATTTTAAGTCTCAAATTTAAAACTCATCAGATATACCCAAGTGCAACATGTAAAATCATCTACAATGGTAGAAAAATAGCGTGCTCAGAATGAGAAGGAACTTTATAGGGTCCCTAAATGTCACAATGATTTATTTCAAAAGGTTTCTCACTGAAAGTCTTACTTGGATTGAAGGGCAACCTAGTCTGTTTAGCCAAAGGGAAAAAAACACATTTCATGTTAGAATCAAAGGAAATTTCTGGGACTTTTTTGGACAAAAGACTAAGGCGAGCAGCGAAGGGATGTCCAAGTCGTTTATGCCAAATATCATGTTGGATAGATATGCTATGAGAAACTAGTGGCTGGAAGATTGAGAATGGAGGTTTGGTCATGGTAGGGGAAAGGAAATATAGTTCACCACATCATTCACCCAATCCAATAATCTTCTTCAAGTCCAACTCATGGGTCTCTTGCAAAAGACAAAAATCGGGAAAGAAGATTGCACAACAGTTTACTGAGCGGGTAAGTTTTCCAACGGATGCCAAATTAACATTAAATGATGGTACACAAAGGACATTGTAAGATTGAGGTTAGAGTTGAAAGAAATAGAACCAATAGAATCAATATGGGCTTGTGCACTGTTAAGAAGATGCACAGATGGCGTGGTTGGACATCTTTTGTCTGATAAAATGGAAGGTGTACATGTGATGGTCAGTAGCTCCACTATCAAGTATCCAAGCATCTGACAGATTAGATTGCCGTTGAGAAAATGAGCAAAAAGGAAAATCTTGTTTGGGTCATTTTTGAGAGCCATCCTCATAGAGCACTTTTTCAACGATTCTTTGGTATTGATCAGTTGTAAGTCCTAGCACAATGGACTTTATCTGTTCAAAACATGAGTCTTACTTGATTTTATGGATTGGTTTATTTTGCTGCTGACGACTCTGGGATTGAAGCATTTGTATCAATCCTAATTTATGTTGGCAACAACTTTTGTTGTTTGGGTGAAGTAGGAACTTGAGTGATCTCCAAGTTCTGTAGTTATCTCTAACACGTGTCTTTGATATCACCACCATGATAGGGTAATTTGATTATGGTTGAAAACTTTCTTGAATCAAGATAATATTTCAAGCTTGTGAATACAGACTAGGATTTGTTGAAGGATGTGTGGTAAGAGCCAAAATCGGCTTTGATACCATGTTAAATTTGGTATGAAAGATATTGTTGTATTGATTAAATAAGATATTACAAATATAAGGGAGAGACAGATTGCTCTCCAATCAAGGATATTCCATTCTTGATTATTCTATGCTGGAGTACTAAACTTGATAAAATACTATTACATGATTTCTTTCCTTTCACGCTTTAATATAAGAAAGAATGAAAAAAAGTAGTGTAGTTGAGTCTAATACTCATAAGGGACCAACTATGTCAGCCTATTGTATATCACTTGGGGAGAGAAGTCCCTTCAATTATTTTTGATAAAATGATCTTATGTTTGACGAGATGACACTAGTGACCGAGATTAGTACAAAAGTTGTAACAACTGAAGATTAAGGAGTCATTTTGTGTTTTTACACAATCATTAAATTATATTTATGAGGTTTGCTCTACTGAGGTTTTTTTTTTTTTGAGAAGAAAAAAGTTCATTAATAACGCAAAAGATTACAACGCATTGGAATAACCGGTTGTGGTCTCAACACCACGACACATATTCCTACCATGATCACTAGGTACGGGTCCATCACTCTGAGTGACATCTATGAGCCGAAAGAGCCCAACCCCTAACCAAGTTTTACACCCATAATCGCGGGCTACAAGGAAACATAACCAATCCCGAGTGTCACGATACGACCTCATCACCAACATCAAGACGAACCGCTTCATCCTCTTCCACATCGTGTTCCAAAACTGCCAGACCACGTGCAAGGGCAATTCACTATCACGTTGATAACCAAAGAGCACCGCCAATTGAACCCATAGTCCCCAGGAAAAACGCCATGAAAATGGCACATCAACAAGACTAAGACACCCAAACCCTAGCTTAACAAAGTAGGGACTTATTACTAGACCTAAAACACCAAAAAAGAATACCCTAAATGAAACGAAAAAGAAAACACCATGTTCTGCTTTGCTTCTTCCCCGTATATGCACCGATGGATAAACAAAGGTTCTCGCTGCCGGACTTATACAAGCACATGTAGCCTCCTTTCCACCAGTTTTGATTTGCAACATCAACCAACCACAAGCCACCAATCCCAGCCGTGCCAACCATTCAAGAAACATCGATGACCCAAAGGCTTTACCCACCAAACCAAATCAACTCTATACCACCCCTGCCACCAACCCTCCCTACTCGCAAACCGCCACCAAACACCCATCATTCCCTTCCAAGAGGACACCACAAATTGCCTGCACAACGCCGTAAAGAATCCTTGACCCAAATGAAAGGGATCATGGATCGCATCCTAAATGGGTTTACCATCATTGTTATCCAGAAAGAAGAAAAAGCATATCATGATCTCCTTTCCTCTAGCCACCAGATCTCACTGGAGATCAACCCACACCCGTTCGGCAGCGTTCACCCTACCCCGCCAAGACCGAAAGCCTGCGCAGGCACATGGACACCACCGGACGAGTACTCTTGCAAACCCTAGGCGCACCAAACTTCTTTTCTTTTTCCTCTGAGATTTGCTCTACTGAGGTTTAAGCTCACCATTCTTATGAAATTGTACAGATGATACTCTTGAGGATTAGAACCTAAATTCTGGATATCTAGATCTAGGACAATGAGAAATAAACTACAGCTTGCTGTTTTAACTTATTTTTGTACCATAAAGCTTATTTATTAAGTTAGAGTTCTTTTATATTGTAAGAACAGTATAAAGTGTTTCACAAGTTTGCTTTCTTTTATATTGTAAGAACAGTATAAAGTGTTTCACAACCAAGTCACCTCTAATTTCTATTTCTATGTAGTTTTTATTTGCCAAAATGTTTCTTATCTTTGAAAATTAAGAGCTATTTACAACCTGACTCGAAAAAAAAAATTTAGATTTTCGTGGGATAGGGTGTGAAATTGTTTTTTTGTTATTAATCGCCCCATGCCATTGGTCTTGTTGAACTACTATGTGGTGTTGAGTAGGAGGCTAAGTCCTCAAGCTTTGTTTATTTCTGAAGTTTATGTTTACTGGTGACAACAAGTTGCAGACATGATCAAGATTTGATCATAGTGGTTGGGCTTTTCTCTGTTAATCATGAGATGTGGGTCGACTAATCTGTGGTGTTCTTTGGGTTTGTTGAAGACTAAAAATAGCATGGATTGATGTATGCTGCTGGCGATTGCCATTTTCGTTGGTTTTGGAGTTTGGACATTCCATGCTTTAAACAAGTTTGGGATTTAGGCACTGAGGTGGAGCAGGTTGATAGTTATTCAATGGGTGGTGCCTCTTTTTTTCTTTTTTCTTTTTTCTTTTTTCTTTTTTCTTTTTTCTTTTTTCTTTTTTCTTTTTTCTTTTTTCTTTTTTCTTTTTTCTTTTTTCTTTTTTCTTTTTTCTTTTTTCTTTTTTCTTTTTTCTTTTTTCTTTTTTCTTTTTTCTTTTTTCTTTTTTCTTTTTTCTTTTTTTGTAATAAGAAATTTAACATTACAAACTAGAAACTCTAATACAGTGTGACCCTAAACGGTCGAATAAAACTGCATTCCTGATTTTAAAGGGGGGTAAGATTCATCCGAGTCAGCATCCATGTCTCTTGGTGTTTCCAAGATTTGCAAGGGCGCTCGCCGAAAGATGGGTGGCTCCGTTGACTTTGACAGGTCTTGGGTGAATGGCAAGATCGATTGCCTAACAATTTATAACTTGCAAAACGTATAGACAAGGAAGGAGGAATTTGTCTTGAGCCATTTAGCCTTCTTCGTGTTCTTCTAGGGTTTTATCCTTTGGTTTTATCTGGGCCTCCAGAGAAAGATGAGATGAGTAGGAGTATATATCCTAGTAGCCTTTCCTTCATCAATCTCTCAGGCAAACCACCTTAGAAATTACATAATTACTGGTACAACAGTTGTGTGTCATGTTATGCATGTACCAAGGTATGTGGTTTGAAATTATTTTAATAAAAGAATTTCTTCTATTATTTTTTTCTGTAACAAGTGTGTAGACAATTCTATAATGAAATTAACTGGTTAGGAATTTTTTCTATTTAGACCACATAAAGGTATGGTTGTATGTTTTTTGGGGGGTCTAATAAGGCTCTCATGTGTGTAATTTGCTGACGATGACTCAATACAATTGTGCAATTATATAAATATTCATTTCCTTCCAATAAAGAAAAACATGTAAAAAACATATGAACAGGAGTTTCAAAATGCTCTTGCAGCAGAAAACATGACCGATTACATTGTGGCAATTCATTGGTATTACAAATAATAAAATATCAGTCTTGTGGCAATTCATTGGTATTTCAAAATGCTCTTAACAGTCTTTTACAACGTTATTTTCTACTCGAAATTGGAGGCATTGATGAATGGTACAAGTTGCGCTTCTTGCCTCATCAATTGTGGATGCTTTTGGGCTATGGTTAAGAGATAAGGAAGCCCACCATGCTGATATATGTTTGTACACCTAACTGGTGTTTTCTGCTTTGGACACCCATATGGGTTCAACTGCTGATCAACTCGACTCTAATAAATTTTGTAGTCTCCACCTAGCTATTGACCTAACTTTGGTCTACTGTGTATCTCCTTGGGTTTTTTCTTCTGGCAAAGCAATAATGATCGTTTCCATGTAGTAAAATTGAATCTAAAGATTTTATTCTTAGTTCAAGATCCCTCTTATCAACTGGAATCAAAGAACCAGTAGATCATCTCCTGGTTGTGCATTTCACACTAATAGAATGAAAACAGAAAAAGAAGTCGAATTTGGTAAATCGTTGATTCAATGAGAATAGTGTATCTGACTCTCCACTGCACACTCTTCTTCTTCTTCGTGGCCTTGATGGACTTGAAAACCTTAATCATAATTGAGTAGTAGAACAATATCTAATTGTATATGCATTTTTCATTTCATTAGTCGACGTCCATTTTATAGATGAAGTGCCTAAGGGATAGCATGGAGGTTCTAGGAAAAAAAAACAATGTGCTAGGTTGTTTAGAAAGTTGTCATAGTTTTGAAAATGCAATTTGATAATAGAAATTCAATGATTTTGAAAAAAATACTTGTAAAATTGTGGAAAATGTGTCCACGTACATCAAAAAATTATGTACGCTTTAAAAACAATGTGCTACATTGTTTGGAAAGTTGTTGTGGTTTTGAAAAACATGTGCTAATTGAAAACCATTGTGCGGTTTTGAAAAACATGTGCTAATTGAAAACCATTGTGCGGTTTTGAAAAAAAATTTGTACGGTAAAATCTCTATATAGTGATTTTCTATACAAAAATAATGGGTTTTTGCACCAACAGTGTCTGGAGACTTGGGTGACTGACAATATGATACTCGAACTTACAAAGTTATCAAAGTAATACCGAGACTCAATTTTTCATATCAATGTCGTACCTACAGTCATTTTCCGTCACATCACCGTTAATCCTGCCACGTGCAACGCACGTGAGCAGCAAAATAAGGGCAAGAAGGACTTTTTAACTCCAAAAATCTCAATCTAATACATTCTCAAAAAAAAAAAAATCCCAATCCAATCGTCATGCATCCCCATTAGAACTTCTCTGACCATGAAATTCAAAGAATAGTAGGTTTATGATCTTTTTCATCTTTTAGAATTTGGATTTGGGTTGTTCAGAAATATATCAAAGCTAATTCAAATTTCAGTTGGATTTGGATGCTAAACTATGGTAATCTCTCTCCTCTCGAAACTCCATCTGCAAATCTAAATTAGCCACCACCACCACCACCTCCTACACCAGCCCTTCTTCCTAGTTGAATCAAACCCTCCAACCCAATCACCATCTTCCTCTCCTCCCCCCACCGCCTCGTCATCCCAATCGCCATCTCAGTCTCCGTCACCGCTGCACTTATCATCACCTCTGCCACTGCATTTTTACTCTACCGCCGGCGCCAGAAGCTCGACCCCACTTCGGCTGACGACAAGGCTTCCAGAATTGACAGCCCAATCATTGAATTCCAAGACACTAAGTTCCTCTCGCTCATCTACTCCAACACCTTAACTGAATCTTCAACAAACCCAAATTTCTCATACACTGCAATTAATGCGTTCCCCACATACACATCCGAAGCCAAACCCATCTTCACAACTATCCCATGAAACCCCTGCCCCAAACACACATCTAAAAGCCTGCGGTGAGATTTGCAGGTACGGCAGAGAGGATGATGAATGTGTAACTGGGTTTTGGATTTGATCTGTTTCAAGGAAGAGGATGATGAGAATACGAGAGACAATTTAACGAATTGAGGGCAAATCAGTCTTTTCTGCCTCATTTAACGAGTCACATGCATCGCACATTATCAGGATTAACAAAGACGTGAAGGAAAATGACCGCATGTACGACGTTGATACGAAAAATTGAGTCTGAGTATTACTTTGATAACTTTTTAAGTTCGGGTATCATATTGTCAGTCACCCAAGTCTCCAAACATTGTTGGTGCAAAAAACCCCAAAAATAATCTCCATTTATTCATAGAAGATTTTGGTCCTAACTTGGGCACGTTACAAATAAGAATAAATTTTTTATTTTAGAATAAAATAAGAATAAATTTCACATTATAATACGTTATAATTCTTTTAGGTCATGTCTTAAGAAACTTACCTCCACTATAATATCAGTAAAACTAACAATATATACAATATAATTTAAAAGAAGATAGAATATTTATCTATAATTGTCTGAACAATGATTAATTGGAGGAATGTTAAATGCAATCAGATTGCTAATGAGTGAGTTTGAGTTAGTCTCTCAGAAGCATGTGAAGACACAACTCAATCTGGTAGCTCATAAGCTTGTTAGATTAGCGTTGGCAGTGGCACAAGCTATGTATTGCAAGGGTCAGGGCTAAATATTGATTATCCTAAACGTAAGGCAAAACTCAACATCTCTTTTATGAATTACCATAAAAATTGATTTTATGCATGTTTAGGCCTTTAGGGTTTGAAAAATATACATTTGTGAATAGCGAGTAACTTAGACTATGAATATAATCATAAAAGAATCAAAAGAAACTAAGCATCAAGAGAACAACTATTTTTTTTTTTTTTATCGTTGCAAGTATAAGATGGTTGATGAATTTTTAAGGGAAAAAAAAAAAGAGTAACGATGAGATACAATTAAGAGATAGCTAGATGTAGATGAGTATTGACTTTAATTTCAATTTATGTTAATTGTTTTTGGGAAAACAAATTAATTATTTTGATGACAGATTGAAAATATGAAATCAAAAGTCATGATGTGCCATTTGCCACGTCATTTGGGATCTAATATATAAAGTTCTTGCCATATTTTCTTCATATTGTTGTAATAGCCATGAAGAGGAGCTCCATTATATTTAGCGAAACATAAGCAATTTGCAACTCATAGTAAGAGTATTGATTCTTGGGCTACTGAAAAAGTAGCTCTTTGACAACATCTCAAATATCTTAGCTGTCTCCAAGCCTTCGTAATTTTCTCTAATATCTTTGTGCATGGAGTTGAGGAGCCATGCTTGAAGAACCCAAATTTCGTAACACTCTTCATCTTCTTCTTCAGATGGTGCTTTCTTCTTGCTAGTGGGATAGCCAAGTTTGCCTCGGTAGGTGATGTTCAACTTGGCATGTTTAGACCAAGAAATAAAATTGGTGCTATCCAATTTTTCTAGAGCAATAAGGGGCCATGGTCATTGGATAACGGTCACCCTTTATTTACGAAGAAGTTTTGGAGTTTATTACTGATGTGTGGGATGAATTAGTGGGTACTTTATTGAGAACCATGGTTTAGTTATTGTTTTCAGCTTGGTACTAGAACGAGTTGGGCCGAGCTGATTGGACCTCGGTAATAAGATTTCTTTGGTGGTCAAAATTGAGTTTCGTCAAGTACAGTCTAGGATCGACGAAGCTGCATTCTAGTCATATGAAGGTGAGCAACGAGATTGTTAAACAGCGATAAGCGTGGCTCGTGGTCCACCATTGTACTGATATTATCCCAACTTAACCACCCAATAGGTGTTGGGTTTTAATCACAAAATGCCTCAATACATTTGGTGTGATCCACTCACATATAAGTTATATTTTATTTGTTACTTTTCTAATGTGGGACATTAGAGACTATCACATAATAATCTAATGCCCACATTTGACACTTGATACTAATCTGATCGGAATCTTTCGATGGCCAATTTAATGAACCCAAATCGGGTCCATGATTGGAGAAAAGACTGGTGAATCAATTAATGAACCCAAATCCAGGTCCATGACGTAATTGAAGAAGGACCCGCTCTGATACTGTGTTAAACAGCGACAAGCATGACTCATGGACTACCATACTGTCCTAACTTAACCACCCGATAGGTGTTGGATTTTAATCACAAAAGATCTCAGCACAATGAGGTGTGATTCACTTACATATAAGTTATATTTTATTTGTTACTTTTCTAATGTGGGATATTTTCTCTCCAACAGAGATGTTTGTCGCCACTTCCTGAGTCTAGTGATCTCGTTTGGGATGTCAGAGACTGATAGTCTAGTAAGCGAGTCTTGGTATGAGTCTGGTCTGAGTGGTAGAAAGGAATCAAGGTAATTTTCGATCAGTTGAATTTTTCTTAGAATATGGATACGGCGAAGAACAGAAAGTTCTTAGTGTAGTCTTTATTCTAAATTATCCTTATACATATGCATACATAGAAACACATCAATCCATAAGTTTTGATTAACTAAATAGCATACTAACCTTGTCCGGATGCCATTGCTTCGGTTGATGTCGTTAACGGAATACAAGATCTTCTAGTCTCTGCAGTCTCCTTATGCTATATCTTAATGGGGTAGAATGTTTAGCGTATTGACTGTGAGCCTAGGGACCCTGTATTTATATGGTCATATGTCTTAGAGTCCTAACCCATCGAGGATACAATAAGACACGACTTTACGACCAAGTAACCTTAATAGCATATCTTTAGGATTACATAAATCCTTTATTTGTTAGGTGTCCAACCAATATATTATATCACATAAACAAATATATTGTAACCGGATAATCATTATTATATTCTCAACTATTTAATCATTGACTAATTGGTTTCCTTAGTATCGTTATAATACATGATATGTCCAATAAAGATATCTTACATTCTCCCACTTGGACTTTCATGTATCATAACAGCAATACCAATCTCTAACTGATTAAATAATTCCTTAGTGCGCACGAGAATACATATATGATAATAACCCAACTCATGATCGGTCAAACATGTGACAAGTAAAGAGCTACACCACAACTTACATAATCTGTTAATGTAAGAGTCCCATAACCACATTACTAGCACAATGTTCACATGATCATAAGATAATGCTTAAATGTAAATTATATGAAACTTTCTTTAATGTGATACCTTATTGTTTCATATGGCGGTCCACTTTATGATTTGAGCATCCCCAAATCTCCTTATGCTTCCAAGAAGCATGTATACCACGAAGAACATACAGTCAACTTTTGCAATAAACCTTCAAGCAAAGTTAGTCCTTCAATAGCTATTAGATTAAATCATAAGCTACAGCAATAATATAAACCAATAATAATATGGTCAATAAGTGCACAAAGAACTTTAAATATGGGTTAAATACATCCAAACAAATCTTAATGACATGTCATAAAGTCTACAAAAGTATAAAAGAATAGTAAGGCCAAAGCTCTCATTATGGTCGAGTCCTTCTAGAGCTTGGTTTCAAGCTCCCACTATTCAATTAGATCAAAACTAGCTACTAATCCCATGTTAAAAGTGTGCCTAATAAAATCTTTATTTGCCAAAGCTTTAGTAAGAGGATCTGCAAGCATGTTTGCAGTCTCTATGTAAGGCACAACTATCTCTTCACACCTTGTTTTCTGTCTAACAAATGCTGCTTCAAAGGTATCTGCTTAGAACTAGAAGAACGTTTATTGTTCTTGGCAAAGAACACAGCTGAGGTATTATCGCAATAAATTGTAATGGGGCGTTCTATGGAGTCCACTAGATGAGTCTGAGAAATAAAGTTCTTTAGCCATATGTCATGAACTGTGGCTTCATGTAAAGCTGCGAATTCAGCTTGCATAGTAGAAGTGCAAATCGCCTTTTGCTTGATTGATCTCCAAGAAATAGCACCTCCAGCTAACATGAAAATAAAACCTGATGTAGACTTTCCTTCATCTTTATCACATCCTAAATCTGAATCTGAATAACCAACCAGTTCCATATTGTCTACCCTTCTATAAGTGAGCATGTAATCCCTAGTTTTCTTCAAGTATCGCAAAAGTCGCTTACCTGCATTCCAATGAATGATTCCAGGATTGGACTGATATCTACTGAGCATTCCAATTGCAGAAGCTAAATCTGGACGTGTGCAAACTTGTGCATACATGACACTCCCTATCAATGATGCATAAGGCCTTCCCTCCATTGATTGTTTCTCTAAGTTATTCTGTGGACATTGACCTTTATTAAATCTGTCTCCTTTTGCCATAGGAACGTCAATGCTTGCGCAACCTTCCATGTTGAACCTCTTCAAGACTCTATCAATGTAATTTGACTGAGAGAGTCCCAAAAGCTTCCGTGCTCTATCTCTTTTAATTTCTATGCCCAATACAAAAGAAGCTTCTCCCAAATTTTTCATCTCAAAATTGCTTTCCAGAAACTTCTTTGTTTCAAGAATCAAATTCAAATTGTTACTTGCTAGAAGAATATCATCTACGTAGAGAACTAAGAAGATGAAATTCCTCCCATTGACCTTGAGATATATGCACTCATCCACTTCATTCTCTACAAAACCATTTTTCACCACAACCGAATCGAATTTTAAATACCATTGCCTAGAAGCTTGCTTTAATCCATAAATTGATTTCTTGAGTCTACATACCATGTTTTCAGCACCTTCAATTTCAAAATCTTCCGGCTGCTTCACATAGATGTCTTCTTGTAAATCCCCATTGAGAAAAGTCGTCTTCACGTCCATCTGGTGTAATTCTAAATCATAATGAGCAACCAAAGCCATAATATATCTAAAAGCATCCTTCATCGACACCGGTGAAAAAGTATCATTGTAGTCAACCCCTTCTCTTTGAGTAAACCCCTTAGCTACAAGTCTCGCCTTATGTCGTTCAATCGAACCATCAGAATTTTTCTTAGTCTTATAAACCCACTTACACCCAATAGCTCTTTTTCCTTCAGGCAACTCTACTAACTCCCACACTTCATTATTTCTCATTGATTCTAATTCTGCTTCCATAGCTTCTTTCCATTTATTTGAATTGGCACTACAAATCGCTTGTTTGAAGGTAGTAGGGTCACTCTCTTCTCCGAAATCAAAATCAATTTCTTGCATATAGACATAATAGTCATCGGTGTTGATAGCTGGCCTTCTGACTCTTTGTGATTGTCTAACAATAGGTGGCTGAGGTGGTGGAGGAAGATCTTGAACAAGTGGTGCAGCTGCCAGTTGCGGATCAATGTGCATGGGTTCATTAGGAACAACATCACCAACGTGCATGGCTTGCATGGCTTGGGGTCCATTAGGACCATGATTACCAACGTGAAGGTCTTGCATGGTTTGGGTTCTATTAGGACCAAAATCACCCACGTGCATGTCTTGCATGGTTAGGGGTCTATTATTGGATCTATCATCAACGTGCATGGCTTGGGGTTCCTCTTGAGTTGGTGTGGCAGCTAAGGGTATGGTAATAATATTTTGTGTATTGTCATCACTTGTTTGTATTTCTTCTCCCTCTTCCTCCAACACAAATTCTGGATTTCTTGGTTCAAGATGAGGATCCTCAATAAAAGTAGCTCTCATGGATTCTACAATCCGAGTAGAATGAGTAGGACAATAAAATCTAAACCCTTTGCTATGCGGAGGATATCCTACGAAAAACCCACTAGTGGTTTTGGAATCAAGTTTCTTGATCTCGGGATTGTAGATGTTAACCTCAGCTTGACACCCCCAAATACGGAAAAAATGCAACGCAGGCTTCTTGGATTCCCATAACTCATAAGGAGTCAAATCTATTGCTTTGCTGGGAACATAGTTAGAGATAAAGTTGGCAGTTTTCATGGCTTCTCCCCACAAAAAAAGTAGGAAGAGTCGTAGTATTCATCATGCTCCTCACCATATTTAGTAAAGTTCTATTTCTTCTTTCTGCAACTCCATTCTGCTCTGGTGTACCTGGCATAGTATATTGAGGAACAATACCGTGCTCTTGCAAGAAAAGGGCGAATGGCCCTTTATGTTGCCCTGCTTCATCATATTTGCCATAATATTCTCCTCCTCTATCGGATCTCACCACTTTAATTTTCTGGCCTAACTTATTTTCTACTTCAGACTTGTATTGTTTGAACACATCAAGGGCTTGCAATTTTTCCGAAATTAAATAAAGGTAACAAAATCTTGAAAAATCATCAATAAAAGTAATAAAATATCGGTTTCCACAAATTGTTTTGACAAAAAAAGGACTACAAATATCTGTATGAATAATTTCTAAAAGATGAGAACTCCGAGTGGATCCTTTCTTTCTTAACTTGGTAAATTTTCCTTTGATGCAACCAAGACAAATATTTAAATCTGAAAAATCTAAATGTTTAAGAAGGTCTTGTTTTTGAAGTTGCTGAATTCTTTCTTTTGAAATATGACCAAGTCTTTTGTGCCAAAGAAACGAAGATTTTGGTTGTTGAAAAGGCCCCTTTTTTGAAATAGATGGAGTTTTAAAACCTGAATTTTCAACAAACATGGTTTCCATAGAAAAAGTACAATTTAAACACCAATGATCATATAAAAGATAAGCAGTTCCTAATAAATGATTGTCTTTATAAAATTTTATTTCATCATCAATGATAAAGGTAAAACCAGAATCTCTACGAAGTTTGACAACCGAAATTAAATTTCTCCTCATAGAGGGAATAAAAGCAACATCCTTTAAATCAAAAGAAAATCCTGACTCTAATTTTATCCTAACAGTGCCTATAAAATCCACCTGAACTTTGTTTCCATTGCCCACGAACACTTGCAGCTCATCCCTTCTTGGTTTCCTCTTTGTTCTGTAACCCTGTAAAGAGTTGGTAATATGAATTGGTGAGCCGCTATCGATCCAAAAGGAGTTCGTGGGAATGGAAACTAAGTTGGTTTCAAAAATAGTAAAAACAGAAATTTTATTTGATTCAAAAACCATGAAAACCAAAGAGTTACCTTGTTTTGCAAGCCATTTTTTGTAGCGAGAGCAATCTCGCTTCATGTGTCCATCTTTCTTACAGAAGTAGCAGAGAAAAGGTTCAGATTTTGGGTTGGAAGATCCTTTAGAATAGGAAGAACTAGGCTTCGAAGAAGTTGTAGGCATTTTCTTTTGCACACTCCTTGAGGC
The DNA here is from genome assembly GCA_025331145.1 of Rosa persica. Taxonomy (NCBI): domain Eukaryota; kingdom Viridiplantae; phylum Streptophyta; class Magnoliopsida; order Rosales; family Rosaceae; genus Rosa; species Rosa persica. Next base: position 23,319,167 of record WFKR01000007.1, read on the forward strand.
CCAAGATATAGGTGCTTCTTTTTTGCCTTTTGCTGCTGCCCTTGTTTCCCTTTTTGTACAAAATTAACAGATTTTCCCTTCTCCCGACGAAGACGTTCCTCCTCTTGAACACAATTTGAAATAAGCTCATTAGGTGTCCAGCTTTCTTTTTGAGTGTTGTAGGAAACAGTCATTTGACTAAAAGATCGTGGTAATGTATTTAGGTTGTGGGCCACCATCACCTTCTTAGAGATGCCAAAATCTAGAGAATTAAGCTTGGCACCTAGCTCTAAAACACCCATGATGTACTCTCTTATATTTCCATTGCCATCATACTGTGATGAATTAAACTTAGATAGCAAAGCAACCCTTTCAGCCTTCTCAGACTCCTTATATTTCTTACCAATAGCATCAAGATAGTCAACAGCATACTCACAATCCTCAATGCTACCACGTACGGCCTCTGTCATGGATCTTTTCATAACCAGTATAGATAACCGGTTAGACCTCTCCCACTTTTCATACGCAGCTCGTTGTTGGTTTGTCCCGGTGGCATGTGCGCTTTCCAGTTTAGGAGTCCTAAGTGCTATATCCAAATCTGCTAGTCCTAGCGAAATAATTATGTCCTCCTTCCACTTCTTAAAATTTGAACCACTTAATAGTTCAACAGAGAGAACATTGCTAGGAACTGAATTTAAACATGTAAAATAACATGAGAGAAAATATATATATATATATATATATATATATATAGAACATGCTCAAATCAAGAACAATAAAACAAGTATAATTGTTCAAACCCCATTTTTCTTTAGTTTACATATTATATTTTATCCCAAAGATGCCATACAATATGTCTTTATTTTCTTTTCATACCGCAGGAATTATTAGAATGCATGTCTGTAAAGATGTCTTTCTCACAACCAAGAGGTAAGGAGGCATCGCTTTATTGCACCCTAAAAGTACCCCAGCATGCTGATTTTAACGTATAATCAAATAAATGAATTCTAAGGCTCTATTTATCAATCATAATCATTAAAACCACAAATCGACCAAATACTTTATAGTCTCAAGCATACTTAAACTTTTGACCAAGGTCAATTGTTTAATTTCTTTTCTTGATATAGACTTTTGGTCTAACAAAACTCAACCTTAGTCTGAAAGTTCAAGTTTCAGGTTGTTCCTACACAAAATTATTAATTCTTTGCAATCATGGAGAAGAAGGAAAAGCTTCCTCCAAGTTGTTATTTGCACAAGGAAGAGAGAGAGAAAGAGAGAGAGAGAGAGAGAGAGAGAGAAACGATTTGTTTAAAAGGGGTTTGACCCGTCGACCTTTTTTTTTTTTTTTATTTGAAAACCTAATATCAAAACAATCTTCATGATTTCTAGATGCATACGACTTGCTCTGATACCACATGTAGTCTTTATTCTGAATTATCCTTATACATATGCATACATAGAAACACATCAATCCATAAGTTTTGATTAACTAAATAGCATACTAACCTTGTCCGGATGTCATTGCTTCGGTTGATGTCGTTAACGGAATACAAGATCTTCTAGTCTCTCCAGTCTCCTTATGCTATATCTTAATGGGGTAGAATGTTTAGCGTATTGACTGTGAGCCTAGGGACCCTGTATTTATATGGTCATATATCTTAGAGTCCTAACCCATCGAGGATACAATAAGACACGACTTTACGACCAAGTAACATTAATAGCATATCTTTAGGATTACATAAATCCTTTATTTGTTAGGTGTCCAACCAATATATTATATCACATAAACAATATATTGTAACCGGATAATCATTATTATATTCTCAACTATTTAATCATTGACTAATTGGTTTCCTTAGTATCGTTATAATACATGATATGTCCAATAAAGATATCTTACACTTAGGTATCAGTATTGTTTCTGGTATTGGGTAAGATGAAGAAACTAAGTTCTTCTCTTGGTATTTCTGGCATCGGAATATGGGTATGTCTAATCTAGATTTCTAGAAATAGGTATCAGTCTCGAGAGTAAAACTACTTGGATACCATGTCAATTATAGAGATCTATGGTATAATTGTATTAATCTTCTTCTCCAAACTGGAGAATATATATAACAATGCCAGTTTGGAGGCCTTCCAAACAGGTTTAGGCCCTTTCAAGGTTTTACTATCCCTTAACAAATCAACCATGTTGGGAGAAATAGAAAAAGAATGTTTAGTGGAGTAAACACAAATATTTTTGGGGCTTTTCTGTCTTGTTTCTTTTATCTGTTGTTCTGTTTCTTAGCTCTCAAGTTAGTTGTTGTACTGGTGTGATTTTCTGGTTTCTTGTATTTCGCTCTTTCTTTGCCCTTGTGGCTTAATGAAGTTTCTATTCAGACCAACAAAAAAAAAAAAAAACAAAGAGTAAACACAAATATAACATCCAATAACCTAAGGGTGCGGCTGGAATGCGCCCCGCGCACCGTGAGCCCCTGTGGGGCCAGCAATGCTGGCGTCTTCTTGTCCACAAAATTGGCATGAGAAGGGCATGAATGGAAATTCACATTTAACTACCGTTAACAGCAACAAATGTCTCCGTGACGGTAAAATTGTTCAACTCTCTAAAGCTGCTGCTCCTCGTTCAAATTTAAAGCCTCTGTGCAAAATCCTTCTCTATATGTTTAGCTCTAAGTCTCTAACCTTAGCAGATTTCCGGACCAACAAATGAATAACAACATCATTACTTGTGCATATTCAAGCTCTTCACCATCTCATGAGTTCCTGATCTTTGACATTAACAGACCCATTACCTTTCTTAGCAATCTGCTGCTTCAGCTATCCGACATTCCTACTCCTCTCAACAAGCAGCTCAAACTCCTAACAGTAATAACCTGGAGATCCAAAAGCCCAAGTACCAAGTGCAATAGGTTCCCATCAGTTACCCCGTAGTCCCTTACCCGAGAATTGTTCCTAGCCAATTCCCTACCTTCAAAATTTCACAAGAAAAACCATTTCGAGGCCTGGATTCTCAGTTTAAAGGTAATCAAAACTGTTGTGCATGGATGACGGAGCTCTCGAATCCGCTCCGACTTGCGTCCTACTTCTCAAGGGGTGAAATTCAGAGTGAACCCAGAATCTCCCTAACGGCCGCCAGAACAATAAACTCGAACGAGGTCCGATGCACTTAAAACATCAATTCGATAAAAACTTAACTATAATCGAAACCAAGTAGAGCAACACGAAAGCACGAAGAGAGGATCACGATTCATATCTCATGCACCTCATACGGTGGCCGGAGTCGCCGGAAAAAGCCCAAGAATCGCCGCAAAACCCAAACCTTTCGAGCTTCGATTCTCTCCTCTCCCTCGACGTATGAATTATCCGTGACCAGAAACGTGTCGACAATGAAGAGACGCATCGAACATGATCAATCTGCCACCATGTCTTCGCCAAAGGAATAAGTTTCAGTCGAGTTTAGCTTTCCGGTCGTCGAGCTGGAGAAACGGGTCGCAAGATCAGAAGCTTCTGGGGCCGTCTGGACCATCAATCTGATCTCCCTTTCTTATATACTCTCTCATAAATGATTTTACACGGCTACGATGAAGTGGTGGGTATTTTCGACAGCTCAGATTGCACCATAGATTTTCTTTTCATTTAGTATTAATTTTTATAATTTCCAAACTTCGAAAAATCATAACAATTAGTGTGAGTATTCAAAAAAATTCTCCGAAAATTTTCACAAACTCGTCGCATTGTGTATTTTATTTTCGAATAAAATTATTAAGATGTACGACTCAGATCTCACCATTTCAAAAATCTTTTCCATTTACTAATTTTTATAATTCTGCACTTTCAAGAATAGTAATATATAGCTCAGGTGACTGAAAGATTTTGTGAAAATTACTATAACTCATCACGTTGTGTAATTTTTATCAAGTCCAAAATTTAAAGATTTCACATTAAAAAAAATTAAAAAAAAAATATTTTGAAGCAACCTTAAACTCTAAATGGTAAATACTCATCAATCTAAAACTCTCATAACCACTCCTTCGCAACTTCTTTTCTCAATCTGTTGGTGCACACACTCTTATGGGTGGTGTATTAACCATATAAAAAATTTAGAATATTTATATCCCCGTGGTTCGGCTCCCCTTAGAGAAGCATATGCGTACATTAGGTTTGACCTCTTTGACTGATATGAAAACGACGGCCGATCGGGTTAATTTTTTTTACATGAAACCTATTAATACGTGTTAAATACATGAATAATACCAAATCTATCAAATTTCAATTTTGATTATGTGGATCACACAAAATCCTTATATGTCTACTAATGCATGTTTATTGGTTGTAAGGAAAAGTGCACCTTTCAAAATGAACAAGGTGGAGGAAATAAAAGTTAGCAAATTTGACCGTTAGATGTGATCAAGGCAAGAAAATATAGTTGTGCTAAAAATTATATGTTTTTGTTATCGTTTCGGCCTCGATCCATGCAGTCAACCCTAAACTCTAAATACCCATTAAACTAAAATGCTTGTACCCACTTCCTCACAACTTCTTTTCTCGATCCGTCAGTGCTCACATGCTCGATGGAACGAGGTGTACGAACATATGTAAAAAATTTGAGATTTTCATCTCCCCGTGATTCGACTCCCCTTGGGGAAGCATGAGCGTATATTGAGTTAACCAATATGAAAACGAATGCCGACAGGGTTAATTTTTTTACACCATACCTATTAATAAGCATTAAATACATGAGTAATGTCAAATCTATCAATTTTTAATTTTGATTATTTGGATCACCCAAATCCTTATATGCTTACTTAAGTTGTCTATCATGTTTATTGGTTGTATGAAAAAATATACATTCCAAAATGAACAAGGTGGAGGAAAGAGAAATCCGCAAATTCGATGTTGGATGTGATCAGGGCGGGGAAATATGCCTATGGTAGAAATTTTTTTTTGTTTTCGTCATCGTTTCGGCCTTGATCCAGGTGACCAATCCTAACTGTAATAATCATCAAACTAAACGCTCGTAACCACTCCCTTGCAACTTGTTTTCTCGATCCATCAGCACTTACACGCTCGTGGGGATGTGGTGTGTCAACGCATATAAAAAATTTGAGACGTTAATCTGCTCGTGATTCAGCTCTCCTTAGGAAAGCATGCGCGTATATTGAGTTGACCCATTTGAGCAATACGAAAACGTATGCCGTTTACACCATACCTATTAATACGCATCAAATTCATGAATAATGTCAAATTTGACAAATTTTAATTTTAATTATCTGGATCACTCAAAATCCTTATATGCTTACTTAAGTTGCCTAGCATGTCCCCCGCCTGTATTCGACACTTTCATTAATGTCCCCCCCCCCCCCCCCCCCGTATTCGACAGTTTCATTAATCAAGGCTTGAGGGCAGCCGCACCAGCCCTTTATTCAAAAAAAAAAAAAAAGTTGCCTAGCATGTTTATTTGTAAGGAAAAATATACCTTCCAAAACGAACAAGGTGGAGGAAATAGAATTTTGCAAATTCGACCGTTGGATGTGATCAAGGCAGGGAAATACGCCAATGGTAAAATATTTACATGTTTTCGTCATTGTTTTGGCCTTGATCCATGTGGTCAACCTTAAACTCTAAATAGTCATTAAACTGAAACGCTCGTAACTAGTCCCTCGCAACTTCTTTTCTCGATCCGTTAGAGCTAACACGCTCATAAGGACGAGGTGTATCAAAGCATTTAAAAATTTTGAGACGTTTATCTTACCGTGATTCGGGTCTTCTTAGGGAATCATTAGCATATATTAAGTTGACCTCTTTGAGCAATACGAAAACGAATGCCAACAGGGTTAATTATTTTACATAGTACCAATTAATACACGTTAAATACATGTGTAATGTCAAATCTTTCGATTTTCATTTTTGAGTTTGCAGAACGATATAAATAGCTATGTGTCTACTAGTGTTGTTTTAACTTGTACATTACTTATATAGTAAATGTGGACTTTTCAAAAAGGACAAGGAGGAAGAAACCAAATCTTGTCAAACCAACCGTTGGATAAGATGATTGAAATATTTTATGTTTGTTGTAAAAAAATCAACCAATTTCATTATTGTTTTGATTTCGATCCATATGATCAACCGATGAAACCTTTATAACGCTAGTTATTAATTAAATTCTTCTAAGGGTAACCCCATCAAGGCATAAGACATGGGAAAATCGACCGTTAGATGCAATGATTAAGATATTTTATGCTCATGTTTAAAATATTATCCGCTTTCGATTTCATCTCACCAATGATCTACTCGGTCAACCAAAATGTTTTTATTTTCACTAACACTAAAACACAAATTGTCAATCCATTATTATTGCTATGATGACATTTTTCATGACCATTTCTCATATGCTATATGTATTACCCTATATGTATTACCCATACACAATAACTCGAGGGACTTGACTTTCACGTGATTAATTTTTATAAACACTTAAATGTTAAATTTATAAATAAAATTTAATAATTAAATTTTTGTTCTAATTTTTTTCCTTTTCATTTCATTTTTGTGTCATTAATATCGTCCAAACGAGAACTATAACCAGAAAGTGGAACTAACTAATTAAATTGGAACAAAAGAAAGTTAAACAAAAAAAAAAAAAAACCATCCAGAAGCAAATGGAAATGAGGTGGCTCGATCCCTTGTTGCCACCATCAATTCATTATGCCTTAGCCCTTAGCCACTGCACCACAGTAATGGATTCTTCAATGTGGTCTTTCGTTTTTTTTTTTTTTTTTTCAAATGCTTAAACTGGTATCCCTCCGTCGTCTTTCACCAGCATTAAGGAGTTACTTCTTCAAACACAAACATGTTCAAGTGTTCGACAGAACTCAGATTCCTCCTCCAAATAAACAGACCTCAGATTCAACATTTAATTAGTTAGTTTCAACATTTAAATTCCTAAAGCCATATATTCTTAATCAAACACAATCACGATTGACCCTCGACTTCTTGGTTCGAATGGTTCTTGATTCCGGAGACGAGGCAGTAGCCGTACGAGCGGCGGCGCGTGCCTTCGTCGAAGGCCTTGACGATGATCCCCTTGCAGCCGCCGTAGTGACTTTGGAGGAGGATGGAGAGGAGGTTCAGACTGAGCTGACGGGTGCGAAGACGGTGAGCGACGGCAACTAGGGGATGATGGATTTGTTGCCGGAATCGGAGCGGTCTCGACGAAGTTGGTGATGATTTGGGCGGCGGAGAAAGAGAGGAGAGAGAAGTGTTTGATAATTTTAAACTAGATTTACCATGGAAGAAGAGTTATACTAGATTTACCAATTGAGATAGATTACCAAACAGCCCCTGCCGTTAACGGTGTTAAGAGGCGCACCGTGCGCAGGGCGCATTCCAGAATTTTCCATAATCTAAACAGAAAAAACAAACAGGTTCCAGATTCCAATAACAGACTTATAATCAATGATCACCTATAATATATATTTTTCTGCAGCCTTTGAAGGGTCTTTGATTGATGTGCTCCTTGGCTTACTCAAGGGAAAAACTTTTGATTATATAAAAACGATAGACAGAGAGTTCAACTTTTGATCTCAGTAGGACAGTAGACAAATTTATACCAGAAAATAACATCGGCTTTTTTCCTCTGTTCATATGCCAACATGACATGTAACAGAAAGATACAAGTAGTTAAGAGTTCCAGATTATTACTCCAATCAATCAACCCTTTAATGAGTACCTTTTCCCTGTAAAGGGCTGGAACTTTGGATCTTCTTTCTTTTCTGGCTTAGCCTGCTCTTTTGAAGCTTCCAAATCTGTTTCCTTTGGAGGAGTAGTACTACGGTTGGCAGCATTTGATCCGAAAACAAGCTTCCCCTGAGCCCGACGACTGGTCCCTTGCGAGCTGGATCCTGTATTCGATGGCTGTGCATTACCCTTACCATTGTTGGCTGCTGCAACTAATGAGGAAGAAGGAACTGGGGCAGCGGACAAAGGTTTTCCATCCAAACGCCTTCCAGCTCCGGTAAAAGGGTTGAATTTAGGTTCTTCAATCTGATCAGCTGCCACCAATGCCGCCTTGTTTGTCAGAGGAGAAGCTGCAGCAACAGGCATCTCGGGTTCCTTATAGTCGCGAGGAGGCGCAAAGTCAACCTCACAGTCTGTGTCAACGATACTTATGGCCTTACCAGGCTTTGTTTCTACGATATCCACATAGTACTCCTTGCCATTATAAGGCAGCTTAATAGTATCACCAGTTGTGAAACATGTAAAACTCCTCAGTGTTGTCTCCAACACAGCTCTCGGATTTGTAATGTCCAAGAAGTTTTTGGTGTGGGGTTGCAATTTAACGAATTTGCCTTTTGGAAGAGTCACATTCTTGACTTGAACAAGGTCTCCCTCTTCCAAGTCCAGGCTCTTCATCTTCCAGGAAGGCATATAAATGGTGTCTTCTAATGCAGTGAACTCCAAAACCCCACAGTGAGAAACCAACTCTCTCTCTGCAACGTTCGGGTTTCGTAGCTGGAAGAGCATCGGGTTACTGCTGGGCCGAGACAAAAGGACTCTTAGGGCCGAGGGTGGCATAAAGATTTTGTCACCGGTTTCCAGTTTTGCAGCTTGGTTTTTGTCCAAGAAAGTTGCAGAATAGCAGCGATAGCTTCGATCAAGAGACGGCCGACGCTCCATATCAATCTCCATCATCCGTTGACGTACCCAATTCTGATCTATGTTTAAAGAAGCCATCTAAAAAAGCTTGCTTGTGACTCTGTTGGAAAGACGTTAGAAAGTAGAATTGATAGCGAAAAGAATACTATGCTTTGTGTTGTATTTATAAGGGTGCCAAGAAAGCCTTGCATTGTACAACTTGGAAACCACTTTGTATTAGGAAATATAGGCGGTTTCGGAAAGGAAGTTTTTTTATTTCCTTGTCCCATATGGAAACATAGCCTGTTAAAGCTTTCTATGTTAGATTCTGATTAATCTAGAGAATTATTGAAAACAAAAAATACCTCTAATAAGTGACAAAATAAGAAACATATATTTAGGTGCAGAATCATCTTTAATCACTTCCAAACATTCATTGTTAATAGCTTTCTACGCAAAAATGTAAGGGAGGTGGGCAAGTATGAGATATTGACTGTAGCACGTCAGCTATTACATGATTTAACTGTAGCACTGAATTTGTTTTCATTAAAAGTAGTCTTATATATCATTGACCCAAAAAAAAAAAAAAAAAAAAAGAACAACGCTTGACTTTGATGGTCTTCCTAAGTGGAAGAAGGCGTAGAATCATCATCCACAATGCTGCAAAACAAAAATGAAAATAAAAATGAATCAAAAACCAAGGTCCAAAAATCAAAATCTTCGAATGTTTTTTTTTTTTTTGGTTTGCTGTTTTGGTTTAATTATAAAAAAATAAAAAATAAAAACAAAAAACTCAAATGTGGATGGATAGGAGGACAGAATCGTCATTTGATATAAGGGTGATTGGATCATCCCCGCCACATGTAACTTTGTGGCTACTCCAACTCCAAACTGAAATACGCGCCTCCCTCTCTCTCAATCTCTGATCAATCAAACATGCCCATCTCCGACGCCGGAACTGCCTCCAGGGTTCCGTTTGCTATTCCTTCTCTTCCAAATCGCCAGGTAAAGACTAACCAATCTCCTACTTTCATTCCATTACCTCAGAAATGATCACTCATCGACTCAACCTGCAGGTTGCAACTGCCTGCAAATATTTGCCATTGAATTCTTATGGGAATTTGAGTACCCCCAAATGGGCTGCATCTCATTTGTCAAGAAATCTCAAACTTGTGGCAAGTTCGGCTTCCGGGGACGACACTTCGGTTGCCTTTGATGTGTCAATTCCTAGGGACTATGATGAACTCCTTGAACAAGTAACTAAAGCTTGTACCGTTATTCCATTTCTAGTTTCTGATATCCCAACTTTTAAGCTTTGAATGGAATGTAATCTGCTGCAGTGTAGTTCAAATTTATAACTGCTTGAATTGATTTGATGAAAGGGGTTAACGATTTTCTAGAAATTTATAATTCTCCATGCTAGCAACTCTCTCTAGCTCTCATTTCACTTCATGTCTTAGGTATCCGTGTGACTTTGTATTCTAGTTTACAGCTATTTGGTGCTAAGTTTTGTCTTGGGCTTCTTGACAATTGATATATAGGCCAGTAAAGCTACTCAATTGGCTTTGAAGGATAACAAACAGTTGATGGTAAGCTAGTACTAGTATCTAGTAGCTTCAGTTCTTTGATATCGTCAATATATGCAAAGAATTTGACACTGACATACGCGTCTTTTTTTTTTGCAGGAGATCGAGTTTCCTACTGCTGGACTTGACTCTGTACCAGGTTAATTCCCTTCCACCAGCTGAAAAATATTTACAGTTTGTATAGTTTCTTCTGAGTCCACGAAACACATTTCAGGGGACGGTGAAGGAGGAATAGAAATGACTGGAAGTATACAGCTAATTAGAGAATTTTGTGACATCTTAATATCTCCAGAGAAAGCCACGCGGACCAGAATAGTAATTTTCTCAATTTTTCGCCTTTTTAAAGATAAATAACTCTGGTTTTGAATGTGGGGTACTAAAAGAGAAGGTGCAAAGTTTTAGCTAACTGAAGAGTGTACAAAATCCCCAAGAAAATAAGATTGAATTGTTCTAAAGAAGTTATAGTTTGCTACATTGCAACATGCTTGACTCTGTATGAATGGTTGTAATTACTCTGTTATGATATTCTCATTTTCCTTGCTATCTTTTTCTTGCAACCTGAAAGCACGTGTGATCAGAGATTCAGAGTTGAGCCTAGATTTCCTTGAATTTTGTTAATCTAAAAAGTTTCACATTTCCTTGAAAGCTTATTGTACGTCAGCATTGCACACAGGGTAGTTGATTCCAACAGCTTTATCTTTAATCCAGAAGGTGTTGGTCTGTCTTGTTGAATCATATGTTTGCAGATACTGTGATAGTCTGCGTTGTACTTTTCTGTGATGCATCGCTCTGTAGCTAATATAGCTACTCTCTTTGTTCTTTTACCTTAATTAACTTTTTAGTTTAGCACCTAATGATGTATATTAATCTTTGAACGAAAGCTTTCAGTTTTTTCCTGAGGCCAATGAAGTTGAATTTGCAAGGAAATCAGCATTCGAAGGAGCGTCCTTCAAGTTGGACTATCTGACTAAGCCATCGTTTTTCGAGGATTTTGGTTTTACTGAGAAAGTGAAAATGACGGACCGTGTGAAGCCAGAAGATGAACTATTCTTGGCTGCATATCCATATTTTAATGTCTCCGGTAACTCCAAGTATCCCTTCTTATCATTGTTAGGAAAAGTTGAATGCTGCAGAAACACATATTAAGAGTATGGTATGTGATTATACCCAAGAAATTTGACGTGTGTGTGCGTGTGTCTGTGTCTGTGTGTTGTTTCAAATTTTGATTCTCTTTCTTCTATTGCTCTTAAAATGAAGTTCATTTATGTGGTCCATTATCCCTGCAACAATTTTTCTTTTTTTTTGAGGCCTGCAGTGTCATGCTTTGTTCCTTTGGCCTTTGATTTATTTTTATTTTTTTCCCTTTTTCTTCACAGTTTTATTCCCTTCTCTTGTATGGTCATGCCTAATAGAAACCTGCACAGCACTCGGATGTTTGCCCAAAAATTTTCTATTCTCATTTTTCTATGACTAATTTAGTTCACATCACTTCACAGTCACCACTACATTTTTCTTGAACTCATCCTAGCTAAGATCCATTAGTTGACTTAATGTTCATTCATTTCCCACAAATCATTTATCAATTTGTAATATCTATATCTGATTTTCCTGCAATTCAGAAATGCTTGTAGTCGAAGAGCTGTACAGAGAAGCTGTTGTGAACACTTCCAGAAAGCTAATTATTTTCAACGGAGAACTTGACCGAATAAGATCTGGGTGTATCCTTTGTTAGTTACTAGATGTGCTTTACTCTCCCCTTCAGTTTAATATACATGGTTATTTGCTCATCTATGGCGATTTCCTAACATTTCTATTACAAGTCATCAATGCAATAATAATAAATAGAATTGAGAGGTTCAAATAAGTTCTGCTACATGAATCAAGTTTATTAGCATTATCTTCAAACAATTAGTAACCTCTTTAGTGACATATGACAGTTTTTTCTTGATGAAATAAGATTATCCATCTTTCTTCTACCCAAAGCTCGCTGCACTTTTGAAGACCCTGTTTCCAAGTATGGAGACTGTATACTACATTCACAATTTTAAAGGACGCTCTGGAGGGACCCTTTTCAGGTTCAATAACTACTACTGTTGTCTCAGTGATATCTAATAACCAAGAAATCGTCTTTTTTTTTGTGATAATTTTATTGTTATACATTTAGGTGCTACCCAGGTCCATGGAAAGTCTTCAGAAAAGTGAGGAATAGATACATTTGTTTGCATCAGCAGGAAGCTATGCCATCTCTCAAGGAAGTTGCCTTGGAAATTCTTCCATCCGCTTAAATTTTTGTCACAAAATTTACTCATTTGTTGTGCTGTGGTGAGTATATCATACTAGTCATTTACGACCTCTATCTTTAGCCTCCAATACCCCAGATTGTACTTTTTCGTTTCAATAGAGTGCCAGCAATATCATGTCGATCAAACTTAATTAGCCTAATATTTCAAAAGCAATATCTATATCCTCATTTTCTTTCTATCCCAAAAACTCTGCGTCGTCCTTGCCAACAGGATCGCTACCATTATGCAGCTATCCAATTAATCAATTTGTTATTTGTTTGGATTTTGGAAAATATAATTAATTTAGAATGCGAATCTAATTAATTTAGACAGAGACAGATTGTTAAAAAGCTGATGAGAGATATATCTAACTGCATTCAGGGATGCAATGAACAAATGAGAACGTTGAAAAATGCTAAAGGATATCTCCAACGAAGTTCTGATCATCAACTGGTTCCTAAACTCAAAGAGAGAGTCGAAGATGAGCCTGTGTAAAGGTTGATTAATGTCAAGGCAAGTCAAGAGTTCAAGGATCGATGGAGGGAAGAATTCAACATTGGAGGATCTTGGAGGTGCGCAAAAGATCCCCAAGTATAAAAGTGGAGTGGTTCAAACGTGGTTTGAGCTTGCTCAATTTTTATACGTCTTTGGAGATTGGTGCACCAAGACAAGTGATGTCTTGCCACCATGTCGGTCTTTGGACAAGTTTAAGATAACCTTCAAGATGGTATAGGAATTATCTTCGAAGTTTGGACATTGTGGTTGTATCCGCTCACATGGTAAAATGGTCTTTTTTGTTGATGTTATGAAAATAGGCCAGTTTTGTTCACCAATTATGTACAATGCCAATTTTTGGTATTTTTCCGTGATTCTTTTCCTTATTCGAATGTCATATTTCGGCATCATCATAGTAGAATGGCAATCTAAAAGACTAGAATTAAAGATTGACTTTGGGATCGGAAAATCTACTAGTACAGAACGGTGGGATATGTCATGTGGATTTGAAGAGAGAAAAATTGTATTTATTCTCAAGTTCAACTTGGGGGTTGTCTATACCTTTATAGTGCTCCGGAGTATGGAAACTCAAGAGTATGTATCCGCTATATTATAGGGTAAAATTCTCATATAGTATCCGAATTATCACAAAATGCACTTTTTGATACCTATAAATTTTCAGGGAGTCCCGTGGTACCTGTACTATCCCTCTGTTAGCCCTTATAGTACTTCCGTCCATTATTCCGTTAAAAATGTCTACGTGGCGGTCATGTGACACTCATGTGAGTAAAATAACAAGGATAAAATAGTCTTTTCATTCATATTTAGAATTATAAAATTTAATTTATTGAACATCTATAACTAAAAAACATTTTGACACATAAAATAATAATAATAATAATAATAATAATACCCAATTTATTCTTCACTGTTATCAGGATACTTGGGTTAATTAATTTAAGTACTTTTATTTTTGTTTAGTATTTTTTATTTTATGAAAATTTAATATATATATATATATATATATTAATTTAGAGATAACTTTTTTCTTGAACAATTAATAGGATTAATCAATAGAGATGACAGGTAAATCTAGATATTCACTAAATTCAATTCTATGGGTCTTTCTTTTAACCTAGTCTAATTTGTTTTAATTTAGTTTAATCAAAAATTTGTAAAAGAAATATGAAAAAATAAGTGTTTTTACGATTTTACCCATACTTTAACGGAATAATTGATGGAAGTACTAAAATGGCTAACGGATGGATAATACAGGTACCATTAGACTCCCTAAAAATTTGAAGGTACCAAAAAGTGCATTTCTTGATAGTTCAGGTATCATGTAAAGATTTTACCCATTAACCTATTAGGTTGATACACTGCAAACAATTTGCAATCTAATGGTTCTCAGATTTCTAATTTCAATATTCTGAAATACCATAGAATTTCCGTGCAAACTTGGGAAAATATTAATTCTGAACATTATCCAGCAAACACATGACAACAATGTGTTTTTAAGTATTGTAAAAGGTTGTGAAGAAAATTTAAAGTAAAAAGCTATTTTTCTGATATAATATCCACTTCAAATACTCATTTCCAGGTAAACTCCAGCACAAATCAGCCAAAATTCATTTAAATTCAATAAGCGTGTATGGCTCTTATATTTAGGCACTTCAGCTTAAGAATGATTATGTAAGTTTCATAGGAGGGAAACTTAATGGACGAATACTAATTCGTGAATTTGTACATGGAATAGCTCAATGTTGGAATAATATCTCTAGCTAGCACACATTGTCGAAGTTGTACCGAGGTAGAAAGCCAAGAGATCGTCAAAAAATGCCCTCTTGAGCAAAGAGCTATAATCTGGTACGATGTGTGCTACTTAAAACACTAACTCCAATGAAAGCTTCCTATGTTTACAGGACATGACTACTAATGGGATTTATGTGACAAGTACCATGTACTTTGAGTGGATCCCAAGTCGTTCCATCAAGAAGTTCAGAAAGTTACATAATTGAGGCTTATCATAGCTCATTGTTGTATGCTCATGACCGCCTACGATTTCAAACATCTCTAGCTATTTGATGTTGGTGAATATGGTGCTGCTCAATGTACTGGAGACCTTACAAGCCAATCTTGCCAAAAGTGTCTTGATCTAGCTATCAAGGAACTTCTGCATGTTCATTGATGGACGTGCTTATTGCGAGACTAGTCATATCAAACTAGAAATTTACCCATATAATGAAAAGTAGCATTTATGCATGCGCTACGCGCTGACTAGTAACGTTTTAACTCATTTAGTTTTTCTGCGTTATTTGTTTTTCGATTTTATTATATTATTTTTAATATTCAATAATGAATAAAATGAGAAACACTATAAAAATAAAAATAAATTAAAAAATAAAAAAAATTAGGCATGCGCTATGTGCCTACCAGTAACTTATTTAATTTCTGTATTAAACAAACCTTAACTAATTAAATAAATAATAAGAACCCGCAAGACCCTAACTAATTAAACATACCTTGAATCGTCGAGCAAAACAAGGATAGCTGAAATTTACATAAACCGTACATCAAAGATCTAAATCTATGACCACTTCATAAACAAATTCACCACCCATTGAATGAAGTTTTTTTTTATATTTTTTTATTAATAAAAAAGTATATATATAGACACACACACTAAAACAGCAGGATAGTTTACATACAATCAATGTCAAAGATATGACTCAAAAGTCGACCCGCAATAAACAAAAACTGATGACAAGAAAAATTATCTAGTTTTCTTGCTAATGAAGAAAGACAAAAAGAAGAAACGAAATAATAGCATCCGTGTCGCCCATAGTGAATCATCAAATATCTCAACGAGGTCGGTACACGCTATCCCCTTCGCTCAATTCCAACATTTCCAGCGTTTCAGAAAGGTCGGTACATGTTCCAACACTACTAAGATCTTTCAGTCCCATACCTAACAGTCAATCACCATTTCTCCTACGTCCTACTTCTCTTTTCATTATTCATTCTTTCTCAGTTAAGCGTTCTTCTTCTTCATTCTTCCACTACGCTATCTATATATATATATATATATATATATATTCCCGGCCGTATTACTGAACTCTTAAGACAAAACCCAGCTCTGCAAATATGGCGAATGAGATATGGATCATTCCGTTTTTTGGTCAGGGCCATCTCCTCCCTTTAATGGAGCTCTGCAAGCACTTAGCCTCCAGAAACTTCAAAGCCGTTTTGGTCATCTCTTCCAACCTCTCCTCCTCCATACCCTCATCTCTCCGCCAATACCCACTCGTCGAAATCGCTGATATTTCTGAAGCGCCACCGTCTGATCCGTCGTCTCCGCCGCAGGAGCTGAGTTCTCAGCCGCATCACCGCCCCCACGGCCAGATGGCAGTCGGGCTTGAGAAGCTCCTCTCTACCCGAATCGAGAGTCCGGATTCAGTCCGACCCGTTTGTGCAGTTCTTGACAACATGATGAGCTGGACTTCTGAGATTTTTCACAAGCTTGAGATTCCGGCGGTCAGCTTTTTCACTTCCGGAGCTTGCTCCGCCGCCATGGAGTATGCCCTGTGGAAGGCCCACTCGGTAGATGTCAAACCGGGGGAGACCCGTTTGCTACCCGGGTTACCCGAAGAGATGGCTGTGACGTTTTCGGATATTAAAGGGCAGTCTCGTCGGCCACCATTCCCTATTGGTGGAGGCGGCCCTCCAGGAGGTCCGGGAGCGGGCTTTCCTGATCATGGACCACCACATGGTGGGCCTGGCCTGCGAAGAATGGATCCGCCAAAGACCGGTGACCAACCACATTGGTTAGAGGAGACTGAGCAGTCTATTGGGGTGATGATCAACACATGTGATGAGTTGGAGCATCCGTTTATCGAATACATCTCCAACAAGATTGAAAAAGCCGTTTGGGGAGTGGGCCCGCTGTTACCCGAGCAATATTGGAAATCGGCCGGTTCGGTTCTCCACGATCGCGAAGTTCGAACCAATCGGAAGTCGAATTTCACCGAAGACGAGGTAAACGAGTGGCTAGATTCAAAACCACGTGGATCGGTGCTATACGTTTCATTTGGAAGCGAGGTTGCTCCTACAAAAGAGGAGTACGAAATACTAGCCGAGGCACTGGAAGCGTCGACTCGGCCATTCATATGGGTGGTCCAAGTCACCGCAGGAAGACCTCCGGGTCCTCCCGACCTGTCACAGCCCAGATCAGAACCCGAAGAGGCCTATTTTCCGCATGGACTAGATACGCGTGTCGGAAAAAAAGGCTTGATCATACATGGGTGGGCCCCGCAGCTCTTGATACTGAGCCACCCATCAACGGGAGGATTCCTTTCGCACTGTGGGTGGAATTCAACGGTGGAAGCAATTGGGCGTGGAGTCCCATTTTTGGCGTGGCCAATTAGAGGGGACCAACACTTGGACGCTAAATTGGTAGCGAGCTATCTCAAAGTTGGGTATCTGATTTCTGAGGATTTATCAGAGACAATAAAGAAGGAGGATATAACAAGAGGAATTGAGAAGCTGCTGAGTGATGAAGAGATGAAGCAACGAGCTGTGAAGCTTAGTGCCAAGTTTGAGCATGGATTTCCAACTAGTTCTGTTGCGGCTTTAGATGCCTTTGGAGACTTCCTTAGACATAAAAACAAAGCATCTTCTCATTGATTTTAATCTTGATGTTAATTGGAAGAGATTTTGTTTGACTCTTTTTTTCTTTGTATTAATGTATGATTAATAAGACTGTAACTCTGTAAGTCTGCATCTCGGATATTATATTTTACATAATTTTTTACACATTTTCTGAGTCATCATATTTAAAATTGTTTAATGGTTTGAAATTTTTTTTTTATAAACATGTCAACTCTATTATTGATTAACTAAATTACACATAATGACTCACTTTAGTGAAGTTGTCAAAAGAGTCATTACTTAATCAACTCAATATTTTTAAAACAATGAAGCTCATCAAAAAATTACCATACACTACTCATGAATAAACTCAAATAGCAAAGGCAAAACGGTTACTCTGGGTGACATTTGTCAAATCTGAGGCCCTACAAACTTCTTCCTCAGAAGAAAGAAATTCTGATAAAATAAAAACAAAATGTATAATATTAATTATGTATAATGGTTACGTTAATTTGACAGGACCCGACCCAGAATTTCACCCTGAAATTCCAGTGGACATACGGGGTCCACTTTTTGAGAAAGTTCAACAGATTTTCCAAAAAAATGGACAACCTTAACCTGAAAAAAATTAGAACCACACTTCTAAGCAACCATCCTTATACTCCTAGAGCCATTATGCTCCCCAAATACCAAAAACTTCATTTTCACATTAAGCAAATATTCATGAGTTATCAGAGCAATTCTAAAGCAGATGAAAAGAGAATAAATGATCGATAGATCCTACAATGCGGAAGTAACGCTAGTTATGCCTCAACTCCATAAACGCCCAACCTCGCCTAATATAGTCTGCAAACTAGGCATTTGAAAATAAAAGGCTCAGGGGAAAGTAATTTAAAAACCCGTTAGAGTGAGTAGACAAAAATAATTAACGATGTAATTCAATTGAACAAAACTTTAATACTTTCCTATAATTTGAAATATTTACAAAATTTCAATGCATGCCACATTTATAAAATATATTTCTCACTACATGAAAACTCGTGAAACCACACCAGCCTCGCTGGTTAGAAGAAATCGGGCTAGTCTCGCTAGTCAAATAATAATATCATACGGGGAAGAAATTATCACCATACGGATAAATGAGTCCCTTAAGCTCTACCTTCGACTCACTCACACATAGATTGTGTGAGGAGGAGAACTAATAACCTCGATTACCACCCACGTGAGGAGGAGAATAAATCACCTCGACTGCCACCCACAAACACAAAGTAAGTGAGGAGGAGCCACAATAGAACGAGCCCAGTATGGTGAAGAAAAACATTCAAAATCCAATAAAATTCATAAAGCTTTCCTAATTTCTCACAAGCAAAATAAGTATATTCCAATGACGTGGCCACTCACGCCAAAATATTCTCAAAATTAAAAATAAATAGGCGAGAAAGAATATATATAATATATTCCCTCGAGAAATCTCATTTTCGATAATATTTCTGAAAATCTTAAAATCGACGAATAAAATTATAATCTTAAATTCCGGAAATCACTTCGGAATTCGTCGAAATCACATAAATCATAATGTCAATAATAATCAAGATAAATCATAATCTCCGTAATCAAAATCATATTCCCGAACGCAAATCATAAACTCAATTCCAAACATAACAATTTCAAATCTCTTTTAAAAATCTCGAAAGATTGAGAACTTATTATAATGCAAATTTCCGGAAATTACCTCGGAAAAATAATTCGACAAATATTTTCAATATAACTCATAATTTTCAAATCGAGCATAATGAATCTTAATTCAAAAGTCCAAACCATATATCAATTTATAATCAAACCCAAATTAAAATGCTCGATAAATAATTTGATAATTCAATAAAATTTAAATTGCAGAAATTAATTTGCATGCATCAATCAAAATCAAAAGACCACTCATAGTATACAGCTATTTTTGTCGTTTATTCGAAGCCTCCTCAAATTGAGGTTCCTCACGTCCTGTATAAAAATACTATTCGTAAACAGCTAATCAATTCTGAAAATAACATTAACTATAAATTATAAAAATTCTATACTTAAATTCGTGGATAAATCCTTCAATTCTCCTCGGATTTAATCCAAACATCATCAACAAATTCTATTCATCGATTTATAATTTCTGAACGAATTCGAGAGAAATCCGACTGTCGGAGTCTCGTAAATCATAAATCAAAACCCTAAACTTCGAAAATTCATAATTAATTCCAAGCTTCTCCAAACTTCACCAAATTTCATATACAAGCTCTACAACATTTATAGGATTTAATGGGCTAAAAACTGAAGTCAAATGGCAGCCGGAGGCGCCGCCACGCGCTTGCTACAGTGGCAGCGCGTGGAATTCACGTGCCGCTCCACCAGCTCCGATTCATGAATAGTAACCCAAAACTTCAATTCTCGGTTCTTCCTCCACGCTCCACTACTCAACCTGAGATTTGGGAGGATGTTCTTCGTCTCACTACGCTCCTAATAGATCAAGTCTGGTCGATTTTGGTGGTCGGAGTTGGAAGAACTAGCTATTGACCAGTTTTGCCTCCTTGAAATTTGACGGCTTATACCGCCTGATCCAGATCGTTTCTGGGTGGTCGGCAACGTTGGGAAGGCTGGGCATAAGGAGAGGATTCGAGTGGTGTCGGCCTCAAGTCCCCAGGTGGCCGGAGGAGAGAGTTGAATAGGGAGACCGAGAGAGAGAGAGAGAGAGAGAGAGAGAGAGAGAGAGAGAGAGAGAGAGAGAGAGAGAGAGAGAGAGAGAGAGAGAAACCGAGCGCAAGGGAGGAGAGAGAGAGAGAGAGGAAAAGAAAAATTAACCCGATCACAGTAAAAAAATTGAATTTACCATCTACAGCAACTTTCTTATTTCACTTATAACTTTTGTATACGAGCTCCGATTTTTACGAACCAAATATGCACGCGTTTAGTTTAATGTACTCTACAACTTTCATGGAGAAAAGTTTTTCAAATTTTAGCCCGAACAAAAAGTCGATTTTTAGGGTCTCCTAAACTGTTAAAACGAAGTCGAAAATTAAAATAGCATTCGTTTACCATCCGAAAGACCCTTAAATCTATAAATTTAGGTTAGGGTCGTAACATAATTGCTTTTCTTAGAATCAATGTCCCCATTTTTTTTAGAATGAATGATTTATTTATTCAAAGATAGTCAAATTACAAAATATGGGAATGACCGGTGATGGACATAGACTCCCCACTTTCCCCCCTACTACCTAAATCAGTTACGGATCTGTCACTAACGATGACATCTATGAGCCAAGAGTGTCCAACTCCTAACCAAACATGTCGCCCATTATCACGAGCTACAAATCCCGCCACTACATGAGCCACCCCATTAACCACTCTAGGAACAAAATGAATGCCTTGAATGCCCATTTCTAATTCTATCCACCAATAGTCCTTCATCTACAAGACACTCCTCAGTACCATTAACCAAGTGTACGACCTCAAGGCAATCAGTTTCAACAATCAAACCCCTCCATCCTTGACCGATACTCCACTCTAGACCCTTCAACATAGCCATCAGTTCCGCAGCACGGGGTTGCAACCTATACAAGTCCTTCTCCCACCAAAGAGCCCCTATTATCTCTGCACACCACACCTACACCAACTTGATTTTATTATTATACATGTAGGTGCTACCCAGGTCCATGGAAAGTCTTCAGAAAAGTGAGGAATAGATACATATGTTTGCATCAGCAGGAAGCTATGCCATCTCTCAAGGAAGTTGCCTTGGAAGTTCTTTTTGTCAAAAAATTTACTCATTTTTTGTGCTGTGGTAAGCATATCATACTAGTCATTTATGACCTATATCTTTAGCCTTCAATATCCCAGAATGTACTTTTTCGTTTCAATAGAGTGCCAGCAATATCATGTCGGTCAAACTTAGCCTAATATTTCAAAAGCAATGTCTATATCCTCATTAAAACCTCTGCCTCGTCCTTTCCAACTGGATCGCTATCATTATGCAGCTATCCAATTAATCAATTTGTTATTTGTTTGAATTTTGAAAAAAAATAACTAATTTAGAATACGAATCTAATTAATTTAGACAGATTATTGAAAAGCTGATAAGAGATATCTAACTGCATTCAGGGATGTAATGAACAAATGAGAACGTTGAATAAATGCTAAAGGATATCTCCAGCGAAGTTCCGGTCATCAACTGGTTCCTAAACTCAAAGACAGTCGAAGATGAGCCTGTGTAAAGGTTGATTTATGTCAAGGCATGTCAAGAGTTTAAGGATGGAGGGGAGAATTCAACATTGGAGGATCTTGGAGGTGCGCAAAAGATCCCAAAGTATAAAAGTGGAGTAGTACAAACTTGGTCTGAGCTTGCTCAATTTTTACTAGTGTCTGGAGATTGGTGCACCAAGGCAAGTGATGTCATGCCACCATGTAGATCTTTGAAGAAGTTAAGGCCTTAAGGATAACCTTCAAGATGGTATAGGATTTATCTTCCAAGTTTGAACATTGTGGTTCAGTGGTTGTTTTCGCTTACATGGTAAAATGTTCAATTTTATTGATGTTATGAAAATAGGCCAGTTTTGTTCACCAGTTATATATTATGCCTATTTTTGGTATTTTTCCTTGTTTCTTTTCCTTATTCAAATGTCATATTTCGGCATCATTATAGTGGAATGGCAATCTAAAAGAGTAGAATTCAAGATTGACTCTGAGAAAACAATTTATAATAAGAACGCGCATGACCCTAACTAATTAAACAAACCTTGAATCGTCGAGCAAAACAACAATAGCTGAAATTGCATAAAGCCTACATCAAAGAACTAAAACTATCACCCCTTCATAGACAAAAGTTGGAACATACCAGAACACCAAAGATCTAAAAACCTATACCCAAAAGTGGACATGCAATCAGCAAAAACTGATCACACAAAAATTAAATTCTCTAGTTTACTTGCTAATGAAGACAAAAGAAGAATTAAAATATATAATAGCTTCCGAGTCGCCCATAGTCACTTATCAAAGATCTCAACGAGGTCGGTACACGCTATCCTCTTCGCTCAATTCCAACAGTTCCAGCGTTTCAGAAATGTCGGTACGCTGTTCCCACATAACTAGATTTTCAGTCCCATACCTAACAGTCAATCACCATTACACCCAAGTCCTACCTCTCTTTTCATTATTCATTCCTTCTCAGTTAAGCTTTCTTCCTCCTTTCTTCTCCTTCATTCTTCCACTACGCTATCTATATATTCCCCAGCTCTACTGCAAGACTCTAACACAAACCCGACTCTGCAAATATGGCAAATGAGATATGGATCGTTCCGTTTTTCGGTCAGGGCCATCTCTTCCCTTTAATGGAGCTCTGCAAGCACTTAGCCTCCAGAAACTTCAAAGCCGTTTTGGTCATCTCTTCCAACCTCTCCTCCTCCATACCCTCATCTCTCCGCCAATACCCACTCGTCGAAATCGCTGAGATTTCTGAAGCGCTACCGTCTGATCCGTCGTCTCCGCCGCAGGAGCCGAGTTCTCAGCCGCATCACCGCCACCACGGCCAGATGGCAGTCGGACTTGAGAAGCTACTCTCGACCCGAAACGAGAGTCCGGATTCAGTCCGACCCGTTTGTGCAGTTCTTGACAACATGATGAGCTGGACTTCCGAGACTTTTCACAAGTTCGAGATTCCGGCGGTCAGCTTTTTCACTTCCGGAGCTTGCTCCGCCGCCATGGAGTATGCCCTGTGGAAGGCCCACCCGATAGATGTCAAACCGGGGGAGACCCGTTTGTTACCCGGGTTACCCGAAGAGATGGCTTTGACGGTTTCGGATATTAAACGGCAGTCTCGTCGGCCACCATTCCCCATTGGTGGAGGAGGCCCGCCAGGAGGGCCGGGGGGTCCGGGAGCGGGCTTTCTTCCTCATGGACCGCCACATGGTGGACCTCGTCCGCGAAGAATGGGTCCGCCAAAGCCCGGTGACCAACCAATGTGGTTAGAGGAGATCGAGCAGTCTATAGGAGTGATGATCAACACTTGTGACGACCTAGAGCATCCGTTTATCGAATACGTCTCCAACAAGATTGAAAAACCCGTTTGGGGAGTGGGCCCGCTTTTACCCGAGCAATATTGGAAATCGGCCGGTTCGGTTCTCCATGATCGCGAAGTTCGAACCAATCGGAAGTCGAATTTCACCGAAGACGAGGTAAACGAGTGGCTAGATTCAAAACCACGTGGATCCGTGCTATACGTTTCATTTGGAAGTGAGGTTGGTCCCACCAAAGAGGAGTACGAAATACTAGCTGAGGCACTGGAAGCATCCACCCGGCCATTCATATGGGTGGTCCAAGTCACCGCAGGAAGACCTCCGGGTCCTCCCGGCCCGTCACAACCCGGACAAGAATCCGAAGAGGCTTATTTTCCGCACGGGCTAGATACACGCGTCGGAAAAAGAGGCTTGATCATACACGGGTGGGCCCCGCAGCTCTTGATATTGAGCCATCCATCAACGGGAGGATTCCTTTCGCATTGTGGGTGGAATTCAACGGTGGAAGCAATTGGGCGTGGAGTCCCGTTCTTGGCGTGGCCAATTAGAGGGGACCAACACTCGGACGCTAAATTGGTAGCGAGCTATCTCAAAGTTGGGTATTTGATTTCTGAGGATTTATCAGAGACAATAAAGAAGGAGGATATAACAAGAGGAATTGAGAAGCTACTGAGTGATGAAGAGATGAAGCAACGAGCTGTGAAGCTTAGTGCTAAGTTTGAGGATGGATTTCCAACTAGTTCTGTCGCGGCTTTAGATGCCTTTGGAGACTTCCTTAGACATAAAAACAAAGCATCTTCTCATTGATCTAGTCTTGATGTTAATTGGAAGAGTTTCTGTTTGACTCTTTTTTCTTTGTATTAATGTATGATTAATAAGATTGTTGGTCTGCACCTTGGACAATATATTATACACAATTTTTTACACATTTTCTAGGTCATTAAATTTAAAATATTTAATAGTTTGAATTTTTTGTTAACATGTCAACTCTATTATCAATTAACTAAATTTATACATAGCGTTTTAATTTTAAAAAAGTTATCAAAAGAGTCATTATTTAATCAACTCAATATTTTTAAAACAATGAAGCTCATCAAAAACTACCATACACTACTCATGAATAAACTCAAATAGCAAAGGCATACGGTTACTCTACTCTTGGCAATATTTGTCAAATCTGAGGTCCTACACAGAAGAAAGAAATTATGATAAAATAAAAACAAAATGTATAATATTAATTATGTATAATGGTTACGTTAATTGCTATTCTTAGAATCAATGTCTCCATTTCTTTTTTAGAATGGATGATTCATTTATTTAAAGAGAGCCAAATTACAAAATATATGAATGAATGGTGGTGGACATAAACTCATCACTCTCTCCCTTACTATCTAAATCAGTTATGGGTCAGTCACTAACGATAACATCCATGAGCTAAGAGGACTCAATCCCTAACCAAACATGTCGCCCATTATCACGAGTTACAGATCCCCCGCCACTACATGAGCCGCCCCATTAACCACTCTAGGAACAAAACGAATGCCTTGGATGCCCATTTCTAATTCTATCCACCAATAGTCCTTCGTCTGCAAGACACTCCTCAGTACCACTAACCAAGCCGTCCAAGCGTACGGCCTGAAGGTAATCAGTTTTCAACAATCAAACCCCTCCATCCTTGACCGATACTGCACTCTAGACCCTTCAATATAACCATCAGTTCCGCAGCACGAGGTCGCAACCTATACAAGTGTTTCTCCCATAGCTCCCACGAAAGCGCCTCTATTATCTCTGCACACCACACCTACACCACTTGATTACCATTCTGGAGTACAGCAGCATCACAATTAAGCTTCACATGGTCCACATTGGGCGCTGCAACATTAACATCACACCTCCCATTTTGATTTGCAACCTGTGCTCGCATTATTCCAGCCCATATCACTTGGCCCAATTTTGAAATAGAAGAATTGTAAATTGAAATATAACAGATTAACAGATTTTGCTATAGAATGCGAATGACGTCCAGCATTTCAGAAAGGTCGGTCTGCTATTTGCCTACTTCAAACACAACCAGCAATCAGCAAGTCTTTCATTCACACTGTCATCAATAAAAAAAGTCTTTCATTCACACTTATCCAGCAGTCAAATCCATTTTTTCCACCTCTATTTTCATTTATCCATAATTTCTCGCTAAAGCTTTCTTCCTCCTTTCTTCTTCTCCATTCTTGGATCACTACGCTATCTACATATTCCCGAGCCGTATTGCAGAACTCTAAGACAAACCCAACTCTGCAAATATGGCAAATGAGATATGGATCGTTCCGTTTTTCGGTCAGAGCCATCTGTTTCCTTTAATGGAGCTCTGCAAGCACTTAGCCTCCAGAAACTTCAAACCAGTTTTAGTTATCTCTTCAGAATTCTCTTCCTCCATACCCTCATCTCTCCGCCAATACCCACTCGTCGAAATCGCTGAAATTTCTGAAGTACCACCGTCTGATTCGTCTTCTCCGCCGCCGGAGCCGAGTTCTCAGCCGCTTCACCGCCACCACGCACGCTACAGCCAGATAGCAATCGGGCTTGAGAAACTCCTCCATGATCCGGATTCTGTCCGACCCCTTTGTGCGGTTGTTGACATGATGATGAGCTGGACTTGCGAGATTTTTAACAGATATGAAATTCCGGCAGTCAACTTCTTCACCTCCGGTGCTTGCTCCGCCGCCATGGACCATGCCATGTGGAAGAGCCACCCGTTGGATGTCAAAGCTGGTGAGACCCGTTTACTACCCGGGGTACCCGAAGAAATGGCTATTACGGTTTCGGATCTTAAGCGACACTCTCGTGACGGCCCACAAGGAGGCTCGAGTGAAGGATTTCCTACTCTCCAGCAATCTCAAACTAAGTTTGGGCCGCAGAGACACCACCCCACCTATCCCGGTGATAAACCACCATGGGTAGAAGAAATTGAACCATGTGTAGGAGTCATGATCAACACGTGCAATGATCTAGAGCATCATTTTATCAAATACGTCTCCGATAAGATCGAAAAACCAGTTTGGGGCGTGGGCCCACTCCTGCCTGAACAGTATTGGAAATCGGTCGGTTCTGGTCTTCACGACCGCGAGATTCGAACCAATCGAAAATCAAACCTCACCGAAGACGAGGTGAATCAGTGGCTAGATATGAAGCCAAGTGGATCCGTGCTGTACATATCCTTCGGAAGCTTGGTGGGTCCCAACAAGGAGGAGCACGAGATACTAGCGGAGGCGTTAGAAGCGTCGGCACGGCCATTCATATGGGTGGTCCAAACGAATGCGGGCCTCTGGCCGGGTCCTCGTCGCCCCGCACTACCCGATTCGGAACCCGAAGAGGCTTATTTTCCGCACGGGTTAGACGCTCGAGTCGGAAAAAGAGGTTTGATCATACATGGGTGGGCCCCACAGTTGTTGATTCTGAGCCATCCATCAACAGGAGGATTCTTATCGCATTGTGGGTGGAATTCAACTGTGGAGGCAATTGGTCGGGGAGTCCCATTCTTGGCGTGGCCGTTTAGAGGGGACCAATACCCCAATGCTAAATTAGTAGTGAGCTATCTCAAAGTTGGGTACCTGGTTTCCGAAGACTTATCACAGACGATAAAGAAGGAGGATATAACGAGAGGAATTGAGAAGCTACTGAGTGATGAAGATATGAAGCAACGAGCTGTGAAGCTTAGTGCTAAGTTTGAGCATGGTTTTCCAACAAGTTCTGTTGCAGCTTTAGATGCCTTTGGAGACCTCCTTGGACATAAAAACAAAGCATCTTGTCATTGACTTTTGTCTTGGAATGTTAAATCAGAAGAGTTTCTTTTCTCTTCGTACTAATGTATAATTAATAAGACTATAGATCTGAATCTTGATGCCTCAATTTACCCAACCCTTACAACTCTTTTGAGTGGCTAGATTTAAAAACAATGGATAGAATGATGTCAAGATAACACCATGTGACATAGACAATGACATATGGCATTACATTTTTTCAAATCAAAGTTATAATTCGTTTGGAGAAAAAAAAAATTAAAATTTGAGAAATACTAATCTTATAAGTACAATACACTGATGGAAAAGAAGAAGGAAAAAAAATATATATATCAAACGTATGAAAGAATACGATATTCTTCAACTCCAAGATCTCATCTCCATCTTCCCAACTATTTTGCTTGATGAAGTTAAACAACAAGCAATCTCAAACAAGTTCTTGAATAAAAGAAAATATGTGTAATTCTTTTATAGCGAAAAATGTATTTATATTAATCATGTATAATGGTTACGTAATTATGTATTTAAATCAATCAATGTCTCCATTAAAATAGAAGAATTGTATTCTGAAATTAACAGATTTTGCTGTAGAATGTAAAAAATGTCCAGCACGTCGGTCTGCTATTTCAAACATCTTTCATTCACGTACCTAACAGTCGAAACTCGTAACCATTCTTCCTCCCTCTATTTCATTGATACATAACTTCTCAGTTAACCTTTCTTCCTCCTTTCTTCCTCCTTTCTTCTTCTCCATTCCACTTTGCTATCTATATAATCCCGAGCCGTATTGCAGACAACTCTGCAAATATGGCAAATGAGATATGGATCGTTCCCTTTTTCGGTCAGGGCCATCTCTTCCCTTCAATGGAGCTCTGCAAGCACTTGGCCTCCAGAAAGTTCAAAGCCGTTATGGTTATCTCTTCCAAAGTCTCCTCCTCCATACCCTCATCTCTCCGCCAATACCCACTCGTTAAAATCGCTGAAGTTTCTGAAACCCCACCATCTGATTCTTCTCCTCCGCCGCAGGAGCCGGGTTCTCAGCCACTTCACCGCCACCACGAACACCACAGCCAGATAGCAGTGGGGCTCGAGAAAGTACTCCATGATCCGGATTCAGTCAGACCCCTTTATGCGGTTGTTGACATGAAGATGAGCTGGACTTTCGAGATTTTCAACAGATACGAAATCCCGGCAGTCAGCTTCTTCACCTCCGGCGCTTGCTCCGCCGCCATGGAGTATGCCATGTGGAAGGCCCAACCGTTAGATATCAAAGCTGGTGAGACTCGTTTACTACCCGGGTTACCCCAAGAAATGGCTATTACGGTTTCAGATCTCAAGCGACAGAGATTTCCTCCTGAACCACCTCGAAAAAAGTTTGGGCCGGAGAGACATCACCCAGCCAATCCCGGTGACAAACCACCGTGGGTAGAAGAAATTGAGCAGTGTATGGGAGTCTTGATCAACACGTGTAACGATCTGGAGCATCCATTCATCCAATACGTCTCCAATAAGATCGGAAAACCAGTTTGGGGCGTGGGCCCGCTCTTGCCCGAACAATATTGGAAATCCGCCGGTTCGGTTTTCCACGACCACAAAATTCGAACCAATCGGAAATCGAATGTCACCGAAGACGAGGTAAATGAGTGGCTAGATACGAAACCACGTGGGTCGGTGTTATACATTTCATTTGGAACCGTGGGGGGTCCTGCTAAGGAGGAATACGAGATACTAGCCAAGGCGCTGGAAGCGTCAGCCCGGCCATTCATATGGGTGGTCCAAATCAATGCGGGCCTCTCTCGAGGCCCTCCACCACCCGGTTCAGACCCCGAAAATGCCTATTTTCCGCACGAGCTGAATGCTCGTGTCGGAAAAAGAGGCTTGATAATACATGGGTGGGCGCCACAGCTCTTGATTCTAAGTCATCCATCAACAGGAGGATTCTTATCGCACTGTGGGTGGAATTCAACTGTGGAGTCAATAGGTCGTGGAGTTCCATTCTTGGCGTGGCCAATTAGAGGGGATCAACACTCGGACGCTAAATTGGTAGCGAGCTATCTCAAAGTTGGGTATCTGATTTCTGAGGATTTCTCACAGACAATAAAGGAGGAGGATATAACAAGAGGAATTGAGAAGCTACTGAGTGATGATGACATGAAGCAACGAGCTGTGAAGCTTAGTGCTAAGTTTAAGCATGGTTTTCCAACGAGTTCTGTGGCTGCTTTAGATGCCTTTGGGGACTTCATTAGACAGAAAGGCAAAGCAACTTCAGCTCATTGACTTTGTTCTTGTATGGTAATTAGCAGGATATTGTGAATCCTTAATGTGTTTACTACTCCTAGAGGCCTCTTTTCTTATCGTTAATCTATTGCTTGTTATTGCCAAAATTGATGGAGACTATTCATAATAATCTTCCCTGTGCTCAAAATCTCTGCAAAAGAAGAGTCCAAGTTGTCTTTACTGTGGTGCTGAGGAAGATTCTATCATGCATAACCTATGGATGTGTCCCCAAAGCAGAGAAGTCTGGAAACTTGCAGATGGGAAGAGGCAGGGTAAACATATGGTGTTTCGCGTATTGGTTCTTCTTTGTTGGAGACTTGTACATTGATGGATATGTCGAGACGATCAAGTCGCATCTCACAATCCTGTGGTCAATGCAAGGCTGTGGTACCTTCTCCAATTTCGACGAGTCGTAACGCTCCAGGTTTATCAGCTTGATCCAGCTCCAGCCTGAGAATGACGATTGAATTGAAACTCCACCATGGCCACCCCCAACCTGTATGAGTGGTTAATTCCTCACGGGCAACAAACCATGGAACCTATAGACATGTTGATTTTGCTTGATATCGCATATATGAGCTCCAACAAGTTGCAATGCGTCTTTACCGTTTAATTACGAGGTGGATTACTGTGTATAATGTGCCTCCTAGCTTGTGCATTTTGATGCCTCTATCTAGATTCTAGAACAAGGAAATCAAATTCACTTCATAAGAAAAATAAGGGTACACAACTACACACACACACACTTACAGGCAATCTTCTCCAATATTCCAATATTGTCAGCTTTTTTCTTGATATTACATCCTTAAATCAATTGATTCCCAGATAACTACGCCTCAGATATACATTTAGGTATAGTACCTGTTACATGTATATTTCATTAGTCTCCCATAAGAGCAAATATGAAAACAGAATCTAAGGATGTGTAAGTATAGATAATGCATAGTGGTTGAGGAGTTGCACGGCGTTGCTTGTTAATTGCGCGACCTTCATAATATTTCTGCGAGTAAGGGTCTCCACTTTCCCATCAAGATGATCTACAGCAAAGCCATCAAAGCATTTCTGCTCTATTGTTAGTCCAGCATTAAGCCACGCCTGAGTTTTACTCATGTCAAGCTTGGGATCAGAGCCTTCTGTTACATCATCCTCCAATCCCTCTTTGGAACTCTGGATGTCGTCCATAGCGACAGTAAGTTCATTTGCACATGCCTCCATTGTTGAAGCTGAAACAGGATTCAGACCACCAATCTCTTGAAACCGCTTCACTGTCGCAAGAGATTGTTTGGTGAACTCAAGAGTCACATTGACAGCAGTATAAGCTAGCAATTTAGGATCAGTCTGGATTTTGCATGCGTAATCCTTGAGAGAATTATAGCACAAAATGGGATGTAATGTGACTCTGCAAGAAGTTCTTATGAATTCGGTGTTTGGTTCATTAGGAAGCAAGGTTGCTGTGCAGGGGTTTATGTGGTTAAACAATGAGAGAATGGCGAAAGCTAAAAGTGTACGTACAAGATAGCCTTCCATCTCTCCGACTCTGTTAGATTTTTTTTGTTCTTTGAGATATGGATATTAAGGAATGTGAGTTTCAGAGCTTGATGAATTTGTAGAGGAAATGGTGCCTTGGTATACGGAAAAACTAAATTTGATTAGGTAATCAGTTGCTAAGGATGAGCCGGATTTAAAGGGTTGTTGGAGATCGAATCACTCGGCATATAGTTAGAAAAAACCTATTTGGTAAACTTCCAAGGAAATACCGAACTAACTAATACAGCAAATGCAGCCAAGAAAATGAATAAGATAACTTCAACTAATAAAGAAATCGCTCAGCATAATTGTAGACTAAGTTAACTTCAACTATCAAATTTGAACTTACATAACAATCATTCCAGAATTAGGTTGAGATGCTATAATTTCAACATAAACCGGGAGGTTTAGTTTAGTACATTTCATTCTCGCATAACCGTCAAAAGTTGGCTTAAATTAGGCATGTCAAAGCACAATTTATCACTTGGAGCATTTCTAATGGAGTCTTAAATGAAGTCCCACGTAAAGATTTGGGAAAAATAAATAAATAAATAAACATTAGATCGACCATGTTGATTTAACACTTATATAACAAATCAAGGTACTCCTAATTCAAGAGAGAGTGAAAAATGAGGAGCATACAAATATGGTATGTATAAAATTAAAACAAATTTATAGGGAGAATGCAACTTATGAGCATGCTTAGACAATCAGAAGCTTATACATCATTAATAAAAAATCTCAGACTTATGGTATGTATAAAATTAAAACAAATTTATAGGGAGAATGCAACTTGTGAGCATGCTTAGACAATCAGAAGCTTATACATCATGAATAAAAAATCTCAGAGGAATGCTAGCCACATTTCCCTTCTACATTTCCCTTTCAACTTTCCCCACTAAACAAATGACATGTAGAATCCACTACCACTTTAAACTCAATATTTATTACATTAACTAACTAATTCTATTTTTTCCATGTCTGTCCTTCGAATAAATGTATCATACTCATAGAAAAAAACCACAACCCATATTGTCAAAATAACAATTAAAAAATGCAAATTAATTAAGAGAGAAGAAATGCAAATTAAATTAAACATCCTACAAAAGTACAAAGTCAAAGTAAAATATAGAAAGAAAAAGAATGTTAGATATTTATTAGAAGGGCAGACATGGACCAAATAGAATTAGTTATTTAATGTAATAAATATTGAGTTTAAAGTGTTAGTGGAATCCATATGTCATTTGTTGAGTGATGAATGTTGAAAGGGAAATGTAGAAGGAAATGTAGCTAGCATTTCTCAAAATCTCAGGCATGTTTGCATGACATAATTAGCTAGAGAGTGCGCAACTGCATTCACACTTCTCTAGAGGCATGACGAAGAACAGAGCTTGGAATCAAGGATACAAGAAGCTAGAAAGAAATTAAGTTACATCTTACAGCAAGTTTTTGACTCTCTCTAATTTTTTTTTATAAGAAAAATTAAATTATAAATCAGAACCTCTACTACAATCCGACCCGAAACTGTCGAACAGAACAGCATTATTTGTATAATATTATTAACTTTTACTGACATCAAAAACAGGAAAGTGAAATCGGCACAGATAATTTTTACCCAAAAATATCACACAACACCTTTTAGACCGAACAGTCTCCTCTATACCAAACTGTCCGAGAGTGAGAGACCTTGGTCAGTACTCAGAGTAATAAAAGAGCCTCCTCTAGCCTCTCTCTCTCTCTCTCTCTCTCTCTCTCTCTCTGCTCCTGCTAAACCAATGACTGCTGAGATTCTAGTAGTGCCCAAAGATGGCAAGGGCCACCTCTTCCCATGCCTCGAGCTCTGCAACCACCTCATCGCCCGAAATTACCATATCACCCTCATCCTCGATTCTGATCTCACCTCCTCCATCCCCTCCTCTCTCCTCCACTCACCGCTCTTCAAACTCACCAATATCTCCTCGTCCTCGACGCCGTCGCCTTTCCCCAGCCACCACATGCTTCAGGGCATGGAGGCCCTCTTGGCCCAACCACGCCCGGATCCGACCCGACCCGTATTGGCCATTATAGACCACATTATGAGCAAGACGCAGGAAGTGTTTTGGAAGTTCGGGATTCCCACTGTGGTCTTCATCACCTCCGGGGCCGCCTGGGCCGCCATCCAGCACGCCGTGTGGGTGGTCCGACCCGAAGACATGAAACCCGGCGAGGCCAGAGCCCTTCCTGGGTTACCCGAAAACATGGTCATTACGTACTCGGATCTTAAACAACGGCGTCCTTGGATTCCGTCACCGCCACCGCATAAAACCCCCTCCCACTCCGGTGGTCCTGGTGGAATGAAGCCGCCGCGAGGACCGCCTCTCCCCGGCGAACCGGCTCCGTGGGTGGAAGAGGTGAAGAGCTCCTCCGCGATACTGATCAACACGTGTGACGATCTCGAACGTCCATTTCTGGACTATGTTTCCGACTTGACCGGAAAACCCGTCTGGGGAGTGGGCCCCTTACTGCCGGAGCAGTACTGGAAGTCGTTCGAGTCCCTGGTCCACGACCCGGAGAGCCGACCCAAGCGCGAATCCAACTACACAGAGGACGAGATCATCCAATGGCTCGATTCCAAGCCACGTGGATCCGTCGTCTACGTGTCATTCGGCAGCGAGGTGAATCCCACAAACGAGGAGTACCCGGAGCTGACCAGAGCACTGGAAGAGTCGACCCGGCCATTCATATGGGTCATTCAACTCAAGTCCGGGAAGCCGGGTCCCGGGTCGGGCCGTCCGGGTCCGGGTGGTCCACCGGAAGAGAGCTATTTTCCAAACGGGTTGGATGCTAAAGTGGGAAAGAGAGGTCTAATAATTCACGGCTGGGCCCCACAGCTATTGATCCTCAGCCATCCATCGGCCGGCGGGTTTATATGTCACTGTGGGTGGAATTCTACGCTGGAGGCAGTTGTACGTGGCGTGCCGCTATTGGCGTGGCCAATTAGGGGCGACCAGTACTACAATGCCAAGTTGGTGGTGAGCTATCTCAAAGTAGGGAGCATGGTGTCTGAGGGCTATCCAGCTGATAAGGTTACCAAGGACGACATAATGGTTGGCTTGGAGAGGCTTTTGGAAGATGAAGAGATAAGGAAACGATCGGCGGCAATCCGGGACAAGTTCGAGAATGGCTATCCGGCAAGCTCAGTGGCGTCGCTGGATGCTTTTTGTGATTTTGTCAACAAAAAATTATTTGTCGAGTAATGCATATTTCTCCTCCGCGGAGGATATTTACATATACAGTTTTACATTACCTCTCAAATAATAAAGATCATCCTTAAATGAGAAACGTGACAAGAGTAAGCAAAATTATGGATGATCAAGTCTTTCAAGCAGCATTCAAGACAAATCCCCTTGGTTCTTAAGTCTGCTTAAAAAATGAAAACTAATTTCTGTATGAATGTTTATTGGAGGAATACATGGTTTGACATAGTAATCTCACCATGCAATTTTTTCAGAGATATATTAGCAACAAATGGAAATCTAATTCACAGGAAGTTCGGACACTTGCTTCAAAAAAAAAAAAAAAAAAAAAAAAAGTCCGGACACTGATGTCGCAACGCAACTAATAGCAGATCAGATTAATCTTTTAAAAGATGAACCAACTTGATTAATACTTGGTACAAAACAGAAGACGACTCCCATCCCACAGAGGGACAACTCTTTCTTTATAGATATCCGAAGTTTACAAATAAACAAATCTGCTGGCTTGCCAATTCTTTCAGCAGGCACAAAAAGAACATGCAATTGGAGGGGTACTACTAAGGGCCAGCTGCTTCATAAGGGCCGCCGACACAGTCATGCAACAAATACTGTAGATACAAAACTGGGTCATGTGCATAGGAACACGAGCCAACCCATGGTTCATTCCAGATGTAAGGTTGCTATTACTCTATATCGAACCAATAGCCCTATGCCATTCCCATTCTATAAAATGTCTTACAAAACTTGATACAAAGTAACTACAAACCATCCCGCTATTACCAATGAGAACCGCTAAAAACACCTAATACTCAGCATGGACCCAAACTTGACAGTCCCCAGAGGCTGGAAAAGAAGAATATACCTTGAATTGAACGAAAAAATATTGAACAAAACAATTTACCTAGACTGTACTTATTATAAAAGTCCTGTCACTATTTTGTGCAAAAACTGCACTTCAGATATTGACTATCTTCATTCCTGAAGTGAGATATGGCAATGATATAAGGAGATGAATTACAAGCATATCTGAACCAATGATTTTGTATAAAACCAGAAGGGTTAATTGTCTTTCTGTCATGATGTAGATGGATCCACCTCCAGCTTTGGAGTTATGGCAGATTTGAGTTCTATATGAGAAACACGGACTGCACCAATTAGCCGCTCTGGCAATTCATCTGTAGTATTTGCCTGTAGGAAACCATTTCTTAATCAACTTACAAAGTAACATAACATTTGCCAACCATTGCTCATATGCATAAAACCATGCAAGGAAAAGAGTTTCATACCCTAAGCATTGCTGATTACTCGAGCACAATTATACATTAATAAAGATCTAAGACGTTAATAACAACACTTTACGACAGCAGCACTAGCGC
The DNA here is from genome assembly GCA_025331145.1 of Rosa persica. NCBI lineage: Eukaryota > Viridiplantae > Streptophyta > Magnoliopsida > Rosales > Rosaceae > Rosa > Rosa persica. The sequence continues at coordinate 23,355,050 of WFKR01000007.1, forward strand.
TTTAATTACAAATTGATGAAAGCTTGACTATCGGACATAAAAGCCGTATCCACATCTCTCAATGCGAAATAGAAAAAAGAAATGAACTTTCTAAACAAAATTAAATACGCAACCGCATCATCCTAATCAATTTCCATGGAACCAGTTAAAATGAGATCAAATTGGTGTTTTAACACTGCATGCTGTAATCATAAAGAAGCCAGTTTCTATGTCAGTAAATGACATCATACCAAAGATGACAATGGAACATGTATACTGTATGTTATCTTAAATCAAATTACAAAAACTTCTTTCATTTAATCTGATATCTAATGCAGAGTATGTCATTTTTGCCATTGGGGTGAAAGCGTCCTAGTTGGTATTAATTATTAATTTTCCTTTCTGCTAAGAAAAACGAACAAGAAATAGTGATTCAGTAGAACAAACGATCAGGATTGCCATAAGTTGTGTGCTAGAACAAAAAACATACCATCTGTTTTGGATTGATTCCAGATCACAGTTTATTAAGATTTTTGGATTAGGTAAGAAAACATACCTGTACAAGAAAAGCCATGTCAACCACCAATGTTGTAATTACACCAGTTACAAGCCCCAAAACACCATTAGCAACAGTAGAGGAACCAATATCCACATCAATCTGCAGAAATATGAAAACCCTTAATAACAGATATAACAAAAACAGGTCTAAAGTCCAAGCCCAAAAAGGGAGCTTTATTTTACTTCTAAGTACTTAGGACCGCGGATGTAATTGCAATCAACAGCTTTTCCCAACAAACAAGGGGTGCTTCCAACACTCTGGCGAACAATCCATGAACCCTGCATGGTTCCATAAATAATACTCAATGACATATATGAAACTTACCCTGTTTCCAGTATATAACAGAGAATAAAAGAAGAAGATAAAACATACAGAAATAGAGTTATAAAAAAAATAGTAAAAAAATAATAATAAAAAAAATAAAAAACAGAGCTTCTGCAGGAGAATCAAAGAAAATACCACCACAATAAGCAAATAAGAATGGGAAATTCTTCATCTGAACAAACCTGCGGTTAAGGTTTCATTAGCTAAACTAGATGTCAATGGTTTGTTAGATGGTTCATTCAGATCTTCCTCAGAAGGCCACTCAAGCGCTCTCTCTGTAATCATGGGTTTCCATTCTAAACCATGAAGGCACATACTCGATGGTATGAGAGACTGCCAATCAATTCTTATGATTTGGTTTTTCTTTTAGTGAAATTTGTGCATTCTTAGCTTTGTATAGAGTTGCAAATGGAGACTAGGAAATATAAGGAAAAAGAGTTGAACTAGAGAGGATTCTGGCTTCCATCTCCTACTAGCCTTTATACTATATTCTGCTTGGAAGTTAAAACTCCTGGATTGAGTTCTGGAATATTACACCTTGACTAAACTCCATTGAATCTGTCATTGCAAGTTAGAAACAATGCATCTCCCTATAATCTATGAGAAGCTTTTGGCCACAGCATTTCCTTGGGGAAATGGTCAAGGAATTTTAAACGTCAATATCAACTTAGTTCAGTGCCTCTTAATTTGGGGCATGCCCTATTCATTGCCATGTTACTAGGCAATGGGAAGCTCACTGATTCAATTTTGTTGGCTGGTGCTCATGTCATTGTGTGGTTGACAGGCACCTTTATATCAGTTGAGAGATGATGCATAAGGCTTTTGTCAAGTGTTTCTGATTTAAGTTAGGCAGTTGATGTGCTAGCATATTAAGCCTAATATGAGGTTTGATCTTTCATCCTGCTATTGATGATTCTTCTTGGTATTGTCTAGTTCTTTCTTCTAGCCAATCTTGATTGTGTTGTATTGTTCTTTTCCTTTTCCTTTCTCAAAGATTGGAAGTAGCCAAAATGATTTGGAGCAGATATGGCACAGAAATTGCATCCCATTTCTGTAGTGATCATTCTAAAATCCCAAAGTATCGCCAACACTATGAACCTACACTATGATATCTGTACATCCTTTTAGATAATACTAACATTCCAAAAGAAAGATACTTATTACGTGTGTGTGTGTGTCTGTGTATGAATGTGTATTTTTTTATAAATGGGGGCTTAAAAAGCCCAAAACAACCAAAAAGAACAACATTTTCAATATATATACATGTTTCCATATAAACTAGAAGGCCAAATTCCTGAAATTGGACTTCTATATTTTTGATTTTTAATCGTATAAAAAACTGAGTCAATACCTTATGAACTGATAAATAAGCTTCAGTCTACTAGTACGGAATTTATAGAAACTGAGATCAATACCTTAGGAACTGATGGAATAAGTTTCAGTCTACTAGTACGGAATTCATCATCACCGTCAACAAAACGTTGCAGGAGAGATCCAGGTACTAATTGCTTTGTCACAAAATAGAATACCATACTATAATGTGTTGACCCAGGAACCTGTAAACAGGAATCATCAATTCCTAACTCCTCAAACATCAAGACTAGTTGAGACAGAAAAGTAAAGCAACTTACTTGGAGATTAAAGACTATAGAGAAAAGACCTTTTTCTGAGGCAACCTACACAAATATACAAACAATATTCAGATATTACAAATGTTAAGAAAATGAAGCAAAGAAAGAACTTATTAGGATCAATGAACCTATCCTGCAGCTCAAAAAGTGTCAACCAAACAAAGAGAGAAATCCATCAAGTCCTAACTAGGACAACTATGCTCAATTACGGTAACAGTTTACTGTCCTACTATAATGATCTGTCATTTCACAAAAAAAAAAAATGGAAGAAGAAGAACTAGATTATCAATATATCACATAATACCATTACCTAACTCCTCCGTCCAAGTCTGGTGTCAAAATCCCTTTTTTTCCTAAGCCCCACACTACCCAAAACACAGTCATCATTCCTAAAATGACATCTGATTATACAAACTGGTTTAACCTATAGCACTCGTCAATTCCACCACTACAGTTCATCTGATTACTGCTAAAGTCCAAACATCGAGCCTAATAAATTTAAATGTGCAGTTTTTTATATCATATTAACACCAAGTTGCCAACAAACTCATACATATCATCCGTTCTCACCTAAAGTTCAATCGAATATTTGATAAGTGCAAGTCCTATTGGATCTTGACAAGGAAATATACATTTTAACCTAAAGTACACTCAAGTTTTGTGATTCTCCATTAAGACGGTACAAATTCGAATGCAAAAGAGGCTCTTGGTATTCTTCAGAAAATAGTCTAGAAACACCTTCCGTAGAAAAGGGGATTAGAACTTCTAAGAGAAGCAGAGTAATATGCAAAGCAGCCACTGCTTTTCATTCCATCTAAGTAGGATAGGACTTGAATACATACTTGTGCTGCACATCCTTGACGCCTTACAACATGGTCCATTCTCTTTGTATCTTTAAACCAATCAACAGCAACGAGATCCATTAGATGCTTTCCTGCAGGAATCTTCAGATAGCATGCCGACAAGGGTATCAGTCATTAACCAATAAATGTTGGTTCATAATTTAAAAATAAATAAATGAATCAGAAACTACATAAAAAGCAGGCCAAGTAAAAGAACCTTCGTCTTGTCATAACAAAAATGCTTGCTACGAACTCTGAAGTTGTTTCCGTCCGAAATTGTCCAGCAATCACGGCCTTTGTCATTATTATCACGCCGTAGATTACCCGAAAAACAGGACAAATCAATTTGGTCGGCTGGTTCTTCTTCTACGGCTTCATATCATGAGAGACATTGTAATTAGGTGCTCCAATCAATTCGTTAAACAAGGATCAAGACCACTAGAATGAGACTGAGATAGTAATTATCTACCTGTTCTCTTGACATCACTCTGAATCCCATTCTGGTATGCCTGGAAAAGGAGCAAAAAACTATAATTTGTATTCCTTTATATACAGAAAGCATATGAGCACAAGTTGTGAATCCAAATCTAAACCTCTTGTTCAGCCTCGGCGATTTGAAATTCTTCATCCTCATCCGAGTATTCATCCATCATCACCGAATTTCTATTTGCAGAACTAACAGAAGAATCAAGCAACTTTTGACCCTTGCGAGAAGAAACAGAAGCTGAGGACATATTGACCATAACAGGGATCCTAGGAGGAGCATTCCTTTCATCCGTCTGAGAAAACCACTCACGCAGCCCTTTAATAAAAAGCAAAGAAAATAAGCATAGAATCTCTCAGTGCTCCAGTGAGATGTTGAATGAAAGAATTTGACTAAACTACTAAAAATCAGTAAAGAGAAAGAAAAATAATAATAATTAAGTAAAAGTAAAAAGAAAACAACCATGTGAAATCACAACATGGAGTCGCTGATTGAGAAAAGATTTCAAATTCATTAATGTATTGAAGACGTAATTTCTTATATTCGACTGTTTTTACTGCGGTGCCAAAAGTTCACTCAGATTTCCAAATACTATGTAACAAAAGAAAATCTGCCTCAAGGCCATCTGATGAGCTACAAACATTCGAAGAAAACAGAAAGTGAAGTACACAGAGGTTATGTACAATGTGCAATGCGTGGTGATCAATCATAGAACTAACACAGAACTTTTTACGTAGCATTGAAGATTGAAAGCTGTTGTAAAAGTAAACAAGGAACTTACCGGCAACACTATTTAACACCTGAAGGAGACAATGCTGCTGAAAGGATGATACATAACCCACACCCCATCCTTTTAGATCAATCTGCATCAGATGCTGCACCTGAGTTCTGGGCCTCCCATTTCGAGGTTTTAGAGGGGAAATGTTGAATCCCCCACCTTAAAAGAAATAAGTAAAAATGTTGTTACTTATATGGTTTACTATAAACTAAAAGAGAAGACAAACAATCCCAACTAATTCTCATCCCATGAATGCTTCTACCTCTAGAGAAGAAAAGAACTTACTTTCAATATGTGCCCGCACATAACCTGGCTGTGGGCCACAGTTCTCATGCTCCCTAGAACGAAATAACACAACTGCACCATGAAAAGAAAAGATGATTGGCAAATTATCTCCACCAATTAATGAGTCATGCAAACAGTACAAATTACCATAGCTCCCATCATCATTTCGACGCCAATACCGCACATAGCACAGGTCACGGGGCCACACAACCCTGAAACACAAACGATCCTTGAGCAACAAAATTGAGAAATGCATGTCATACCCATTCTCGTCTCAGAGCTAGGTAGAATGGTAGACAAGACATGACTACACATTTCTAATTACCATAAGCAAGAGAAGCCATAACTAAAGTCTGAAACCACGTAAAGTAACATATTCTCCAAAATACACTTCTCGAGCAAATAGGACAATTGAAGCTCAAAGAAAAATCTATAACAAGTAGATACTATATCCGACTAGATTGTTTTGAAGAATATGAAACTACAATCAGGATCATGGTGAACGAATTACATTGGGAACCAGTCTAGCTGAAGCCTATGATAAAGTACTGCTGTATGTCCATCTACTTCCTCAACTAAGCTACCATACTGGAAACTACAATCCCACCTGCAATGGAAAGACGAAATCAATAATCATACCATTTAAGATAAAAATATAACAGCATAACCCATAAACTACAGATTGGACCATAAGATCCATGAAGTGTCCACTCATCCAGCATGGGTAATTCCGGAGGAGTGCAAATGGCTCAGGTTAATAGATTCAAATGGGTGTGTCATGATACATTATCCAAGGAAAGAAACTGATGGAATCCCAAGTGTATATAGATAGACCACAGAACCATATCTTAACTACAGGATCCATTCAATTAAAGAAATGTTGCCTCACAACCTGCCCACATGCACACTCAAGATAAAAATCCAAATGAAATAGCCAACGAAAAAAAAAAATTTCTATGAAAAAGATGCGTTCACTTAGGAATATAAAAACATTCTTACACCAGAAATATTGGTGATAAATGGTAGCAATACAAGCACCGAATTCAGAAATTTCAATTTCAGTATGCATATACAATATGGGGCCCACTGGCCACAAATCGCATACCCATGACAATCAACAAGTCATGCCATATAAGATAAAACTGACATTTTGGATTAAATTTGGAACACCTCTTGTCAATGCACACACATACACACACATTGTCAGTAATAAGCCCTATCCCTGGACCACAACTGATACTGCTATGAATGATTTCAATTTGCACTTCTCTTTATTTTTACAAATAAGATTAACCAATGATGTACCTAGTACTTTCGTGACATAGAAAAATAAATTTGAATTTGGATGCACATAAACCCACATAAACATCATCGGGGAAACTCTATAAAATGTAAAATTGTAAAAGGAAACACCTACTCAAACCGTGTTTGATCCATGCTCATAACAAGCTCGAAAATTTCTTCACAAGTAGCCTCAACCACTCCTACAGCTTTCATGGCTCTACTACAACTCCTTGGCTGCAAATAAATAACAAAATGAGTTTGCAACCTAAAACAACCTGACATAAAAAATGGCATAATTGAAATGCTAAACAAAGAAAGAATTCCATACAAGGTAGTCTACTTCAAGAAGCTCTTCGAAAATGCGTAGTCCTGCCAAAATCCACAAATAGAAAAACAAAATGATAAATAGATTCTCATCAATGCCATTATCCAATAGTTAACAATTACGTTGCCAAGTCACATCTCTAGCTTTAATAAAAGCAGTATACGGGGGGTGGGGGGTAAGGGGTGCTTCACCGTTTTGGCATTGAAGAAGACGCCAGTGCTTCCGGGAAAATGCTTGATTATTGTTGCTGTGGTTAGACAGCTCCGAGTCTAGTTCTCTTGTCCAGTCAAATATTGTTTCTGGAGGACCTGTACATTATCAAAGACAGTAAGATCAGGAAGAGATTGCACCTATCTATCTAGAATTCAATGAGAAAAAAAAATCAGTTTAGACCATTTCCAATTGTTGTTCTTCGTAACAAATTTGGATGCGTGTCATCTTCATCTTCCTGGGCACTAAACCTGCATAGAAATTATAGAACAGATTAAGATAGTACTTGTGTCAAAAACCTAGATCGCATAGACAAAAATGAAAAATCATATTTTAAGTTAAAAAAGTATATACTGGAAATAAAGTACGCCACTGCAAAATAGGTAGACTTTGAAGCAGTAAACGAAAAATTAAGACAACAGTCATTTTCTGAACTGCACATTTAATGGCCTGAGATAAGACGATAGAAGCATAGGTAAATTTTGAAATACTGGACAACATGAGATAATAAGAAGACAGTTATTTCACAACTAGTAGCATCTTTTAGTTTATTCCTTCATGGTCCAACTAGTATGTCAACCAGTACGCTCTCCAATGCTCAAAACTAGGTTCAAGAAGTGCTTTTCCTACTTGCATATTTTCCCCTTCTCTGTTTCTTCCTTTCAAAAGTTAAATGTAACATTGAAGAGCATGTGAAGGACAATCAAAAAGAAGAAAGATCACAGATCATTGTCTATCAATATCCAAAATCATGCAATGTGTGGCTGTGTACGAAAAAATTATCATGTACATATCAGTTAAATTCTGTTTCTTTTCCCCGAAACAAATTCATATACTTACTGACTTTCACGGTCTGATGAGGAAGCCGTCCTCCCATTATCCATTCCAGATTTGTATTCAAAAGAAACATATTTGTTCCCATTTGCAGCTTGTGAACCTTGATGCTGCACAAATCAATGTGGAATCGATCATGTACCCATTAGCTCATGACATGCGAGAAAGCATAAGTTGTCTCTACTTCAAATAACAAGATATGGAGGGTGCAGGGGAGGAAGAATGTTATCATACTAATAAGTTCCAGTCCAAAAACAATTACCTGATCAATGACATTTTCAATTTTTTCCTTCCATACTAGTGCCTCCTGGATGTTAAATGCTGCCATCTAAAGCAAGAACATAACCCAAATACATAAATATTCCGTCAAGAAGAAAAGAAGACAACTAGTTGAGCAGAATTAACTTCAGCACTCAGGAGTTCAAAGCAGTTAACAAAAGAAGAACGTATGTGTGTGAGTGTATCAAGATTTCTTACAAAGCTACTATGTATGACATAACTTCACAAATAGATAATTCCCAGAGAAAGCGATATAATTTCAACCCCAAGAGTTCAAAACATTTACCAAACCCCAAGAATACCAAGTGCCCATTGTGTTGTAGACAATATATATACATATATGATTGCTTGAATATAGATCAACAAGAACACCACGAAAAAACCAAGTACTCATTGTGTAGTAGACAGTATATGAAAAATTGTTGATAAGGTTATTAACAGAAAATGCTCAGATACTTGTTCACTTTACTGTTAGCCAGTAATATTAAGTAAACACATCTCTTGCTTCTAGACATCTGCTACATTTCTTTCTTAAGTAAGACAAAATCATACTTACGAAAGCAACGAGTATTATAGAATAAAAAGGATCTTACACTATGCTTAGGAATTTAGGAAGAAAAGAAGAGAATAAGAAGTATAATCCCTACGAAAAAGAAAAATGTATGTGTTCTCTATACTCTTTATTGAATGATTCAATAGAAAAGGTAATATCTTGTCTTGACGGGTTTGATAATTAAAGTGAATGGAAGTGGAACAGACGATTATGTACATTTTTACCTTATCATTATCCCCTCCTACTTATAATAAAATGAAAAATAAGAAAACACTGACAAGCCCAGATGCTTCAGATATTTTTTTAGCTAATACTATGTTTTCTGTTACAACAACTATCCTTTGTAACCAAATGTAACCAGCTTTGAAACGGAAGTAAATAAAAAAGAAAAAGCCGGGCAAAAGGGAGACAAAATATCGTTCTCCTTAATATAAAATATATAAAAATATAATATTTACAATTTACAATTAATACCAAGCACCATCCTGTGCTCTATAAATCAGACTCCGACTCAAGCCGTTAGAGTCCAAAATGAACAGATGGAAGTCCTACAAACTATATAGGTAGCACTTTAATGAGGAGTACAGCATGCATCTGCACATAACATGCTGAAGCTAGAACTGGGGAGGTAGTAATCTAAAGCTTATTACTTCACCTTATTAAATGGTGGCTGCATGTGCACCATAATAAGGCCAATAACAAAATAAACAGGTATATATGAACAGCCCTAATGACTACGAAAAATGGCAGAACCTGATACTTGAGAACGTAATAGCCCTTCTAACCAAAGTGTTTCATTTTAAAAACATTGTTTTAGCAAATAAATCATAAAGCCACCATTTGTCACACAATAGCTTGTAAATAGTATGAAAATGCGAGTCAAGTTGACAGAGAATAAATGGTCAAATTTAACAGTATGCAAATTGTCTAAATTTTTCGAACTGCCCATACATGTCATATAAGTTTAGAAGAACATCAAAGGCAGTATCTTCATATAATTCCAAAGAGAGCAAAGGAAAAACCACTCACCGTAATTCGAAGGTACTTATCTTTCTTGTTGTAAACAGATAAAACATATACCATCTGCACCAAAAGATATATAAACAAAATATCAGGACCATCCCCAGCAGAAGCATAGAAAGCACTGCACACCACCATAGCTTGATGAACAAACCAATTCAGCTCAAAAAAAACAAACTTTTGTTTGTGAAGCTTCAACCCACAAGTAGACATTTAAAACTCCATCAAGCATCTTAGTAGCATAACTTTTGGGTAGAAATTACACAATGATTTTAACCTCAAAAGCAACTTAATTATAACAAACATTTAGTTTACTTTAAAGGTGGCAATGTTTGTGAATTGCCAGGGTCGGAAGTTAATAAGTTGAAGAACTCAAATGAACCCTAACCGACAGTCCACAAGCAAACCCGAAAATTACAGAACATATTCATACAATGCTTCTACAGGCAAGAATTACAAATGCAAATTACTTGAGAGTATTAATGAACTCACATGCCCATGGTGAGTCTTCAAGCCTCGGTCCTCCACTCTACAATTCCCATCAATTAACAACGTCTTGATCGGAACCTAATCAACCACAACACCAAAACACCTCACCAAAATGAATTCTAACTACAATTTCCATAATAAAGCCATATTCTTCGAGATTCCACTACTTGTACTAAAAATGAAGAACTGACTGACCTGATTATCTTGCGGCTTCCTCTTGTAGTAAGCGAGAAGGCGAGACTCGAGGACGAAATAGCGCATGTGAATGAAGGATCGGCCGATCTTCCTCCGGCCGTAACGCACCATCCAACCTTCGTAGACAACTTTAGACGACATCGTTTTGAATCGAGTGCAATCCGAGAAGGAAATCGAAACGCAAAGTCTCACCGACTCGGAAGCTCGGATCGAAATCTCCGCTTCCAGCAAGACCACTCGGCGCAGGGACCCTAAGTGATCTGAGGAGGATCGGTCATGGCGCGAAAACGAGAAGAGCTCGGAGCCGGAGAGACCAGTCGTCGGCGAATCGCAGACCTAGTCCTGGAAATTCCACATTGCCAGAGAAACGCTTTGGAATTGGAGTTTGAAAGGGAACAGGTGGCGATGAAATTCAGGGGTGGAAATGCCCGGGATCAGAGAGAGAAACGACGACGTATAAGGTCAGCGAGGGTGGGTAGTGATCAGACGACAGCGAAGTTGAGGGAGGGATTTGTGACGGCCGAAGGTGGGAGATCCCACGTAAGGTGAGAAAGCTTTGCGGGCCTCGGGAGGTGTGCGCCACGTGGAGGAATCTGACGATAGTCAAGGGGGTGTTGGGCGGCTTTGGCGCCGTGAAAGCTTTCGCTAAATTTTGAAAAGATAGTGCGGTCCTCTTGGGGGTTGGGCTGTACAGCCTGTACTATGATGCGCCTGCTAACCGCGTGAGGGAAGAAGAAGAAGAACAAGGAGAATTGGAAACTTTCTACCGACTTCTCGGTGATCATCACACGGCAGAAATTACATTACTTTATGTTCGGTACAAGTTAGTAAAAGAGCCAGACTGATTGGCTGTTTCAATGTTTAGGCCGTTGGTTATGGCCGGCCTCATAATCTATAACTGAGAAGACAAGTTTATCGTCTAAAGACATTGGTCATTCATTCAAGTCATTCGTATTAGTTTACAACTCCAACTCAAACAACTTAGAAAATAAGTAATCGATGTATGAAGGAGTGAGTAAGTGATAAGGATATAAATTAGCTAGAGATAGTATTTTACTCAACTTGAAAATAACATACTCAACTTGAAAATAACATTTGCTAATAAGAGTAAGTTCATCCGTAAGGTTATTGGGTTACTAGGTCAGACAATGTTCACTTTTTTTTTTCTTATGGTTGTTTCCACCCGTTGGGTTTGAGTCATTAGGTCAGTTTTTAAATAAACTTGTTCTTGGTCAATTTCAAAAATCAATTAACAGTGTCTAACGAATAACTCAACGGGTGAATTTGCTCTAAACAGAGTCTAATTCAAGATACCTAAACTCAAGATCAATTCCCGCCATCGAGATGACAATCAAAGTCGATCGAGATAGAGTTTTATATCAAACCAGCCGATAATAACTATTGGGAGTAGCCAGAGATACAGTCTTTAAGCAAAAAGGAAATCAAGTTTCGCTCAAACTCAAAGAGTTAAGAGATCGATCATGCCAAATAATACGAGTCAACTCATATTTGACACATAACTTCATAAACTCAAGCATGTAGCCTTTTCATTCTCATTTTACTTTCTAGCTAGGTAGAATGTTTTTTTTTCCAATTTATTACTTTTTTAGCTTTGTTAAGTTTCAAGTCAGTCCCTAGTAACTTAGTATCGATTTGTTCCCAAACTTACTATCTCAAGTATTTTGTTTTCAAGCTTTTCTTTGCCGTTGCTAATTATCGCCCTTACTTTCTTACTTTTTATGCTTCTGTTATTAATTGCTTTGTTTGTCTTATAATGTTATTTACCGTTGTACACATATAATCTCAATAATTTCATTAGTTACGTACGAATTTACATTTATTGTTAAGTGTTTTTACTTCAATCGAATTGACCTAATCTCAGTTAAAAAAGAATTTAGATTCCCTCACACAATTACCAGTACACCGGATTCACTTGACCATCAGCCACCAAGTTCTTAAATATCAAGGCAGCAAATCTTTGGTCAAGAATCAATTCCTTCCTCGACCAACAATCGTTTGATTAGTTAGAAAATGCGCATCATATCTATAATTGCACACTTGACCTCTCGGCCTTGTGTTGGCATACCCCCTCAATCTACTGAAGAAGGGAAGTAAATTATTCCTAGGCCCCTCAGCTATCTTGGCCCAGACGATTTTATAGGCAACACATCACAAAAAGATAAAAAAGAAAATTTTTCACTATTTTTCTTCTTTCTCTTTTTCACAATAAAGTTAAGCTTGGTCTCAATATTGCCTTCCACGATTTTCACATGCAACACATCACATAAAGATGAGAAAGAAAGTTCTTCACTATTTTTTTTCGTTCTCTTTTTCACAACAAAGTTAAGCTTGGTCTCAATCTTTCCAATATTGTCTTCCATTTGACTACCAAGTTTTGTAGTAATGTTGTTTTTCATCCTTAATTGACATTTAATTTTCTTGTCCAAATCATGATCAAAATTTCTGAAATGATGCTTGGTACAATTTGTATGTGTGAATTGCAATTCTATTAGCCTGAGTAAGAGTACCGATTTATAGTTAGGTATGAGAGCACCAATACCACACCTTGCACTTACAATGCTCAGATTGAGACAAAAGTTCTTTGTTCTATGAAATTTTCTATTAAGTCGGTCAATGTAATATAGCGACAAGTACAACAAAGAATTGCGACTCCTAAATTGTTCAATGAATGAGGTAGTAGGTTATCGATTGGTAATGACCCGAATTTCAGAAATTCATTAAAATCAATTAATCAATATCATCTCAAAATCCTTATTAACGTATTGAAGAAGTTTAACGAAAGATATTGAAATTTAAAACAAGCACATCGGTTTCTCAAATCTTTCTCGAAATACACCTCTAAGGGTGAAACTCGTTCTTTACCAAATACACCACTAGCGAAAATAAGATTAACCCACCGGCTTGATCCTCTCATAGTTTTTCCCTACATAAGGAGTTGCAAGAACATGCACGATTAATAATATTGGGATGTCAATGCACGCCCGTTAATTATGTCTTAGTTATCAATGCCTAAGGTCATCTAATTCTAATACATAATCATGATAAAAACAGGTTGTCACTGATGGTTGTTAACTATGTCTTGGCTATCACAGTCTAAAGCTACCTAAGAGCATGTCATCTTGGTTTCTCAAATGTTTTTTTGGTTTCTTGTAACTTTAAACAAAAGAAGGGTGGCAACGTTGTTAGTTGTAGTGGGGGCTTGAGTTTACTTTGGTCGGATGAGGTGTTGTTGTCATTGAATACTTGTTCAAATAATCATATTGATGTTTTTTGTTGGTAAGTCGGATGATCCTAACATATGGATGTTTATCGGGGTGTACGGCTTTCCCAAGGTTGAAGATCGTTACTTGACTTAGGAACTACTCAAGACTCTTGGCCAGCAATGTCAGTTGTCTTGAGTTCTTGGAGATGGTTTTAATGAAATTGTGGTGACCAGTGAGAAGGAATGTGGGAATATCAGATGAATGATTTTAGAGATTTTATTAGTTTTTTTTGGCTTGCACCATATTCCTTCTTTGGGCCTGTGTTTTACGTAGATAGGTGTTCGTGAAGGTGTGGAAGTCAAAGTCAGATTGGATTGTTTTTTAGCCACGCAGAGTTGGTTGAACTGTTTCCTTCTTTCTAGGGAATTGTACTTAAATCCTAGTTGAAGTGATCATCTGCTCAATGACGTTCAAATAAGGAAAAAAAAATCAAAACGCTTCCGTTTTGAGGAGGTCTAACTCAGAGAAAAGGAATGTCACAGGGTGGTTGAGGCTACTTGGGTACGTGGTTGAATCGATAACTTTTGTGTTAGGGTTGGCAGCAAAAGTAGTTCTAACATGTGTGCTTTGATGGAATGGAGTGAACTTACATTTAGGAGCTTGAAGAAGAAAATTGTTGAAGTAAGGGAGCGACTTGCAGCATTCTATGACAACTTTTTGTCTGCCCCTCTTGACTTTGTTCGTATAGAGTTGGAATCCCAACTTGGTGAACTATTGTAACAGGAACTGGTGTTTTGGAAGCAACGTGCAAATGTTTTTTAGCTAACTGACAGCGACATGAACACCAAGGTTTTTCACACAATGTGTTACAAATAGAAGGAGGAAGAATGAAATTATTAGGCTCTATGATGATAATAACAGGTGGCGTACGTATGATGAAGATTTGGAGAGTGTGGTTCTGACCTATTTTCAGAATTTGGTCACCTCATCTTCCTCATCAAATTTTGATCTTGTTAATGGAGTTATCCCAAAACTGGTGTTTGACGAGATGAATCTTGAGTTGACAAAGCCTATCACTTTAGATGAGCTTCATGGTGCGTTGAAGTTATGCATCCTTCTAAAGCTCCGGGGCCGAATGGCTTTTCTCCGTGCTTCTACTAGCACTTTTGGGCAGTGGTTAGGTTTGATGTGTTACAAGTAGTGCAAATGTTATAAGGTCGGGGCACTGGACAAGACAGATTACTCATACGAATGTTACTTATTCCTAAAGTTAAAGACCCAAAACACATGACTCAGTTGAAGTCGATTAGCATATGCAATGTGTTATACAAGTTGGGCTCCAAAGTTTTGGCTAATCGTCTTAAACGTCTTCTTTAGGATCTTATCTCTCTTTACCAGAGCGCGCTTTTGTCCTTGGCAAACTCATATTGGATGATTCTTTAATCGCTTTTGAGTTGTCTCACTTTATGAAGCGACAACGAAAGGGGGATATAGGTATTGGGGCTTTGAAACTCGATATGACTAAAGCGTATGATTGGATTGAGTGGTTTTTTCTGGAGGTTGTTATGCTCTGCTTTGGGTTCTCACCTATATGGGTTCAGTGGATTATGTATTGTGTTAAAAAGGTCCCCTACTCCTTTATGCTTAATAGAGGGAACATTATTCCTTCTAGAGGGCTAAGACAAGGCAATTTAATTTTGTTATATCTGTTTTTATTATGTGCAGATCGAGGTCATCTTAGGACTTATTCTGAAGGTAGAAAGCAATAAGTTTTGCATCGAATCAGTATAGATGCGCCTTATATTTCACATTTATTTTTCGTTGATAATTCATTTATTTTTTTAAAGCAGATTTTGGAGACACCTTTGTATTGAAAGAAGTTTTTAGGGAGTACAAAAGGATGTCTAGTCAACTCATTAACTACCAGAAGAGTAGTATCAGTTTCAGTAAGAACATGCGCAAAGATAAGCAAGATGATATTGAGCTGTGTTGCAAGTGAGTAGGGTTGACATGCATGAGAAATATCTTAGCCTCCGTATTGAGCTTAGTTTCTCAAAAATTGAGGCATTCGAGTTTTTGAATGAGATAATAAAAAAGAGTACCAAAGGGTGGCGGGAGAAGAAACGTAGTGCTGCCAAGAAAGAAGTCCTTATTAAAGTGGTAGCTGAGTTCATAACTACATATGTCATGAGTTGCTTTGAAATTCCAACCCATCTTTGTAACAAGATGCATAATTTGATGGTAAATTTTTGATTGGGTTTTATGGAATAAGACAAGAAGTACATTGGCTCGCTTGGGAAAGATTATGTTTGCCTAAGGCTGAGGGTGGATTGTGATTTCGAAATATGCATCAGTTTAATCTTGCGCTCCTATCCAAGCAATGTTGGTGACTTATTCAGAATTCTCTTCTCTTATTGCTCGGCTATTTAAAGCGAGGTACTTTTTGGATTCTGATTTTATGCATGCTATGAGGGGATGTCTCTTTACTTGCCGTAGTACTTTGAAAGGTCAAGATGTTCTGTGACGGGGTTTGAGGTATCAAGTTGGGAATGGTGCATGGATTAGGGTTTGGGAGGACCCTTGGCTCCCATTACCCTACACACTTTTATGTGTTTTTCTTTGCCCATAATTCGAACTTGAGTATTTACTTGTTGAAGATATAACTGATCAGTGAGAGAATGAGTGGGCTCTGCCTTTTACAAAAGAATTATTCACTGAGACTGAGGCTAATATTATAGCCAACATCCCCTTGAGTATTAAGCTCATGCTGATAAATGAGTTTGACATTCTGATAAAAAGGTATTGTACAATGTGGAGAGTAGTTATCACACCATTAGACTTACTGAAAATCTCACAAACCATGCCTCTGCTTCTAGTAATGTTCGTCGGAATGTGCATTTGCAGAATCTTTGGAAGGCACGGGTTCCATCGAAAGTTAGGCAGTTTTTGTGGAGATTTCATACAGGCATATATACTGCAAACAAAATTGGCGTTGGCAAAGAAATGGGTGAATTTGATACCAGGTTTGGGAGGACCCTTGGCTCCCATTACCCTACACACTTTTAGGCGTTTTTCTCCGCCCATAATTCAGACTTGAGTATTTACTTGTTGAAGATTTAATTGCCCAGTAAGAGAATGAGTGTGCTCTGCCTTTTACAGAAGAATTATTCACTAAGACTGAGGCTAATATTATAGCCAACATCCCCTTGAGTATTAAGGCTCATGCTGACAAATGGGTTTGACATTCTGATAAAAAAGGTATTGTACAATGTAGAGTGGTTATCACACCATTAGACTTATTGAAAATCTCAATAATCATGTCTCTGCTTCTAGTAATGCTCGTCGAAATGTGCATTGGCAGAATCTTTAGAAGGCATGGGTTCCACCAAAAGTCAGGCAGTTTTTTGGGAGATTTCATATAGGTATATATACTGCAAACAAAATTGGTGTTGGCAAAGAAATGGGTGAATCTTGATACCAGGTGTGTTTTTTGCAATAATTATATTGAAGATGAGATACATGTGTTTAAAGACTGCAAGTTGGTGGTGGGATTTTGGCGCCTTGGCCCACTGAAGCTCAAGGTACATACTCACCATGCACACTCTTATTCTGCATGGGTTGAGCATGTGAGCGAGAATCTCCCTCATGACCAGCGTGATATCTTCTATATGCTACTATAGGCTTTGTGGTCTTAAAGTAATTGTGTGCGGTGGAAGAGATGACTTTCAACCATCTTAAATCGGTTGGATGGGCTCCTAAGTGACTACCACAATATTCACCCAGTGACGGTGAAGAAGAAGAACATGTTTCAAACTAAATGACAACTCCCTCCGAGTGGTCGACTCAAGCTTAACATTGATGGAGCGTTCCATGTTGAAACAGGTAAAAGGGGAATCGGGGCTGTCATTAGAGATGAATGGCGTGTGTTTACCAGCTATTGCATGTCCATTTCCCCATGTTAGATCGACCTTCCATATGGAGTTGGAGGCGATGAAAGTAGGTCTTCTACTACTTATACATCAAGGCATGGCCAATATGGACATTGAAACTGATTGTGCCGCAGCGGTTACAGCGCTCAAAAGTGAGATGGATGACTTATTTGAGGTAGGTTGTATCGTGGAAGATTGTAAAGTCTATGTAAGCTCTATTCTTTCTTTTACTTTACGATCTATTTTTTGTGAAGCAAATATTGTAGCTCATAAATTGGCTCACCTTGATAGGGTTTCTTACCTAAATGATTATTAGTTAGATGAGACTCATGTGATTATCCAAGATGCACTCTATGAGGATTCTTGTATTAGTACTCGAGGATTAGGCCTAATGTCTCCCTCGTTGTACAATAATTTTTCAGTTATTAATAACAACGAGAATGAGGCTGAGTCTTCCAGTTAGGCTGAGTTTCTGTCACGCCCTTGATTTTTAACACAAGTAAAAATCGATATATAATCCTATAATTATATATGCGTGATAGTTCAGCCATCAATACAAAATACCTGAAAATTGTTTTCCTTTTTAAACCAAGTACATACTGATGCCGTGAACCCTCAAAGTCAATATATTACACGAGTTTCCGAATTAAATTGCCACAACAAAATAATAAGTAAATGCTCTCAGAACTTACTACAAGCGAAAGTCTTAACAACGGTAATGTCACAAAAGGGTTTCATACCGTAAAGCTGCTAGCACACTACCTCAATTTCAGCCATGATTACCCAGACTTGCAGGATTAACCCATACACCATTAATAGTGCACCTGTTTGCCATACAACAAACCCGATAAACTTATGAAATCTCGTATGAGTAATCAAAACAACAACAGAAATAACTTACAAAAACCACGGGAAAACCTACACGTTTCAATCAAGGAAACAACTCACGCAAATCACGAGATAAACCCATACAAATCATGAGATTAACTCACATGAAATCACGGCGGACAAACTAGAGCTCTAACTTATCGTAATTATACCCATGGCCAAGGGCATTGTTCGATAACTCACCGTTGGTCACATTCGCGACCCACGATCACATTGCGTGACCAAAACATTAAGCAAGTCGCAATGGACTCAAAATGTTACACAATCCCGATTACATTTCGTGAGCTCTCGGTAGAAAGACCAAAACATTAAATAGGCCGCACTGGACCCAGAATGTTCCCCGAATCTAAAATAAATGTTTTCCCATAATTGATCCCTATCAATTACTCCTGGTATAAGGATCTAACAATTAAATAAGTCACCCTACAAAACACAACACTTTTTCAAAACAATATAAATCAACCCATTTTCACAAATATTGCTATCAACACACAAAACCACCCACACCCATATATATTTCACGTGTATATATATATATATATAGAGCCCTTCCACTAAGGGATCATTTTTTTTGTCTTTTATAGGGATAAGTTTGATTATATTTCAGCATCTCAACCGTTAATTTTTTAGGTCCTAATGTGTAGATCACTTCTGCAAATTTTCAGCCAAATCGGTAATCGTTAAGGCATCCAAAACTACAATTTACACGAACGGACCGAATCTGTCAAACCGGAACCGTTCGTGTTTATAATGGAAAATTGTAGTTTTAGATGCCTTAATTATTATCAAATTGGCTGAAAATTTGCAGAAGTGATCCACACATAAGGACCTAAAAACTGAACGGTTGAGATGTAAAAATATGATCGAAAATTTGATCTAATGCCTTATCCCTAGAAAAGACCAAAAAAAGGGATCCCTCACTAGAAGGGCCATGTATATATATGTATGTATGTATATATATATATATATATATATATATATCATTCACTCAGGAATGCTACTAATACAAACTATAGTTTACAAGCGAAAACTCGAGAAAATCATCATTATACTTAAACTCATTTTCCTACCTGTGAAAAACAGTCTTATGAACCGTAGTCGATCAAGTTCATATTATTTCAAAGAAATAATAATTTCGAAGGCTATTCAAAATTAACCAATTCATCCGTTCATAAATGAATATTGTGAGATTACTCACCTCAAAATTCCCGCTGCATCTTCACATGACTAGATAGCTTACAGAACGCACACTGTCAAGCACCTAAGGAAAGTACAACCTTGATTCAGTACACGAATCACAATTGATTAAAGTTTGAATCCCTAAATCAAATAACAACCCTGAAAGTAACACCAATCAAGGCGAACCCTCATCCGAGACCACCCGAAGTCTCCGGAATGCTTTTACGATCGATGTGACAAAACCACAAGTCGATTGGATAGTCGGATCCTCACGGATCGATACTAAACTATCGAAATCACAAAAACTCTAACATGCTCATATGATCTCCAAAATTTACGTATTGTATATCGAAACGCTCGTATCGACGAGTAGATCAAAATCAAAAACAGAAACTATCCTTGAGGTGGCTAAAAACTGCTGGAAAACACCACTACAGTGGCGGCACCGCCGCCGGCCCAAAGTCAGAATTTGGCAAAACTTTCAACACAAAAGTTCTTCATCTCAACTCCAATTACAACTTTCATAACTACACCAAAGTCCAATTATAAAGCAATTGATTGAATTTTACCTTAGAACAAATCAGACCGATTGAAACTCTAGAATTTCAATTCCAAAATTCAATCTCCACACTTTGAATCGATGCAAGCCACTTTAGAGGGAAGCATCTATGTCCTTTGGGCTTCAAAAGTCCTTGAGAATCACCGGCAAAGGTGGACGAAATCTCCAGTTCCGACGAAGGCGATTTCAGCTCCGCCTTGGTGGTTTTTCGGACTCGCTGCTCCTCCTACGGCTCGAATCGTGAAGAACCACTTACACAGACTTGTAGAGGAGGTTGAGGTGGAAGAAGCCTACTTGGTTTCACTTCTTATGGTGGCCGACGGTGGAGAACGAAGCCTGCGAAGTGGAGAGGCGAATCTGACTCGGGGGAGAGAGAGGGTCAGTTTTCTGGTTTTCGGAAAATTCTATCCTTCTTTGCAATTTCCTGAATTTTCTCATATTTATAGAATTTTCTCAATTTTAATCACTCATAACTTTCTTATACGAACTCCGATTCTCGAGTTCCTTATGTCCACGAACTCATATCGACCTGCTCTATGACTTTCGTGAAGGAAGTTTTCGGAGAAACCCAACGTATAAAAAGTCATCCTTTGCACCACCCTAAAACCATATTCTTCGAATAATAATTCATCTGAAACACTTCCGCTCTGTCCACGAGCCACGAAACCGTCCAATAACCACGAATTAAATTCTAGAAAATCCCTCGAAAAATAATAACGAATTTATGGGGTACTACAGTTTCAAACTCTTAATTAAAAAAAAGAAGAGCATGTCATCTTTGAATTTGCATAAACATTACATGAAAATTCATTTTTGGATATGTTTGAACGTAGAAACTTGAATTTTCTTTTTATTTCTCTTTGTTTTACATTTTGTGCATGTACATTGCCTCTTATGCCTTGTCTTTGCCTTAATTAGGACCATTGCCATTAACATCTGTTATATTCTACGTTTTTCCCATCGCTACACAACTACACACGCTACTTAATATAAATCTCAATATTTATCACGTACTCCGAAACATGATAAAAATGTTCGGTCCGAACGATGATAAGGTGCCTCATCATAACGAACAACTGGAAGATGGAAATGGTGGAGGTGTCGATCTCACGTGGCCCCATCTCATGCAAGAAGTCAAAGTCGTTGAAGCCTTTGAAGGAGACACGTGAGTGCGGCACTCATCATCTTTGCAAGTTCCGCTTAATTTGGCTTTTTGCGATTTTGGCCATTGCTCGACTCTGCGATCCCCACCAGGCCACCACCACCATCATCACTCTCTCTCTCTCTCTCTCTCTCTCTCTCTCTCTTGAGAACCAAAAAAGAAAGAGAAGGCTCTCTGATCGTCAATCATACGCTTATGAGTATTCCCAGTACGTACTTCTGCTTCTCCCCTTTTCTTCTTTTCGATTTTTATATATTTGGTTATGATTGCTCTTTTACAACCCATGATCAATTACTTTATACCACTAAATTATATTCAATAAGATTTGTTATAGAAGATAAGATAGAACCCTATTGCCTCCGCGTTCAAATCTGTACTGGGCTGTTCTTAGTTTTATCAGCCATTCAACTTTGACTTGCTCATCAAACTCTGTCATCTGTAACTTTCCATCACCTAAAAAAGACTTTGACTTTCAAGAATGGTTCCCACTAGTTCTTTTTATCAGATTAATCTTTATTAGTTTGCTTCCTGTTCACACTGGAAATGTAAATGTAGTCAGAAACTGTGGGTATGAATCTTTTACTTAAGTAATATACTCAGTTGGGTCTGAATTTTTTTTTTTCCCTTCTTCCTCCAGTTTGTTCTAGCTACTGAAGGGAGCTGATAGGTATTTGGATAAATTTTTCTATAGAAAGCCGGCAAAAGATTACAAATGGAATGTTCATAGTGTGAACCCTGAAGCTGCCTCTATTTGAAACGGGAAATATAGTGGTTTTATTCTGGAGGCACAGAAGTTGAAGAGTTTTAATAGATTGCAAATATTCGGAGATTTAAGAGCTGTGATTGTTACAGATATATAACCAAGATGGGTTCTTTCAAGGGTCATGCTGTGCCAGGGACGTTGTTTCTTGTAGTTGGGTTGTGGCATATATGGAGCGCGTTGGTCAGATATGTATCCGACCCCAAGTCATTTCGGGTCCAGGTTTGGAATCCTGTGCCGGGTTTTGATGGGAGGATCAAGTACTTGGAGCTTTATGTTATAGCCGTTGGTGCTTTTATTGATCTGTGTATTGAGCTTTTGTATTCGCCCCATCTCGAGTTCTTTGTTAATGGAGTTTTGAACCCTGCTCACATGAATGATTTTGAGCACTCGGGGATGCTTCTTATGTTCTTTATCTTTGGTGTAATTGCTCTGCTCTCACAGGAGACAAGGTATGGTCTTTGTCATTCGAATATGTTCATTGCTATTTTTTTTCTTCCTTTGTGTGGATAACTATCTGTTTGATTTTCAAGAAAAATATAGGACATTAATAGAAAAGAAGGCATGAATTTCCTATTTATGCTTGTGATTGATGAAGTAAAATGTTTTATTCTATGGAGAGTATGGCAACTTTAACCTGCTCCATTGGGTATTGTCATTGTACCAGAAACGAATTAATAAAAATAATACACATCCAAATACTACTTATTGGCTGTTTTAGTTCGGAGACATCTGTATCTAGTTTCCTCTGCTTCTCTAGGAATGTTAGGATTTTAAGTTTGATGCTAATTATAGAAACCTTATAGCAATAAAAACTTTCATGTGGGTAGTAGTTTCTTTATTTTGGATTTCAGTAGATCTTAAATGCCCACCTCAATTTTGTGAAACTCAACAGTTTGGATTAGTTTAATTTTTCAGTCCTCATTTCCAAAGGTTTATTTATTGCTATAGTGTGATCACCTCATGCAAACTTTCGCTTGCTTTGCACAGTATTTGGTGTGTGTGTATTTTTTTTTTCAGCAAATGGTATTAGCATATTGATTTCTGTTTCATGATGTCCCACAGTAAATGCATATGTGCAATGATGTAATATGACTAGAAGCAAATGAAAATTAGTTCACATTCTAATTGGAGGAATTTCATTCACAATCCAAGTGTTTGTGGTGGAATGTCCTAGTGTTTCTGGTGGCCATAGTTCATAACACCTATCATAGTGTCAAGACTACCAGCAGTTTTCTTATGAAACAGATCACCAGCAGTCCATGAGAACTGTCAGCGAGTGTCAGATCAATATATATCACTAAGTTTTTATACCTAAAGAGGTAGAAGCTTTTGTAGAGATATATAAGACTTGTGCATCTGGACATTTTCTTTTGCTCCAGGTTTTTGCTTGTTATATCTGTGCTTTTGCAAACTCCTTAAAAGTAAGTCTTATGATTGGAGTTTTAGTTGCTGCAGTATTAGACACCCAGTATCAGACTTTAAACTACTTTGTGAAATCTTTTGAAACTCTTGATACTGTCATATTAAGAGTGCTGAATCTGAAAGGAATTGTGAAGGTTTTGTAAATTGCAGTTAAAGAGATAGAGAGCATACAATTGGAAAGCAGCTAAAGTACTTTTCTGGGCATTTCTCGATTTTTTCGGACATTGGTTAATTTGAATTCCTAAGAATTGATCATTGACAGATATGCGTGTCACTTTGCACCCATGAAGCTTAGAACATAATGTAAGAGATAGGGGTTTGTATTCATTCACCAGGAAAACTTCAGATTGATGAGCTTTGAAATTTTGCGTATACATTAAGAGTCTAATATCCAACGATTTTAGTTGAAATTTGATTTCAGTCAACTGGAGAGATGCTCCCTCTTGAGAATTGGGTATTTCTATGATTTCTCAATATGAATCTGACATTGGTTATTTTGCTTCCTCTATATTTCACAGACTGATGTATAGATCACTTTTCACCTGTGAACTTAGGACACAGTGCAAGAGATAGGGTCCTGTAGCACCAGTAAACTCTAGAGCGACGAGCTTTGAATTTTTTTGTTTAAATGGGAAGCCAATTTCTGATGATATCAGTTGGGTTTTCAGTGATTTCAGTCAACTGCAGAGAGATACTTACTCTTCTCTATAGAACCAACCAATTGAACGCTGGGGTAATTATGATTTTGACATGTCAGCCACCTGAAATGTGGTTGGCTTTGGAGATAATGACTGCCTTGCTTGGGGTGTAATCTTATCAGGGATGATTCGGATTTATTGGTAAGGCAGCCTATTCAGCTTCTTTCTAAGGAGTTAGGACACACTTAGGGGTGCTAGAGTGGTGGTTATATGGGCTAGGCTGGTTTGTTTGCGCAAGACATTCATAAGATGATACATGTGGCTTGAAGTTATGCGGAGACTTGGTTTGTCACATTGCTCCTCATTCTGGCAACCATGATCTCTGGTCCTCAGCCATAGGCCCATGAATATCTCCATTTTGATTGCACTTATAGTAGTATTCAGCTTAAGCTTATGAGGAAACGTGACTTCCCTTGGCCTGGTCTCTCTTGGTCCTAAAGCATAGGGTGGGATGTCTCATTTTGAAGGTGAAACAGCTCATTTTAGTGCTAAGCTTTGCCTTTCTCCGTCTGTTGAAGCTTCTTTTGGGGAAAGGGAAAGG
This sequence comes from Rosa persica, assembly GCA_025331145.1. Classification (NCBI taxonomy): domain Eukaryota; kingdom Viridiplantae; phylum Streptophyta; class Magnoliopsida; order Rosales; family Rosaceae; genus Rosa; species Rosa persica. The sequence continues at coordinate 23,379,486 of WFKR01000007.1, forward strand.
GCTGTTAATCCGGAAGTCTCTTATCAGAACTGTGATGGTAGAGTGGAGCCTCCCTGATACTATGGAATTGCTTTTTTATTATTGTTATCATTATTTTTGCTTCTTGCTGCTATTTCAAACGTTCCCTTTTTTTTTTTTCCTTTCCCCTTTTGCTTTTTAACTCTCGGCTGGGTTTAGTCGTATTTGATGATTCACCATTGTGATTTTGTTTGGTTTCCTTGCTGGACCCTTTGGGTTGTGTTTATAGGATCCTTAGACTTTTTCCTGCTTTTTAACATTTTAGTGTTGTTTTTTCATGGGTCATATGCCCCTTGCAAATTAGTATCCTTTTAATTAATTTTATATAGTACGTAATTGAACATCACTCCCCATTCCAAAGTGAGAGTTTTCTATAATTGTGGAGTTTGAAATGATTTTCCTGGTTTAGTGATCAAAATGTAGTGGCTGGTAAGGCTAATTGCCTGAAAGAATTATCACATAATATGTTCTTGTCTGTACAAGCCTGCTTGTGCGGGCAGTTTGACTCATGTAGTTAGAAAATATCTCAGAAATAGTTGCACAATTATCTTACACTATTTACATGAAAGTCTATTATGAAAACTGATTAAATATTTGTTGAATTGGGAATCTGGGATATTCTAGCATGTAGATTAAAACTAATTTATTGCGATGATGTTCATTTATTGCTGCTCAGTATTGATAGCTTCAGGCCAGGGCTTAAAGTTTAAGCACCTCATTAGTTGATTGAACTGATTCAGGATCTTCCCTGAAGCATTGCCACACATTAGGTTTTGAGCTAATTCTTGTTTGATGCACTTGAAGTTTTAACATTAGGGACTAACTAGTTAGTATGTAGATTAAATCAAGTAAACAGATGGTCTTAAATTTTGCTTCAATGATTCAGTTAAAAAAAGTTCATTTATTGCTGCACACTTTGAGCTCAGGTTTTTAAGTTTTAGGACCTTATTTGTTGGTTCAGGATCTTCTTCTGAAGCATTGCTTTGGGCTTCCTTGTGCTTGAACTTTTAACATTGGAGACTATAGTTAAAAGATGGTGAACGCCATATCCACATTTTTATCATAGGATTGGTGCTTTTGCAATATCACAGTACCATTATCCTCCTGTATTCAGAAATTCTTAATTAAGTGATCATTTTGACCATCCATCACTCATCTGTGCTATACCTTTGTTTTGTATTACTGGATTATCTGCTCACTTTGTAAGTATGGCTAGATTTATATTACTGGGTTATATGATCTAGTAAGTATGGCTAATTCTTCTTTTGCCCTTTTAATTTCTTGCATTTAGATTTCTTCCATTGCCTGAAGGAGCTCTTTGTCTGATTGCTGCCACAGCATTCTCTGCCGAGTATCTCTTGTTCTACTTTCACTCAACAACTCATAAAGGCCTTGAGGGGTATTACCACACCATCCTTGTCCTTCTAATTGGGCTCTCTATATTATCAACTGTTACAGGAGCGCTCATACCAACCAGCTTTCCAGTTGATTTATGCAATGGTATCGCCTTAACTCTCCAAGGCATCTGGTTTTATCAGACTGCATTCACCCTCTATGGTCCGATGATGCCAGATGGTTGTCAGTTGAAGGAAGGAATGATCTCATGTCATTCTGCAGACAATGAGGTCCGGGGAGAGTTACTTGCAAACTTCCAGTTCTTCTCTGTAGTTCTTGGTGTACTTGCTGCAGTTGTGGGAGCATATGGTTTCATTGCTTCAAGATTTGGGCATTCAGATCTTAGCCGTTTGCATGCAGTACAGGATGTATTGGTTGACGATCAAATTAGGGGTATGCTTAGATTAATTTTTAACATGATTTCTTGTCAAATGAACTCTGGCTCCCCATTTTTTTTCCCAGTAGGAAGCAATTTGATTATAAGCTGGATTTTGCATTATAGACCAATGCTGACCAGAGCACCTTTATGATTTTACAGGTTTCTAGCGCACATCTGAGAAAATCTAATATATACTGGAGGAAAAACTGAAAAATGGATTTACTTGCGGGGTTGTCCACTGTAGGTGGAGTTCATCACATATATTCAAAGGAGATAGTGGCATTTATAGGAAGATAAATTTTGTCAATTATGTAGAGACGTTAGTTCGATGTCATGTTATCTTTTAATGCTGAAAATAGTAACCCTGTTTGAATGGATTGTGTTTGGTCGAAAGAGAAAACACAGGAGAATGACTTCTGTTACAAGTTATGACCAATAGAACAGTGGAAAATATGACCTTTATACAATTTTGTTTTATTTTTTGCAAAATCATTACTCCAGGAATGAGTGTAATATCATTTTTGAGGTGGGTCTTGGAGATGGTATTAGTGGGCCAACATTGAACTACTTAAGTATCTAGCAATTCTGTCATCAAAAAAAAAAAAAAAAAAGTATCTAGCAATTCCTTTCTTCAACTTCATCAGCACAGCTCAACAATGTAAATGAAGCAAATTTGTGTTTTTCATTGAACAGCCAACCCGGGGATCTACTGAAATTGGCTTTGCAATCTCGAAAAACCAAGCCCGTGTTCAGCTTCTAATATGGATGAGAGACAAGAACAATACTCATCTTCTACTACAAGTATCGTTGAAGGAATTCGCCTTTGGTTCCCCTCAGATAAGAGCAAACATTCTCAACAGTTGCAGTTGCAGACATACGAAGAAGGGCAAACTACTATTTAGTCCCTGAAGTATGCATTCGTCATCGTTTCAGTTCCTACATTTTAATCCCAAAAGTCTCTGAACTCAAAATTTGAATGCCCCAATTGGTCCATTTCGTCCATTTCATCCGGTTGCTTGATGAGGTGTCAGTTTTGTACTTGCCAACTCAGCGCCACGTAAGAGACTGATTTTGTGAAGTGACGAAAACGCCCATGTTTCAGTTTCTTCCAAAATTTCCTCCAAAATGAAACTGAAGTAGGGGCATTTTCGTCACTTCACAAAATCAGTCTCTTACGTGGTGTCAAGCTGGCAAGTACAAAACTGACACCTCATCAAGCAATCGGATGAAATGGACGGGATGGACCAGTTGACATTCAAATTTTGAGTTCATGGACTTTTGGGATTAAATTAGAAAGGTAGGGACTGAAACGAGAACGAAGGCATACTTCAGAGACTAAACAGTAGTTTACCCTAAAAAGAAAGTAGAAAATTACGAGTTACTGGCGATTTGGCACATTTTCAATTCTATAATTTGTATTCACCACAGCTGTCTTTAGATCAAGGAATTCCAACCATAATACAACTGCCCACAAAACCATGTCAAACCCACATACCACAATAGGTTATTGATTGCCGCCTTCCAATATTAAAAAAAAACCTAATTAAATCAGCGTATCACTTGGGGCTAGTTTAGAATTGTTGCGACTTAAAAAATTGTTGCTGTTGTATTGTGTAAATAATCAACAGTGGACTGAAAAGTTTCATACTGTTTCTTTTTTATAATTTTATTTTTAAAAGAAGCCCCTTATTAACCCACCAACCTTTACATATGCAAGTGAGAATCAAATCCATGACCTTTACAATGTTGAATTTATAACATTAACAATTTCATGTTTGGTAAATAATACTTCTAAAAGTGCTGTTAGTACATAAAACAAATTTAGAGTCTATTTTAATCTAAGTAGCTTCTAAAAATAATGCTTCTAAAATCTGCTGTCAATAACCTAAATTTTCAATTAAAGCTGTTTTTTATTAATTTACCAAACACAATAAAATCTAAAAGTTTACAATAAAATCTAAAAGTCTAGACAAGCTGAGGCCTTAAAACACTTGAGAATTTATTTCCAAACCAGTTTGAAACTGAATTTGGTGTCACTAGTTTTGACATACAGCACACAAAAACAAATGCCATATTCATTATATGTTTGTACATGTTAAACCAGCTCAGTAAAACTTCAGCTATTTCTGCTGACGGCGATTAACCCAGCAACCCGTTTTCCACAAATTTTTGTTCCATATAAAATTGACAGAACTTCAAATCTAAGGCACACAGCATATGCACAAGAAGCTTTTACAACATGCAACGTATAACGCTGTAAAGAAGAGTGTGATTTATTCAATTAAGTATGCATCCCTATTGGGATATCGATACCCAGTTCAATAAGGAACGATGATGGATTCTATAAGCTCTTGAAGTGGAGCTAGCTCCTTCTTGTCGATTAGCGCAAATTCCTGCAAAAACACAGTATGGTGGTTCAGCCAACAACAAATAGTAATTTAGCAACCTTGTGCATCAAGTAAGACTTCGTCTTGATAGTTTACATAAAGTGATAAACCCAAATATTTGACCAGTTTGTGTCTCATTCTTTTTTAGGTATATTTGCCTAGAAAACTGATTTCTTTCATTGATGCACCTGAAACCTCTTTATCGGCTACTTTAGGGCAATATATTTATAGCCTTACTTGGCACAACCATATTGATAATTAGACACTTGATCCAACAGTCCCGTGTTGTCCTGAATTGTTAATAGGTAATCCAACCAGATAATGAAATACCTAGGGAAGCTCCTTTCTATTTTAAGTATGAAGAAAAAAAGAATCACTCATTCCATGAAAAACTACTTACACAGGTAAATAGTATGAAATGCTTGAAGCAAGTATTTAGATGGGCCTCCTCCTTAAGGCTCACAATTTTCTGAAAATGAGAGTGGTATATGTGAGCATATACACGGAACAGTCTTTTGAATATTGTCTTCACAACCTCCCTGAAATTAGGGGGGAATGGTGCGCCTGAAAAAGATGAAGACCAAAGGAAATAAATTACATACTAATCAAATGAAGGGAACTATATTATCTGAAAAAAAAAAAACATTAGTAGTAAATATTACCAAGCTTTTGAGGAAATATGGATTCATCATCAAGTTGAGATTCAATCCAGTCCATCAGATATTCAACATATTTTGGAGCAGAAACCTCAATAGGTTTCTTAATTTGTACACCATCCGCCCATCTATACTCATACCTGTAATTACAAATAAAAACAAAGAAAGTTGATAAAACCAGAAGCTGGACTTAAGTGCATAGTCAGGCATAGAAGGTACATTGATCAATCAACAAAGTAGTCTCTGAGCCAACATATAAAAAGAACTTTGAAAAAAAATATTAGTATTTCACAATTCACTGAAAAAGCCATGAAGATTTTCTGACAAATATCAAATGGATTTTGAGTAGGCAAATGGGAGGACCTTGATGCTTCATTTTGCTGTATCTTATGTATTACAATTGAGCACCTTTTGCCTTTCACAGTAGTTATGAATAATTGTATAAACAAACACGTCAGCATTGACAGCAAGCCAGTAAACTTTCCATATTTTCCTCAGGCATCACTAAACCTTTCAATAGACGATAGATGTTGGAATTACTTGACAAATATGCTTTGAGAAAGAAGTTGGAGTACATAATGCAACAAAAGCTAAAACAATTAAACTACCATAAACTAACATCAAAATAACAGTGTAACTGATAGACTGCCATACTTGGGGCCTGCAGTCATTGTAGGACAGTTCTCTGGAGTGCAGAACTCTGTGAGGGTACCAAATAACAAATTGACTTGATTGAAGAAATCCACAGCTGAAATTGAAAGGTCAACCACATTTCAGATATACGGGAGAAATAGGTTAAAGAGGTACTTGAACTTTTTGTCTTAGTTTGCTTTATTGTTTGCGAAAACCTTCAATAGTTTTCCTACTCACCTCTGTCCTCTTCCACTACTTATTGACCACTAAATGTCTATAAGATTGTTTGAAATATATCTAGCCATTAAAAATGCATCATGCAGGGGACACTTCTGCGACTATCTGATAGAAACATCATACTCTATAATCCCTAATCTTTAGTGGCACCTTCTTTGGTATAAGACATAAAAACATCAGTTTCTTAGTTACCAGTTACCACATTTATCCTACCAGGTCATCCCTTCAACTTCTCAATGCTTCTCCCCCAGTTTGAGTATAACTTCTTTAAACAAACAATAATCTCCTGCTTAATCAGATCTTGATCACTACTCTCCTCCCACTCAAACATCAGTTTCTCTTCCCATTTGCTGCTGTATGAAAATAGCTAGTATAAGCGTCGCCATCTCTTGCTTATGCCTCCAACATATTTCCCCTCTAAATACTAGTTCATCAAACCAAACAGACTAACAAATTAAAAGGCAATTCAAATTCTGATGAAAAAGAGATTTACTGTTGACAGCAAGCCACTCATTCAAATCTTCTCCAGTTGGAAGCTTTACTGCTTCTCTTAGGTTCCCACTGCCTAGTGTTGCGTCAATGTGCTTTCTCAGCTGAGCCCCCTGCATCAACATCACATGGTTATACCTATCTTGTAGTAGAAATCCAAAAAGGTTGATACACAGACCATAACAAAAGGAGCTCATTAAATTTCAGCTGGAAACTGAAACTAGATAATTGAACAGAGTGCCTTGAAAAGGCAATGGCCATCTTGCAAATCTATTGGGAGCTACATTTCTCCTGCTCCATTTCCTAAAGATTATTTGTTTTATATAGATTCTCAAAGATTAACCATGGGAATACAAATATCGTCTAAGCAAGGAGTTTATACCACTGCAGTAAAGATTGCATAAGAATGAAACCCATCACTTCATCCAGAAAACATGATGAATCAATTGTGAAATGAGTTATTATACCATTAAAAGTACAAGATATTGCATCTCTAACATAAACAGAAAGCATGATACATGTATATATCACCACTAAAAGTAAAAACCCAATACAAAGCTTAGCACGTTCAGACAATCACACAAAAGACGACTAGCTTTAAAGGTTACTTAAGGGATACAACCTTACTCCCAGAAGGGGCGCTCTTTTTTGGGCGGAACGTCCTCTGATTTCTGCATCAATACCAGACTTAAGTTGGATTAGAAGCATTTTGAAAGTGCATATAATACAATAATAATGAACAAACAAAAGGACATTTACATGCATGCACATGTGTAGAAAGGAAAATGAGGATAAAGAGAAAGACTATAAAGTCATACATTTTCAAATTATGAGCCAAGAGGCTCAGACAAACATGAAATTTTTATCATCCTCAATCTTTATTTCTAAATTAGGTGGAATATTTCCCAAATTTTCTAGTCGCTTATCTATAGCAGAAAAATTTAGCAATGTCTCTGAACTTCGACCCTCTGAAAAAAAAAAAAAATTCCATCTAAATTTTAAATTTCTTGCAATACAGGGCCTACTGTCAGATTCAACCAATTTTCTCTTAAGTTGAACACATCACTTGCATGTGACCATTTTTAAAGTGTCTTTTCACCACTTCTTTGCTCCACTCCGATCTCTTGTTTCTCTCACCTCTCTCTCTCTCTCTCTCTATCTCAGCCATGCACACCATCCTTCCAATGTTCTATTAGAAAACGGTATATATGTATGTATATATATATATGTATGTATATATATATATACACACACACACAGACACACAAAGGAGCAGTTCTCAAAGCTTATGATCCTATTGTTCAAAATAGTAATTGCTGAATGCCCCGAGTACATCAAGAACCATCCAAACATAGAAGAAGAAAAAAGACAAGAAAAAAGGGGAATTGACCAACTTGTTTCCTGTACCAAGTAACACAATATTGCAGTATGATTTTGATCTAACACAACATGATGTAATGGCTGAGAAAGAGGAAGAGAGATATGAGAGAGAAAGGAGAATGACAGTGACGAACATAACCTCGAAAAAGGGTCATCTGCCCGCTACAAGACCAATTTAACAGAAAATTAGACAGTAGGCCCTAGACTGCAATCAAATCAAACAAAATTGGGGGCATTGAACACAAAGTTGCTTTTTTAAGGAGCCAAGTGTTGTTCGGGCAAGAGTTTGGGGGGCAATGCCATTTTTGCCCTACATACAAAGTACAGCCTCTGGATTAACTAACTGAGGGAAGGATGATCATTTACTTGAATCTAGCATCTGTTCACCACTTTCTGCCTTTTGCTTGATTTCTTGAATTACAAGTATACATAAAGACATGACTAATTTGCCTTAAAATTTGATGATATGAAGACTCAACAAACCTTGTCCTGCAATAATCCGTCTCCTCACCCATAGCTACCTTAAGAATCCTCATATTACATCTCATATTAATCAACTAATAGACCGCCCTCAAAGCACATCTCCTCAGCATCACCCCTTCTTCCAGCAAAAAACCTATTACTCTCATACAGTAACGTGGCATATGAAGTTGGAATAACACAACTCAGATTTGACTCCTTAAATAGCCTTCACCATAAGACAAATAAAAAGATCATCCACACTTCCTGCACCACTTCTGCACAAAAAACACAAGTGGAGAGACAAATACAACACCTTTTTCTCTGAACCATGTCAACAAGTGTCAACCCTACCATGAGCTGTAATCAAAGAGCATACCCAACCTTAGGAGGCACTTTTGCATCACAAGAGAACAGAGGAGGAGGAGGAGAAGGAGGGGTGGGGGGTGGGGTGGGCATCTGCTGCCGTAATAAGGATTTAGAAGGAAAACCCCCTATGACTCCAATTTCCAACTCCTACCTACATGAGTGCGGAAATATATTCTCCAAAGGATAACAACGAAGTAAACTCCCCAACTCAACAGATAAAAAGAAAAATTTACACACTCTAGGAAAGAATTTCATCCTTGTCTTTTGCATAACAAAATCATAAGATAAGGAGCCACATGCGACACCATTCTTTACGCAGTACATGTCAATCTGCCATCATTACTGAAAGAAAACCTGTTAAAAAACAGTCACTACTCTCCACCGGTTCCAAACAAGGACCAAATCATCATTTTGAACAACAAGGCAAGGAGAAACAGAAAGCTCTTCCAAGCAACTCAACGACCATATACAACCCGCTATGTCATGAATGAATTAAAATCATTTCAGCATCCAGTTTCAGTGTACCTTACTGCGACTACTTATTTGCCATTATTGTTTTCACAAGACCAGTCACCTTTTATCTCACGTGACACATCTGATCCGAAACAACACTTAAGCTAATAAAATTAAATCAGGAATGCAAGCATAACTAGAGCATTTGATCTTGATAACCATTATTGGCATTCAATAATAAACAAAGATGGAGTAGTAATCAATCCTCGATTTAAATTCTACATTTACATAAGAGATCCCCCATCTTCGAAAAAGTCAAAGGATGTCAGGATCACTCATTTCATAGATCTAAAGGCGAAAGCTTAATCCACTGATCACAAAAAAGAAAAGAAAACACAGAAACTTTGAATCATATCATGCAAAACCAAATTACACCAATAAGCCGGGAATCAGAAATTTGAAAGAGAGATAGAGAAGAAGAAGAAGAAGAAGGATTGAGTGAGGAACCTGCCGAGACCAAAGAGACTCATGGCTTTTCCGAGCGAGCGAGAGAGAGAGAGATGAAGAACGACGGGATTGGAGTCTCGCTTCCTTTGGTCTTTCTTTCCTTTTCAGGCGACTTCGGGCTCGAAAGAAAGAAAAGACAAAGGCCTCTCTCTACTTTTTGTAAACACAGTTTTTATTTAGATTCCTTTTTGTTTTCTTCTCCCCTTCGTTAATTTTTTTTTTAACTAGCCTTCCAGCACGCTTATGTCTTTAGTAAGTTGGTAACAAATTAAACGTTAATACTTGTTCATGCCCTTCGACACGCGTCTATCTCTAGTAAGTTGGTAACAAACTAAATGTTAATACTTAGTCATTTTATCTGTAATTTATAATGCATCCGTTATAGAGTATATATGAAATAATTGAGAAGAAATAAAAGTGTATGATTCAATTTTTTTAGTGCTTTTATATAAATATATAACTTACATTATAAGTATATGACTAACGAGTGTTTATATGTACTGTCACATTAAATAATAATATTTACAACATTGTCTACATTTAATTAATGATGGTGGACACCTTTATTGTTGTCTCCATTGATTTAATTAATCTAAAAACGCAAATGACATATATAATGATGACTTGATGAGTAACCCAACAATAGCAATGTGAAAAAGTAAATTCGGAGCCTATAAGCCCGCAAAATCATCATGGCCCTCTAAGTGTGAAACCCCAACATCTAGATTCGAATATCATCGACGCTGATTGAAGTTAAATCTCAATTTATTATTTGTGACCAGAGGGAGAAAGCGTTCTAAAATGACCCACTTTCAAAGGTATAGATTCGTCTCTAGGTCTAACAAGCCTTTGAGAAACTGTGTGATCTAGATATTAAAAAAAAAAAAAAAAAACTAAATAATTGAACCACGTCATTACCAACACAACTTACAGAAAACATAAAGTTTTATTAATAGCACGAATAAGTGGCTCAAATCATTATATAAGAACTTTTACATCCAAAGTAAGCAACTCTCTATGACCAAACTCTATGCTGCTGGAAGCTCAGGAAACATGACTGATGTGGACAATTGCGCAGGTCAAAGCCTAATGCTTCCCTCGTGCGCACACGACCACTCAATTGACTCCAGATCATAGAGTAGAGGAATTTCTGGACTTGTGCATCTTCTCATCTTGTGAAGTCGCAGGAGGCAACGAGGAGGATGAGACAACTGCATGATAAGATGACGAAGCAAGTTGGGCCACAGCTGGAATTGCACCACCTGTATATTTTTGACATGGAATTAGTGCCATATAATCGATGAAAAAACATGATGAACGGAAAGAGATAATCTTCTCTCATTCGACATATATTCAATCAAATTGAATAGCTGAAAAGCAACATATCAAAGATTACATCAGTAGTATACAGTAACTCCCACTACATTGCAGATATTCTAAGAGAAATATCACATGGAAATTAGTGACTTTACTTGGAATAACTAGTGTCATATAATGTCAACCATTCAGCATAAGACCTCCAGAATATTTAACGTGCTTTTGTGTTGGCATTTTCTATTGAGCAAAACACATAGGTATGATTTAATGGGAAATTTACATGTCATTTCTGATTTGAGCTACTACTGACATTTCAGAGTGGTAAGTGTCAAGAGTAAGCAGACTGAAGTGCATTTTAACCTTTTACCCCAATGATACCATAACAAGTCAAAATTGAAGTTCATTTTGATCACATAAAATAACTTATACAACAAATTTCACATCTGTAACTTTAGGTGAAAACTAATCAAAGCGCACCAATTATTATCACAACAAATATAGAATGACAAACCAACCTGCCAAACCAGCACAAGCTGAAGAGAATACAATCACGGGAGGAGCCTTCAGTTGCAAAAGGAAGATTGATGTCATTCACCATATTAAGTATCTGGTAAAAATTCAGTGTATACCAATAACACAAAGAATAAAATGAAAATCAGAAACAACATAAGCCCCCTCAGCTTCAGGGCTTTTCCAGAGACAACATATCCATGAATGGATATATCCAAAATTGAATTCATCCTGCTAAAATAAAAGCTATGGAAAGTGTAATCTATTTTCAATTCTATTCAGCAATAAAGGCAAGGGAAAGACTAGGTTGAAACTCTTCTTTGGCGAATTTTGTTTGTGTATAAATTTACTACCCTAATTTAAGGTAGACAAGAAACCTATAAAAGCCTTTGAATGCCTTACTAGTTGAACATTTAATTACTCTTTCAATTCAAAATTGTAGTGTCTACCACTACAGTTGATACCCAATTGCATAGTACGGGTTCCTACCAGATATAACAACCTATAAACTTCAGTACCTTCAAGTTACGTATTATTTATTTTTGTTCAATATTTGATTAACTTCGATAATCAATGTATAGTTCTAAGCTTCAACCATACATGTCATATGTTTCTCCTTCGACATTTACATGTTCAATAGATATAAGATTAATTGGGTAATAATCTAAAGTCACAATTTCCCATTTTGATATTTTTTTTTTAAAGAACAATTTCCTATGCAAAGGACATTTCTACAATAGTAAAAGTATTGCAAAACTTACACCAATGAAAAAATGTAACCACATAGGTCCTTTTACCCGTCTCTGAACAATAGGCATCACTGCACCCAAAAAACAAAACAATAAAGATAAAATGAGTTATTAGTATTTCTCATAAATCTCACTACCAACACCTGAGAACAAAGATCGCACTATCTAGCTCATGAAAGATCAAATGCCAAAGGTTAGCATGCGTGCATGCACACAGAGAGACATATATGTATTATGTATCTTAGGACGAGTGCACGAAGCAACAAATTTAAAGAGGAATATTGCATCTAATTATATGGAAGATTGTTTTCAAGTTTAGAAGGCAGGTAGCCTGGGAATTGTTAATTTGGTATCTGGTTAAACAATAAAATATTGATTAGTTGATTAAGCTTACACAGTTGAGTAAGCTTACACAATGAGACAACACAGCAAACCTAATGTATAATATCAGTCTTCTTTTTATTACAAAATAATAGCAGGTGTGCCAATAATCTGTCCAATTAGTTGGAATTGGCATGAACTCTTTTCCTACAAAACCTACTAATACTGAAAATTAAAGAAAGGTAAGAAAAGAAATTTATAACCCACAGCTTCTACCATTGCAAAAAGCTTATAAGAATTTCATGGTGTCAAAGAAAATAAAATGACATTTTAAAATAAGAAAACATAACCATGCACAAACTACATAGAGGACGCAAGAGAAGCAAATATAAAATAGATTACCATAATTGAATCCATAAAAAGCACTTACTGTACCACCAACAGCAGAGCCAATCTGCACCAAGATAATCAGTAGTCCACATTTCAGTGTAACGAAAAAAAAATTTCTGAATACATGTAAGCAGTTGGTAAAAGAAGAAATAATACCATAGAGAAGCTATCCCTGATAAGAGGTGGAACTGTCCACGCACTAGTTTCCATCTCCTTAGAAAGAGGACCAGCACAATGATGACATCTAATAGTATTTTTAGGAGTGGAACCAGCCATCCCCTATCACTCTGGGTAAAGTCTTCAGAAGAAACCTGGAGTATACTGATGTATGGTATAACAGGCAGTCTGGGATCGCAGTCTAACGTACTAATCTCTACAGGTGCCCATAGTAGGCTAAAGAACCGCAAAAAGGTTTCAGTGGCGAGCTTTAAGGCACCAGATCTCAGCAACTAAAGCCTGTGAGAAGAGTAATCTGTCAATTTATCATCTATGATTTAATATATCAAGTTCTTCTATCCCCCCCACCCCAAAAAAAAAAAAGGCAGTACAATAGGAAAGAGGCTTATGACTATAAAAAAAAGCAGTACTATAGGAAAGAGGCTTATGAGCTAGCAAAAACCACCAAAAGCATTATTTCTTAATAGCGGATCATCAAACAAACCATTCAGTTGATAAGCTAACACGGCAAAGATACAATACAAAATTTTTTCCCATCTCCAAATACCTTCAAATGAATATTCACAGGTTGAGAACCAAGTTCCTTGATCAATTAAGACAAATAAATTTCCAATATTTCAATGTTCAACCTAAGCCGAGATGGAATCATGCATTTGCAACGTTTTAGAAATGCCTCAGAATGTTTAACCAACCATATTTGCAGAAAAAGATTCTCTATCATACTATATAAAGCTCTAGGATTTTTGACATGAATCAAACATTAATCTTACTACGAATGTGAAAGAGTGAATAGATAAAAATCAAGTTTAGAAATATACCCCGAGATTGGAAATTTTGAGGTGTGCACTATGAATGGTAATTAACTGAATTGTGATTTCAAATTTTATCTTTTTCAATATTAAAAGTTTAAGGTTCAAACAATTTTGTCCCTACACACGCATACAATCTTTGAAAGTTACATTGAAATTCAACACGAACTGATAACGAACAATCATTTGAATTATCATACCAAACAAAAATAACAACTAAAATCATTATAATTATGTGAACTAAACAGATTACCAAAGACATACCAAAATCAAACACAGACCTCTTCAAAAACCCAGCAACCTCTTTGTCGACCAAAATCTTCAATCTCTTTTCTTCTTTTTCTTACTCCAACAATGTACCATCAAAATCAAAAACCTTACATCAAATCCATGACTCAAAATCCCAAATCTTCACCAAAATCATTGCATTTTCATGCGGGACATGTTTACTCATTCTTGTATTTCTTATTTTAACAACAGACATCAACATTATATATTGCTATTTATACTGATATATATGGGTAGAAAGAAGACTACCATATTATTATGCAAAAACAACACACGGAAAAGAGACCACCATATTACAAAACTTCACTTCAATTACTATTTTTGGGTTTATTTCCATGATTGTATTTGGAAACTTCATTTCAATTAATCATATTAGCCAACTCTTCAATTAAGCATAAACACAGCAAAGTGACTAACTGAATTTAACTTTGAACAAACTCAGAATCAAAATTCTGAAATTAGAAATCAAATTCAATCACCCAAGAAAACAGTAACCCTAACCCTAAAAGCTAATCAAACAAAATTAAGGACCTAAATCACAACCCAACCCAACAAAACTCAATTCCCAATTTTCAGTTGTTCTGAAATTACCCAAAATCCAAAACTCACCTTCAACCTCCTCCAATCAACCACTCAAACCCCAAACTGCAGTAGGAACAATACCCCTACAAAATCCAAACCCAGGTCAATTGAAAACTACTTAGATTGGTTCTTAAACAGGAAAAACCAAAACACTGATGTACATCACCATACCTAGAAATTCGCAACCCTTCCCTCTATGATCCTCAAATTTTCCCTGCAAAACCAATATAAGAAAAAACATGAATCAGAAAGGAGCGAAATCTCAGAAATTGAGAGGACGGCTGCAGGTAGTATAAATAAGGTCAAATCAAAACCAAAGTCACCCCGTACTCAGATGATAAGCTCAAAATTTCCCTTCGACCCGTCTATCTATTCGCACAAACCAAACAAACACGCTCTCTCTCTCTCTCAGTCGTTCTTCTTCTCGACCACTGATCTCTCTAGATTTTTTTTTGTTTTTTTTTTTTTTAAGAATACACTGATCTCTCTAAATTGTACCGAGTAGTTAGTAAAAAATGGGACATGTATAGTACGCGAAAAATAAATACGTGTATTATTCAGACATTTTATCAAATAATTCGTTGAAAAGTTTTGTAAAATATTTTTAATTAATTAAATAATTAAAATTTTTAATTAATAATAATAAAATATTAATGTATATTCATTTTTGTTCAATAATATGTGTAAAATATGAAGAAAAAAACTGTAAAAATTGTGTATAGTATGTGTATAATACTTTTGACTTCAAGTACGGGAAATTTAATAAATCCCTTTCAAAAATATGAAATATTAAAGTATTTTTGAAAAAAATGTGTATACTTGTTTTATTCCCGTATAATACGACAAATTACTAACTGCACTGCTGACAACTAATCGATGAATTATAGACGGATGGCACCCTGTAAAAAACGAAAGTAGTAAGGACAAAACCGTCACTTCATTTTGTGAACAGTGATGAACAGAACTTGATATATTAAATAATAGAGGATGATTATGATTACAATCGATGAGCATCCTAAATATTTGTAGGAGCAATAAATAACTCTACATTTAGAGTAATTGCTCAGACATTATGTTATCAAACAAATCATAAGTAGTTCAATTGGTTGTCCGATTACACGTATGAAGCTTATTTGTTGAAAATAGAAAAACAAAGCAACTATAAGTAGATATAGACTTACTCGTCCTAGAAAAACGAGTTGTTTTGCTCCCCAATGCTTGGTTCTTTGTCCCGACTATGCTGCGCTTTTGTATTTTGTAACTTTTTGTTTGTGTTTTGTAGTGGTTTCTAGTTTTTTTTTTTTATGTTCTTAGATGTCAAATAAGTAGACCCGTAAATGGATCGGATTTTGATCTGTATTCGCTCCAGATCCATGGTTTTTGAACGAGTTTGAATTAATTAAATTAGCCTTAGTTTAAATATTTCTCGAGCTAGATACACATTTATAATATGAAAATATTTTAGACATATTTATGTATTAAGATATTGTACCATTGATGCAGTTGATGATTAACTGAGAATCTCCTTGAACAAGGATATCAAAACCTGTATTTTTGTCTTTGATTAGGTTATTGAGGCTTTAGCAATTAAAACACTCGTATGTCCTACTTTCCTGGCTCCAGTAATGACAAGATTGTCATTACAGTCTCTTATTATGAAGCTATAAGTTACCGCACTAGTATTTTATATCGAAACCTATAAAATGCGATAAACATAATATGCAATCCTTTACACTTTTCTTAGCTGTTTCTTTTAAAAAGTCAGTTTTAACTTTGTTTTCTTTTTAGGCAGTTTGTGAAGCAGTTCAAGAGAAATAGGAGCTTAAAGGGAGCAATGAAGTCATGGATCATGAAGTATTGATGTAGAGGACTAACTTTGATTAGCCATTTGGCTAGAAATTACAAGGAAAGTCCACGGAAAACGTTGTGGAAAACAGTTGTTGCAAAGTAGGAAACTGCAAATTTAGAATCAGCTTTTCGGGAAAAGTTTTGAGGAGCAATTCTTGTATTCTTCCAGCTTTACCTTTTCAGAAGGGGTCATCAATCCTTAAAGATATGATTCTTTACTTCAACAAGAGCCAAAGAACTAGTCAGAAGCATCAACGAGGCAGCAGGAAATCAAGCTCAAAGTAGGTTTTTCGATAAGGCAGAAACTGTCAGCTTTTCACGAAGCTTTTTGGGAGATCTTTTCTAGAGACTTACTTGGAGTTTTTCCAGAAGGTTATCCATTATTTTAGAAGATATGATGTCATAGAACATGTAGGAGTCGAGAACCATCTAGAAACGTTGCAAGATCACGTCAATCCTAGTCCAAGAATCAAGCTTCAGAGACAGAAATTGAGTCGCAGTCAAACAGTATGGCAGAAATCTTCTATAAATGGATTTTGGGTGCATTTTTGGAAGGTTATTGATGCTGCAAATATAAAGGAGAGTCCTAGAATAATTCCACAAGATTATGGCAAGATTACTAAGGCTTGATGGCAATTAAATTGTGCACCAATTAAAGAAATCCTCAAGCAACTAGGGAAGGTGTTTAAAGCAGAATTGGAGAAGAAAACTTGGGTTGTGCTCCTCATACATATAGATCATTTGAACATGTGTAAAATCACCACCCTACAGCACCATCTTCTGACCCCAAACCCTAGTACACAAAGTCTTGAAATTCCCAAGTGCTTGAAGAGCAAAAACCTTGCAATTCATCTTCCATCCTCCATCAAGCTTTGTCGTGACCCATCTTGAAGGAGTTCTTGTGTCCAAGGCTGCCTAAAAGTGAACTCATGGCCCCACTTTACGGTTTTTATTCTCTTGTAATCTGATACTTATGTTTTTATTCGTTGAATCTAAGATGATGTGTGGCTAGTTAATTTGTGTTAGGGGCAAGGTTTGAAGCCTCAATTATGTAGAACATATGTTTTTGTTTTAATCTAGTTTTTTTTAATCTTTGGTGTGGATTGGTTGTTTATTTCTACTTGATTGAAAACTTTTGCATGTGTTTGTCTTATGGTGGCCAACATAGGATTTATGTATGTAATTGGAGCTAGGATTTAGAAAACAATTCACCTAATCGTCTTGTTTTCTAATCCACAAGTATGCAAGGCTTTGGACAAAAACTGATGTTTTAAACAACTAGAAGAGCAAGCTAAGTAGGCGTTCCACACTAGACTGCAACTCTATAACCAATCATTTCCATGAGATCTTAATGCTTCATATATGTTGACATTATATGTGTTGTTGATATGATAACGTTCTATACCTTGATTACATGTTTGATAGGCTTAGTTATTGTGTGTTCACGTAGACTAAGTACTTAGGGAAACAATAATAAGGGACATGATCTACTCCGACTTGTTTCTTGGTTGGTTTATGTTTACACCTTAATAATTGAATCTAGATTAACTTAACATTGTTTGAAAGTAATTGGTGGTGGATTTCTGTCTCTAACGTTTTCTCAATCTTATTTTCTCAAAACCAAAAATCGAAATTGTTTTCCTTTTGTTTTCTCTTTTATTTTCGTTAAAAACCAAAAACCCCAAATCTATTTCAACTTAGGATTGCAACGCACTCTTCTATCTCCTTTTGTTTCCTGGATCTTTTTCTCTCTTCTCTAGTGTTTGACCTTTTTCTTTAGTGTAGTTTCAGATTTTGTTATTTGTTTTGTGTGTTAATTAGCTTAGTTTTATTTTGTGTGAATTATATAGTTACCCTCAATCTCTGACATCGAACAATCCTTGCTTACTCTATATTGCTAACGACTACATTTTGCAGGATTAAGTTTAAAGCTTGATTGCGTATCAATAACCGGATCATATTAGATCTTGAATTTATTTTAATAGAAAGAGGGTACCACATAATGATGGTCAAAGGTTTAGATTGCTGAAAGATTTTTATCCTTAGCTTCAGCTAAATTCATATCCATCATCATCTTGTCCTCATCAGAGATACCATAATGTCAAAATAAAGCTTAAAACTGGATGTTCAAAATTACAGATAGTTACTAGATATAGAATTCAAAAAACCTCATCATATCCATCATCATCTTGTCCTCATCAGAGATACCACAATGTCAATATAAGGCTTAAAAGTGGATAGCTACTAGAAATAGAATTCATAGAACCTACTTAAATTCATATCTTTCATAATCTTGTCCACAGACTCTCCCGCTTCACCTCCGTACTCAACTACATTTGTAGCAACAACCTTGATCTCAGTATCTTCCACCAAGATCTTTTCCAGATCATACATCCACTGCAGTCCTTTGACACATTCACTTTCACACAAACGTGATGTGAAATACGAGACTGCAACGTTGCTGGACTTCACGCAATGGGACCATGAAGAACCAGCAGAGAGCTCTGCATAGTTCTGCCTGATATTATCCACAAACAGTTTCGCTGTCCATTTCGAATCCAACAAGTTTCTTCCAATTACACGGTATGTCAACAACTCACTGCCGCCTTCAAACTCAATCTTGAAATTCTTATAATCCAACTCTAGTTCACTAGTGAGCTTGACAGCTTTTAGTTAAGCATCAAACGAAAGAACTGCAACAACCCTAGTAGATATGCCATCAAGAAGTTCTCCGCTGTCATTGCGAATCAACGAACATAATCCAGCAATCCCAACTCCATTCCTTTTAGAAAATGAAGCTTGAAAAGCACATAAGCTTGAGTTACAAATTCTAGTTCCGCCATTGGTTGTGCTAAGTAACAAATTATGTCTAGTTCCGCCATTGGTTGCGCTAAGTAACAAATTATGTTTTTTATCCAACATTTTAATATTTATATGATATAAACAAGCTCAACTTTATGGAGAAATAAAAAAAAATTTAAAAAAAGTTGTTATGTAGAAATATACAATTATATTTTTTAAACACCTATTAATGTTTGTTATATCTTTAGAAAAAGTATGAATTTTAAGAAAATTGTGTTTATAAATGCATTAAACCAAATTTAATTATTTATTATATTTGTTCTTCAGCCAAGTGAATGATAAATCACATATCCTCGTCGCGAAAGAAAAAGGCACATTGCTTCGATCATTTTAGTCTCTTTATATTTGATTTAATGTTGCTTTATTTTTTGAAAATAATAATGGATGTCAAGAGCAAAGCTGCTGATGTTGTTTATGAAACCATTTCTTGGTAAAATCCTTAGATAAGTAGATTGCTTGGGGCTAATCGATGAATAATGTGTGATCCATCATCGCATTTTCTCAAGGTGCTGTGATTTCAGGACAATTGGCAGGATGTCAATCCTCACTTCATCATGTTCACTGAGTACAACGATGCAACTCTCTAAAATTGGGTTCATCATACAGGGTGACCTCTTGTGAATCACCCCAATAGGATTTGCTTATATCTCCAACGACTTTGCCTCCAAACTGAGTCATGTACTCCAAGCTTTAATCTACCCCTAGTTTACAGTTTGATCCTTACATGGCAACATAAACGCATGGAATATTTTCTTTGTTGGTTCTAGTTTAATTAAACTAGGAAAATATAACATCAACAGTGCCCGGTCTGACTTACATCAATTTGTTGACATGGTGCAGGGATTCGGGCTGAATCCTTTCCGTATGAGATGCAAGAGTTTCTCTAAAATCTAACGAACAATTCATTATTTTCTGAATGAGGTGGAACAATGTAAAATTTTCCTTTGCTCATCCACTATTCAAGGACGCAGCAAAGAAATTTTTTTTAGGTGATCAGCAGAATTTGCATGTCCTCTTCACTACCATAAATATTTTCAACTTTTAAGTTTTTCTAACCCCTTCTTGATAAATAGACAAATGCATTTCCATTCTTATAACCATAAGAACACAATGTAGCATCAAATGGTTACTTCTTTTATACTTTGGAACGTTCTCCTTTCTGTTCTTCAAAATTTTCAGCTTTCTAGTCTTCTAATACATCTTAACAGCCTTAATTATAAAACATTTATCACCTGATTCTTTTATATTGTTTTCTTTGTAATGTACTTCACCAAATCATCTCCATTATAGGAATGTAAAATTTTTCTTTTGAATAAATTAAGATATTAATTTTTGATAGTGGTAAATGCTCAATGTAATAGTAAATCAACTCCGCACAGTGGTAGATGACACTGTACCGGAAGAATGCTAATCTAATCCAAGTCCACTTCCACCAAAGCTTATGTATTTTTAAATTAATATACTATAAACTTCCCATGTAATTGCAAATCAATTCAATTCAATTCCATTTCTCAAATGTATATAAACTGTATTACAAAGAACAAACTTGTTAAGCTCCAAATGAGAGCCGCCGCCACATGATCCCCATAATTCCCAAACACTACAAGCCGTTAAGGGGAAAACAACACCCAAAATTTTTCAATAGCTCGTTCCCACCCTTCTGGCCTGATAGTTATAATAGTAATGACAAGACAACAATGAAGGCAAAACTGGACACTCCTGGATATCCCATGTAAATGAGCCCTCAAAGAAATTGAACTCCCACCTCATGAGAATGGTAGTAAGAAAGAACATATTAGTTAGATCATCATAATCACCATCATCATACAATGTGAAATTAATTTCTGACCATCGTAAGTCTCACTGGTGGCAAGACCAATTTCTTGCGGAGACTCTATTGCAAGGTTCCATTTTCCAAGTTCTTTTGAGACATCCAGGTGCGCCTTGAAGTAGTAGTCTTTCATTTCATCCCTACCGCAAATGTTGGTTGTGTAAAGTTAAAATTTAAAGGTATTGAGCTTGTATTCTCTCTCGGTTTTCTTCCCACCATGTCTTCGCGTTCCTCTCCCCAAACCTTTCGCGACTGAGAGATTGAGAGAAACAGAAAAGGTCAGTTGTCTCAGCCTCTCCATCAACAAACAGCCAAAATAAAATGTTAAAAACAAGATAAAGAACTGCCTTTTCCTTACCTGAACCTAACACGCCGGAGCTCCCTAGTGCCATCGGCTAGCTGTCGAATGGTTATGTAGACCCCAGGCTCATCTTGTTCAACCCATTCGGACTCCACATCGCTAGCATTGCTAATAGAGACCGAAGCTTCATCTCTAGATGAGGTTGTTGTTCGCGATGCATCAACAGATCCACCTACATTGTACTGATGACCATCAGATGGGAAGTATCCTCCGCTTCCAGCTCCAGAGGGTTTATAGTGGTGCCGTGGTGTCCAGTTTGTTGGAACCATAGGGCTTTCTCTAGCAGAGTCCATCCTCGAGTAAAAAGATTCTCTTGGTGGCTAAACAAGAGTACAAGAATCTGTTAGCAAATACTAATTTTATGCAGACAGACACCAGTAACATTGATTCAATTGAGTTAAATCTTTCAAGTATAACCCGCCAAGACTTCCAATGAAAACAACTGTGTCAGTTTTTAACAACCTGTTTTTAATTTGTGTGAACTATGTGCAAATCCTAAAATGAATGAATGTTGCTCTTCAAGCCTAAATGATAAGTCAAGTTTGATTACCTCATCTTCAGACCTTGGTGGAGTGTGAAGAGCTTGCCGGTTGAATCTCTGGACATTGTAGAGCTCCATTATGCGGTCATAATTCTCGCCCCACCATCGCTGAGCTTGCCATTTGTTAAACATCTCTCGGCTTCAAATTCAAAACCATTTCATCAGTTTTCCACAGAGAAACAGTTAGGTTCCAACTACAATATTTGAAGACACTTGTAGAAATTTGAAGATGACAGGAATTAATCACAGTTCAATCACGTGTCATGTGGAGAATGCAGAATCTCACATTCTCAAATCAGGAAGTGTAAGCCTTGCATAACAGTTAAAAGATCTTGGGAACCTTCATTCTAATTACTAATTAGTTTTCGGTAGGATGCTCTAACTTTAAGGTTCATACCTGAAGCGAATTCGTTTAAGATCATTCCCCCCATTAGGAAGTGACACAAAAGTGATGTGCACTCCTGGTTCGACCTGTGCCATCCACTCCTTGGGCTCATCCTCATCTTCTAACACAACCTCACACGTTGAATCTCGAGTCGGATCACCACCACCGCCATATGGTCGCGTGAATCTCGAGTCTGATCTTGCACCAAGTTGATGATTAGAGGTGAAGTCCCAAGCAGGTGTAGAACTTGAGCTTGCAGCTCCCATATAAGGGTATGGAACCCCTTCAGAAGCAGTATCAAAATCAGGGTAAGGTCTCCTTTGCCCTTTCTTGAAGCTACTGCTTGATCCTGTGCATGGTTTGCATTGCTTGTAAGCACCGGAGAATTTCAATGCCATATCCTTGATCTGCACAATGTTAAAAAACAACGTCAGCCAAAAGCACAGAAAGTTATTCATGTATTCCACGCAGTATTAATCACTAATGGGATGGAATAAACAGGGAAATTTGTTACACATTATGCGGATTATTGCAAGGCAATTCCTTGGAGTATTTCTCCACCAAGGTTAGAAGAAGGTAGTGCTAAACTTTGTTACAGATTAGTCATCAAAAAAAACTTTGTTACAAATTATCCACCAAGGTCAGAAGAAAGTGGGTACTAAACTTTGTTACAGATTATTGCAAATTTGAGAATCACTTAAGATTCCAATTTTTCAACCAAATAAAGTACCTACTTTCCTTCCCTTGCCTACAAAATAATAATAGATTCCATCTCTATTCTCTTAAGAATTTGAACTCCATTGATTTGTTTAAAGATTGCTTAAGCTCCTAGAACCAAACAATAAATAACAGAAAAAAAATGTCAAGATATTAATTTAACAGAAACAATTTTTCTTCTTTTTTTGTTCAATTTAAAAACTAATGCAACATTTAAAATAAAATATAATGCAGCACTGCTCATCTACCATCTTACTATTTGAACTACTTGAATATGACATGCACATTTCGGTTTATTCGGCTTTAAAAACATATTAATTTCTTCCCAAAAAAAGCAGAAGAACAACAATAATGTGTTGGATCTTTAATGCAAAGAAAATGAGGTATTAGAATTATTAAAACAGAAACATCAGGGAACGATAAAAAAAAAAGATATTGCAAAGATATGTTCCATATTCTTCTTAATTGGAAAAGTGATGGGTGTAGGAAGCAAAGCCCCACACCAGAGTGGCACAATCGACGAAGATAATGATAACACGATCTTAAATGATTGTGTACTTTCTCATCTATAATTCCGACTGGCCTTGGGTTGTCATTTACAAATTTCTTTCTTCCTGTTCCACGCTTCTATGTGTTGCTTTATAACCACAGTGATTAGACAAGAATTCAATTGTGGGGCATCAATTAGCAGTCTTTTCTTTTTGCACATTTAACTACTGGTCTCTTCTCTCAAGAACCGCTCACCATTACTCACTTAATTGTTGTGGATATAATTAAGGTCCTATAATTAATTCATTTCTAAACAAACTGGCTGGCGTTTATCACTACTCCTCAAATAATCTATTTAATGTTCATAAAGAAATTACTAAGAAATTAACGATCCAATACGATTTTTCTTTTCAACCTACGTATCAAGTTTAGAGAAATTTAAATGTCCTAAATTTTATAATATTTTCGTTGAAGTTTAAAATTGTAGAAATGCACTTGAGTTCGGATTCTCCCAACCCGCTTTTGCTAATTATCAAAAGGAGAAATTATGACCTAATGTCAGAATTTATTTGATCACATGAATGTGCATAAACATTAATGTCATAATTTATTTGATCACATGAATGTGCATAAACATTAAACAATGCACAAGAAGAAACTAAGAAAGGAAAATGGCAAATCACGTGATTAGCGTGCGCAAATAAATGGTACTATTCTATAGTCTTGAACTAGTTTGTATATTATGATCTGATGGCAAGTAACCAATGACGTCAGCACATTACAGTTGAACCAGAATGTCCTACCATGATGACTAGCTTGGCGGACCAGTGTCTCTATAAGTATAACTAGAGTACTAGACCAGACCAGACCAGACCTTTTTCCCCTATTTATCAAGGTAGCTTAGCTGAGCCCAGCTAAGCTAGTCAAAATTTGAATCTTTTGCATGGATCGGTATCTATTCAGCATTTCAGCTCTTGTCCCTTTTTTTTTACTTTTTGACTGAGCTAGGGAGGTGAATAATTCATCTGACAAAAATCTAGCCTGGGCTCACTGAAGAATTAAATTCAAACCCCATTGTAGGAACAGGATGATGAAGCAGCAGCAAGTTGACGATGAGAAAGCTGTTCTAAATTCAAAAGTTCAAACGGCACATCCTTGTATCGAGAATTTATTCATCGTGGATAGTCTACCCAATTTCGTATTTTTTTTTAGTCGTATTTACGACTAATAAGTGTATAATACTAATCAATTGGTATTGGATAAGCAATTTCGTGTCCTCCCCTCCCTCGGTACATACTCCACTCACACCTCGCAACCTACTTTGATAAAATATTTCGGCACCGCCCTAGTAAGTATAGCCTAAGTTCATACACGTATTATGCATCGACCATAGCTGGTACATAACTATATATAGATTTAAAGCTAGAATATCGAAATTAGATAGTGAGACGTCTTCTACCATACTCCGAAAAATGATAATCTGTAAAAGTGTAAATCTAAAAGATGCCCCCAAGGGGTGGGCCCCAAACCGTATCAGTCTCCCCTCAATGCACTTATGATTTTGTTTTGTTTTATGGAAAAGGAGACTGAAAAAGCAAAGCTTGTGTAGGTGAAGCAATAGACACACAAATTTAGAGAGAATCAGAGAAAGAGTGAGGAAGAAGAAGTGTTAATAGGATTTTTTACTATTATTATTACTACTATTATTATTATTATTTATAGATTTAAATAAAATTAAAGAGAGAGAGAGAGAGAGAAGCTTACCTGTGTGGTTAGGCTTTTGACGGCTTCTTTTGTACTTGGGGTGCCACTCCCACGCTCTCCTCCGTCGTCCTCCGGTTGCTTCGTACATGCTATGCATGTAAACATTTCTCACCGTTTTACCCCTGCACAAACCACACATTTCCAAATTAATCACCACCATAGTTCCATTTCATTCGAAGTACCCACATATCTTTTAAGGTTGGACAAGGACCAAAAGAAATGTACAAGCTTCCTCTTTGCAACAAGCAAAGGAATCTTTGTCCGGAACGGTATCACCAAATTACGATAACACCCAAGATGGTGATAATTTTTCAAGGGTAAATCCGACAATTTAACGCAAAATAGAACATTCGCCTCGGATTAGGATTAGGATTGGAATTGGAATTGGAATTGGACCCCAAATCAGAATAAAATAAGAGATGAAGGAGAAGAAGAAGAAGAAGAAGAACAAAAACAGAGCCCGCCCAAAACTCACATTTGGGGTTTGGTAGCGAAGAACATGCGTGGATTTGCAAACGGGTCCAAAGAGAAAGAGGAAAAAAAAAAGGGAAAAAGGAAAAGAGCTTCACTCGGGATCAGAGTAAGACCAAAAAGAAAATGTGTAAATATTATGAGTCAATAATTGAAAGTAAAAAAGAAAATGGGGAAGGATTTGAAAGTGGGTCTTATAAGGAGGCCACAACTGGGTGAGAGAGCTGCTTTAATATCCTGGAAAGAAAGGAAAGCCAAATAAAGAAGCTGCTGCTGCAAGACCAAATCCAATTGAATCCCTTTCACTTCTTCCTTTGTAACCATTTCACATCAGAGAGGACCAGATATCGTCCGACTCGGTTTCTTTCTCGCTGGGGTTGTCGTTTTACGCAGGAGGGGGTGTTGGGGTTTGAAAGCTGTGGTTGAGTGGACAAGGAGACAAAGAAAACAAAAATAAATCGGAAAATATGGTTTTTTTTTTTGTTTTTACATTAAATTCGATCATTATTATTCGAAAACGACGTACCGAAGCAAAACCCCAACTGCGCTTTCTGCTCTTGTCGCTTTTGGCCTCCTCCTATTCTACCTCAAGCCTTCTTCACTCTACCTCTGCTTCAATATAGGCACTGTTACCCAAAAGTCAGAAAAGGAATTACAAACAGAGAATTAATTTCTCCATCTCCAGCTCCAATCTTCAAAATTAATGATAAACAAACCAAACCCATTTCAAACTAAGTAGAACAAATAAATAAATAAAAAATCAAAACCCCATTAAAATGCTCTGCTTTTTTGGTTGCTGAGGAAAGTATAAACGAAAGAAAAAAAGAGAAATGGAAACTGTAACCCTCACCTTGATCAAGAACGGAGAGACTAAGGAAAATGAAACCCTGTTGAAATCTCTTTGAAATATCAAACGTGGGCAGAGAATCCCATTATTTTCGGTGATCTGATGTCAACCCGGAATTTACCAAAAGCTTCTTCTCTGAACTTGGAAACCAAATCGTGGTACTTGATTTTGGAGCGAAAATCTTGGCCGGGAGTGAAATGTCGTTTGAAATGGAAAAGTTTGGGAAACGACAGAAGCGGGTTCGACGTTACGACAGGAATGAAAAATCGGATAATTACAGACGAAGAGAGAATGAGAACAAATGGGAATGTGGTATTTATAGGAGGGGCGTGGGAAGAATTGACGGCGTCAGTATTCTCCGTTAAAGACGTAACGGAAAACAGACTGGTTAAGAGTAGGTCGGAGGCATTTGGTCATGAGCATTGAGGACATAAGGGTCCACATGTCTTGCTGATGTAAGGGAACTCTCTCCTCAAGTCTCTCTTGGATCACTGACACGTGGCATTACCTTTTAATTTTTTCTGTTTGAAAAAAAAAAAATTTGGGTTTTAGCTCGTAAGTTTTATTTTAGGGTGCGGTTGCCAACCTACAGTCTGTTTAGTACACCCAACATGAAGAATTATGTTTTTCAAAAAATTAATTTTACTCCTAATCATAATTAATCAAAAAAAAATAATCATAAAATTTAGGGATCAACTTTGGATGGAGATTTATGAACAAGCACTCTAGAACATTAAAATCCGGATCAATATTCTCTTTATATGGGGTTCTTGATCATTCTTAAGATTGTCAAATCAAAAGTGCAGCCTCTAATTATGAACTTTTCTTAATTGAATTCTTCTTAATTGCGTTGTTCTAAATTGATTGAACTCCATGTATAAGGAATTTCAACAATTTGAAAAAACCTTCCCAGATGGGCAATACTATATATGCAACATATTTTGATGCAAGATTGTTTACATTTGCTTGCTTAATGAGTCTGCAAAAGTTTATCCAATTCTACGAGAGTCTCTATAAATTTATCTTTTGTAATCCTTGAAAGTTTAGTTTTTAAAATCGAAAATTTGTATAAATCTGAATATATTACACCCTTTTTTAATATTCCATTCGGTCTATGGTACCAAAAATATGCAATATTGGAGGAGTTTCATTCATGTCCGTGATTTCCAATGGAGGTTGTTTTTTAAATTGCTATTCTTGTATTATTTTTTTTCTTAATTATATTTTTCCTAATTATAATTAAGGGTAGAACAAGAAATTTTTAGGATAAAATTATAATGTAGGGTATGGTGAGTAGACAATATATAGGGTGGCAATAGCCACTCTTATTTTATAGGGTTTTTGTTGAGGTCAAAAGTTTAAATAGTATACACTAGAGTATAGTCTCTTCGAGCTATATGAAATGCAACCAAAAACGTAATGGCAAATCTCGTGGGATGTACGTGAAGAGATAAAAACTTTGAGTGCAAATTGTGATAGCTCTCTCGCACGATAAATGTCACAAACTCCTTGTTCATTTTAACTACTTGTTTCCTTGGTTAGTAATTTTATACAATATGTAAGATCGGGTATATGTATTATTTAGTATATAGTTGATTGAATAAGTTGTATCATATTCATATCACATCAAAGCCAATCTCGCTTGATCTAATATTAGCGAGTTAACACGTTTAGGTAAAATATCAAGAAAACATATCAATTATCAATCGTTCTTGCTCTCGTCTAAACTTGGAGGTAATTAACTATATTGTGAAGTAACCTTACAATGCGAACCCGTTACCTCTTCACAAGTTCGCAGGGAGCATGAGTCACTGGTCGCAATTTTTTTTTTTTTTTGATTACTAAGTTTCGATGATATAAAGAAAAAGAGCCATTCGTAATAAAATTTTGTGTAACCGAAAATATGACACCACGTACAATCTAATCAATAATGAAATTCACTTTAGCATAGGACCACGGTGGGTGACCAAGCTCTACACCAGTACAAAATTCCAATTCAAAGGCCCATGTTCTTTATATATATATATTTTTGTTTTCTCTCCTCCTCCCTCCGTTGCTGTCAGAATTCAAAGCTAGGGCTAGTAGTAGGTTCCAAAGTCATCATCATCATCGACTACAAGCCTCATCATCATCGAATGGTCCTATCAGAATGCACGAGTGAGTCAAGCCAACGTACTTAGACCCGCCGCTGGTGAGGGAATCATAACTGTGTGTTTCATATCCAAATTGGGATATAGGAAAGATCCTCGATCTTGTCACAGAAAGATTCTAAAAGAACCAAAAGGGCCATTCGGGTTTCTGAGCATGCAGTGTCTGAGATATGTGGGGGGGCATGTCCTCTCCTCTCCTCCGCCTCCCCTCTCCCACCTGACCAAGCATTATGGGGTCAGCTGGGCAGCTGGGTGCAACCAACAGACCCGAAGGTCTGGTACTTTGGTTTATAGTATGCTGGGTCCGAGCCGCTGAGTCAGAAGACCAACTGTACGGGCATGTTATAGCAGACAGTGATTAGAGTCTCTGCAACTGCGGGGCGAGGACGACCCTCGAAGGGTGACTAATCGGAGAGTCTCTTGGGAACAGAGTAGTCTCCATTGAAGATGGTTAATGCTGGTTGGTGTCTCTTGTCAGCATTTGCTAACTGGTCTGTGCTCGACTGCTGGACTGCTATTTCTTTTTTTGGACTGCTAACTGTAATTTGCATGTTGTCTATTTAGGGTGTCTTTAACGATGCACGAACCTTGTTTGAAAATATTTATTTTGTTATCAAACTATTAAACTTTAAAAGCCAAAAAATGAATGTTACTGAAAAATAACGATGGATTTATGCGTTGAATTCTACCGTATAAATGTATAGTGATGCATGGTGGTATATCGGCCAAAATATAAAAATGATGCAAGGTAGGTTAGGTGTTTTCTTCACCAATGATTAGCTTAAAACAGAAACTTAACCGGAATGTGGAAATAAGTTTTCCAATGAGCTCTTATTTTTATAACATGCAATGTTAACTTGGTATTTATTGTTGACTTTTTTTTTTCCTGAAAATCTAATAGTTATCTAATGTGATATTATTAGTCATGACAGTCATTTTTCTTGTGTGAGAAGAAATGAAGATTGTGAGATCGAAGGCACTAGTTTTATCAGTCATGGTTCATTGTTGGAAGTTTCAAAGTTCTCTCTATTGGTCTTTCACAATGCAGCTAGCGCTTCATATGATTTATCTCGTTAACGATGTGAATTTAACATGACTCATTCGCTAACATGGTATATTAGTTGTCTAATATGAAATGAAAGCCGTTGAGAGTACTTAAAGAGCTAAGATAGAGTACTGAAATGGTCATTTGGTGATTATTTTTTTTTAAAAGATTTTTTTTGTTTGGGTAAATAGCTATGTGGTGCTTTGGCAATGTGGGCAAGCCATGATCTGCTTTAACTTTAACCAACTACACACTACTGCTATTGCCCTTGCTTTATTCCTGGGGCTAACTTCTCTTTAAGCAAAGAATGCTTGGAACAGAGGGACAATCAAAACCCAGCTCACATAAATGATATATATAGCAAGCAAGCAAACACTCTCTCTCTCTCTCTCTCTCTCTCTGTCTCTCCCCAGCTAAAATGGGTTTCTTCCAGGTGTCCTGGTTTAGAGAGTAAAGCTTTTGATTAATAAAGAGGTTCTCCCTCAAGATCTTGTTGAGAAAGAAAAGCATAGTCAAGGTCCACAGCATTTCCATATGCATCCCTTGGGTTACTAGCCTGGGAAACAAAATTCGAAAATACAAAGCTTTAATTCACAGCTTTGTTTTTATTTTTCACTCTCTCACTGTCTCACTCTCTTTAATCTTTATCTACTCTCTATGTGAGTAAAAAGAGACATCAATTTGCACCCCAATTCCAACTCTCATGTGGCCACAGATATTCCATGTGTTTTCTTGCTGTCTTGGCTGATGAACTTGTACGGATGCTCCTCAGGATTGATCGATCACAACACCATTGTCCGGACAATTGATCATAACACCATTGTCCTTACAATTTTCTCTTGTCTTATTGATAATAATTACAATTTGATTTGACAAATCATAAGAGAAATGATTCGAACACTATAGATTATGTGATCTGTACATTTTAACTCCCAAAATAGTTCACTTATTCTAAAACATAAGTTTTTTTTTTTTGAAATAAAAGGCTGGTGTGATTGTCTAAATTTTGTTTTTTTTGTTTTTTGTTTTTACAAAAAAAAACACAAAAAACCGGACATCTTGATCAAGAAAAACAAAAACCTAAACATTCGAGGTTTGGCCAATTTGAAGTTCAACCTGTTCTTTCCGAAGCCATTTGCGTAGTTGATTCATCAAGGTCCTGATGTTACTCATCAATCGCTCACCATTTGGCCTCATTTTCTTCTATTTGATAAATCTCCTAGGTTAACTTTTAACCATCTCAATTTAGATCGTAGAAGTTAAGTCCATATATGATTTTGTTTTGAAATAAGGAAAAGGATGACGGTGTACTTTCATTTCCAATTATCTTCATTTGACCTAAACCTTTGAAAAGTTTGAGCAAACTTCAAGATGCCTTCAACCAAAAACTTGAATTCTACAAAGAGGTTGAGAAATAGCATTAAGACTTGATCACAACCATTTAACGAGTACGGCATCAACTTTGGAATTGCTAAGGGTTGATTAGGTTTTGACATAAATCTTGGAGTTTAGGTTTAGGGTACTTTATGCTTTGGAGTCTTGTGCGAAGGAGTACCGGATTTAACTTATTATTTAAAAAAACTTGGATCGATCTAATATAGTCTCTTTTCCTGTCATTTTTATATGGAAGGTTCTTTAATTCATAATGTAATTAGAATGTTGAAGTAGGGTTATCATACCGTTGAAGAAAACCTTTCAAACCTTCTAAATCCCTCTCTTAGAAACTGAAGAAAAGAATACACCACACAAAAGAATAATAACAAAGTGAAAAGAAGAAAGGAAAAAAACTAAAAAAGTATATGAAACATGAGATCAGGTATGGTATGGTGGTCGATTAGACCACTTTTAACGTTAGGAATGTTCTGTGTTCAAGTTAACAATTTTGTACTTGGAAAAGTGATTATAAAGCCATTCAGCGATCCTCCCCAAAGTAGATATCCATCCATCTCATCCCATAAATCTAAGTTGATCTTTCCCTATTTCCAATGTTGGTTGATTTGATTTCTTATACCTGTCTTTTGAATTTGTGTTTCATATACAAACATTACTTTCCCGATGGATGCTAAAGGAAGAGACCAAATGGAATGTGTTCGAGCATGATTTGTATGATGTTTAGTTAGACCATCTGATATGCTATAGCATCATAAACTCGAATTATCAAACATATAACATACTTGGACGAAATGGTTGTACCCATCGTTCTGCTCCAATCAAATTTAGTAATACGACCGATGCTTATTGATCAATCATTCACCCATAAGTCAAATCCAATCATTTGAATACTGTCAAAGTTAGATGCTTCATTATTTACAAAAGAAATCAGATTTGGATTTAAGTCGGTCTCATTCATATGCGATCCATAAACGTGTGAATGCAAACTTGTACTTGGACCTGCACCGAAATGAACATTACTTTGCTATTTATTTATCTTTTTTTTTCACGATAAAGTTATTATTCTTTATCACCAATTGTATACAATTATGTATTTATCTCTCTTATCACATGCCTGATTACATGACTAATATGTTACTTTACCATGTGTTGTCGAATGACCAGGAGTAGCTACTAACATTTTTGTCAATACCAAAACAAAGAGAGAATAACTTGCTAAGAAAAATTATCCCATCAAAATGTTGGAAGAAAAGAGAAGGTTTTCTAAATACTTTAGTTTAGCAATCCTAGTTCTTCCTCGATCCACCCCTAAGAGATCTCCAAAATACAGGCCAATTCTTCTGAGCCTCGTTCCAACCCAAGAGCGACCCTTCCCTCATAGGGTCCCAACTAGAGGACACAATCCCATAGCTCACTCCCGCAAGAGCTGTCCCAAAGAACACAAATGACACAATGAAGGGCACCCATGTGGGCACATCAATTTTGAGACCAACTTTCAAGTAGTAGAAGAATGGGAAAAACAATAGTCCCATAAACAGTGGAAGCCCAACTGTGAATCCCATCCTGCTTATCATCCTGTTGGTCACTATCTCTGGTATTATGCCTTCTTCTGCTTCGTCCTCTTCGTCTTCCTCATCTTCATTGCCACTGTCACTGTTTTGTTCCGTCTTCTTCTTGGTGGTGGTCTTCTTGCTTTTCTTTGGTGGCCGTCCGAAGCCTCTTGGATTCTTCAGGGTCGCATTTAATTGTGTGGAGGATGATGAAAAGTAGTTCTGATTTTTGCTTTGATTTGTACTGGAAATGGGGTAGTTGCCTTTTGTGGACAGGGTCCAAGGCTTAAGACCAATCTGCAAATAACAGTAAAATCAAGAGCTGAACTACAATTTCTTTTTATAGATCATACTACCATCATCACATTAGACAAAAGACCAACAAAAGAACCTTAAACACTATAGTTCCAAGTTCCAACGGTACAAATTTGAATCAAAACTTGTAACTTTTTTAATCAGTGCATATTCTTCTTCATTTCCCTGGTGAATTCAATGAAGAAAGTCTATTTATTAAGAGCGAGAGAGAGAGAGGTTTGGTGATACGTACCTTAGAAGATAATGGTGGGTGTTGCGAAGTGATTGGAGAGGGCTTGGAAGACCATGAACCTGCAATTGCAGCTGCCATTGGCTCTGGCTACTAGAGCTCTTTCTTGAGTGAACCAGACGAAACAGAAAAGGATATTGGAAGCGTTGTTGCTTCAGAATGAAAGAGGAGGTGAGCGAGTATTAACCATGAAAGAGGAGAGCGGAGTGGGGGGCCGGGGGAATTGCAGAGAAGGATAAGGTTGGAGATATTGCATATGGGCGGGCCATGCATGATGATGTGAATACCGTCCGATTTTCACGCTTAAAATCCCAAACGTCGATGAGTTAATAACTTATTGTTACCCTTTCAAAAAAAAAAAAGTTATTGTTACCTCATGGTAGCAAATATAATAAGGGAAATCGACTTTTTTTTTTTTTTTTAAGTAAAGGTTAATTGCATTAGATAACTAGTCAGAATCTATACACACTTAAAGACAGGACAACAAGTTCATATCTAAGCATTACAAACTCATTACAAATCTAGTTGAGCATGCTATTGAAGTGAACCTATAAACAAAGACCAACTCCATGTCTTTTAGAGAAAAATCATTGATTAGTACTTCCATTAGCCAGACGCGCAATTACGGTACCAACAGAGAGCCATTTCCTAGCAAACAAATAAGAGCAAGTCCTTATTCATACGCCACTTGAAAAAGAACGCTAATTTTATTCTAAATAACTACCAACTCCCATAACAGTTTTGATCCGAGAATGATTCGTCTTGGACCATATAGCAACCCAAATGCCTAAGAAGGTCCACCTCTCAGGTCAGGCCCACACCCCTCACTAAGTAAGCAATGAGGGCAGCAAGACACTCTCCCTGTAAGCCTTTGAGCCCAGCAACCAGAGTTTGAGCCCAAACCCAAACCAGCAAAGCAGAAGCCCTGGACCGCTACTACTCAACTGTCTCTGCCGTCGTTAGGCCCTCCGACGGCCGGGTAGTCTACTACCACATCATAACGACATTGATCAAGGCCACCAAGAGCCTGTCTGGCTGCCTTGCCCCCCCACCCCCCCCCCCCCCCCCCCCCCCCCCCGGGGGCTCCTCTACCACGTGTCTCTGCCCAAACAACACTCAACCACTTGAACCTTCAAACTGAGTCCGGCGACGAAAGCAACCGGACGAGACGCTCTGATACGTACTACAATCCCCCGCGCGCACCTGACCTTGACCACCCTTAACGACCAGAGTCCTCATCTCAGCCAGATTTGACGGAAATTCCCGCCGCCTCTCTCTCCTCAGACTCTAGGGTTTCTAGAGCTGCTTTGGTTTCTTGACTAATTAATTAACTGCAGTCCGGATAATTGAAATCTAGGTTTCGAGTTTTTTTTTTCAAAGATGAATGTGAGATTTTATTCATATGAGTTACAAGTACAAAGAATATAACTCATATAAGTACAATAGTGTCAACAATGACACACAACAATCTAATGTGAAAGTCAGAGAACAAAAACCCAATTTGATTGGCTGCATCATGTATACAATTTGCAATCTAACTGTTTGAGTTTCGGAATCTCAACAATTCAGAATAACGTAAATTTTTTGTAATCATCACCAAATATGTTAGTAATAATGTGGTTACAATCTTGAGATGATGATCGGTCTGCATGAGAGTTTTAAAGCACCCACTTCATTTGAGGGATTTTATTGTATAAATGGTTTCACGAGTGAAAAAAAAAATTCAACTTGGAGCATCTTAAATTAACCGACTGTATGTTGATGAATTAATGTTGCTTCTATGTATCTGTATATGTATGGTGAACTATGTTAATTATGTACTTTAAGTTTTCTAATCCTAGGTGATAATTTAGTTCTTAATTGTCTTATTTGTGTATATATAAAATGGACAAATCATGGATGCATGCTGATAGAAGATCATTGCAGTTTGAGATACGACTAGCAGATTTTCTTAAGTTTGCTTTCTCAAATGCAAGCGACAAATCAAATATACGTTGCGCTTGTCTGAAGTGTGGTAACAACGATGAATTTTCTATCAAAGTGATTAAAGATCATATATACTTTAATGGTATTAATATTAGATATAAGCGCAGAATGAAAATGGCATGGAGAACCTTCTGCCATGAATGTTTTATAGAGTTGTTGAATCTGAATAGTAGATATGCATCCAGATATAAGGATAGGGGAGGAGAACAAGGGTACCAGGGAAAGTGAGGATGAAGACATTTCGAGTGAGTCAGATGAGTTCTTAAGGTTTGTGAAGAATGGAGATAAGCCTTTGTATCCTGGTTGTATAAAGATTACAAAGTTGAACGGCCTCATACAAACGTTTAATTTGAAATGGAATGACATACTTTTGTTATTCCGACATGCTAATCATGATTGGAATGTTGCTGCTTGAAGGAAATGAGATACCCAGGTTTGTATATGAGGCTAAAAATAAACTATTGCATTAGGGATGGAGTATGAAAGGATTCATGCTTGTCCAAATGACAACATTTTGTATAGATGGCAACATGTAGAAGCAACAATTTGTCAGACATGAGTGAATCACGGTGGAAACTGGGTAGGGATAAAGTTGAGAAGGAAGTGGTGAATGGGAAGGTTTTGTGGTGCTTCCCACCAATCCCGAGATTCAAACGCATGTTTCAATCGACAACGACAGCTAAGGATTTGACTTGTCATGTCAATGATAGGAAAAAAGATGGAATGATGCAGCATCCAGCAGATTTCCCGACTTGGAAGTTAGTTAACACAAAGTGGCAAGAATTTGGTAGAGAACCGAGGAACCTTGGGCTAGACCTTTTCTCAGATAGATTTAATCCCCATAGTTCTTTAAGTAGCTGGTACTCTTGTTGGCCTATTATACTTATTACGTATAACTTTCCTTCATGGCTATGCCTGAAGAGGAAGCACATGATGTTGACATTGTTAATATTTGGACCCAAACAGCTCAAAAATGATATTGATGTCTATTTGCAGCGGTTAATTGATGACTTGAAACTATTGTGGGATGGGGTTGAAGGAGTGTATGATGCTGTAAGAGAAGAGTACTTTAAACTTAAGTAGTTTTAGACTATTAACGATTTTTCCACATATGAGAATCTATTGGGTAGCATCTAAAAGAATACAATGCTTGTTCAGTTTGTGTTGATGAAACCTGACTATATAGACTGAAGCATAGTAACAAAATGACATTCATGAGGCATCGTAGACTTTTGCCAAGACATCATCCATATCAAAAGAAGTCTGTTGCATTTGACAATACCATTGAGGAAGTTGCCGCTTCTTCACCATTAAGTGGAAAGGAAGTATTGTCAAGAGTTGAAGGTCTAAATAGGCCATTTGAAAAAGAAACCCTTCTTCTCCTTATAAGGTTGTTGAAGACAAAAGTAGATCTTGCTGGGAAAAAAATCAGTTTTCTTTGAATTTGATTACTCGAAACATTTTTTGATAAGACATATTCTTGATGTCATGCACATTGAGAAGAATTACTGCGATGCTATAATCGGTACCCAATTGATTTTTCTCGGGAAGACTAAAGATGGAGCTGCTGCTCGTTTGGACATGGTTGATATAGGCATCAGAACCGATTTGAAGCCTACACTTGGTCCCAAAAAGGCCAAGCGGCCTTTAGCTAGTTGGATCTTGCTGCTAGATGAGAAGAAAATACTCAGTCATTCCTTTTTCAATATGACAGTTCCTGTGCGCTTCTCCTCAAATATAAAGAATCTGGTCTTAGTGGAAGATTTAAGACTTATTGGTCTTAAATCACACGACTGCCATACGGTAATGCAAATTCGTCTCTGTGTTTCATTACGATTAGTTTAGAGAAGCCTATTAGGTATGTATTATTCAATTCTACCTATTCTTTAAGGAAATTTGTAGTAAAGTGATAGATGTTTCAAAACTCCAACAGATGGAAGCAGACCTTGTTGATACATCTTGCATGCAGACCTTGTTGATATAGTTTGCTTGCTTGAAAAGTTACTCCCACCTTTGTTTTTCAACGTAATGATTCATTAACCTTTCTTTTTTTTAGAGAAGTTGAGTTATGTGGTCCAGTTTTCTTTCAATGGATGTACTCTTTTGAGAGATACATGAAAGTTTTCAAAGGGTATGTTAGAAATTAATCGCCATTTTTTAGAGGGGTGCATCGCTGAGAATTACATTGTTGAAGAGGCTATAGAGGTTTACTCAGAACATTTTCTTCATGAAGCTGCTACCATTATAGGAATTCAAACACCAAGGTTATCAAACTATGTAATGGGTGCAAGGCCTTATCCGTGCAACAATGGTAACCATTTCTGCTAAAGAGTTATGACTAGCTCACCTTTGTGTATTGCGAAACAAGTACTGAAGATGCCCGTCATACATCATGTACGTATTATTTTAGTTGTTGTAATATGTTTTTTTCCTTTGTAATATCAATACCTACAATATGTTATGCATTTGAGTGATCTTACTGATTGGTTTTCTTTTCCCTGTACTTAGTGAGGATATAAAATCTTGGAGTTAACTTTCCCTAAGTTCAAGAAAAATAGTAACCGGATGTGGGAAAGACAAAATGCGACATTTGGGGATTGGTTAAAATAGAGGATAAGTTCATATATGTTACGCTAATTAGTAACCTTTTTGAATGATCTAACTTTACTTAATTAATGATGTTTGTAATTTGTTAATGTATAATTCAATTTGCAGGTTGCAAATGAACAGAGGTTTCCAGATAACCACGTTTCAGAAGCAATGAGGTGGATGACTGGAGGCCTAAGAAATGAAGTGCTAACTTTTAGTGGATATAATGTCAATGGAGTTGATTTCCACACCAAAGACTGGATAATATCCAATAAGTTCAGAACATTGAGGTTTTTTTTGTTGCCGATGCAATGCAAGTTGCATCTACAAAGGATAAAAACCTTAGATCTGATGATATGTAATTCTACGGTGTAATAAAAAGAATATGGAAGGTTGATTACTACAAATTTAGGGTACCATTGTTCAAATGTGATTGGGTAGAGAGTGCAAAAGGCATCAAAGTAGACGAACTTGGGTTTACTTTGGTGAAACTGAATAGGAAAGGGCATTCAAATGATCCTTTTGTCTTAGCTACGCATGTGAAACAAGTTTTCTATATTAAAGACCCCATCGATACTAAATGGTCAGTAGTAGTGAGGTGCCTAGATAGAGATTACCAAGGGACTGTTGATGATGAGGAGTTGGAAGACATAGAACTGGAGCATCAACCATTTTTTTCACAATGCCATCAGTTGATACCTTTGATGATCTAGTTGGTCATCAACCTAGTATTCATATGAGAGATTGTGATGAAGGGATATGGGTTGACAATGAAAGCTTTCCTCTTGACTGATGGGAGTAGCTAGCTAATAGAGTTATTAGGTTTTTGATATATATGTATGCATTGTACAGGCTACATTTCCAATTGTTGCTTTTAGCTGGTTCGCTGATGATATATTTGAATCATGTTTTACATTGGTGTGTACTTTTGGTTAATATGTTTTGTGTTTTGTAAATGATATTGAATATGTCATTTTACTTATCATGTAGCTAATAGTTTGTTTGCTATGTGTTTCAGATCATGGCACCATCTAATAAAGCAGCTTCTGCTAAAGATAGCTTTAAGGATGAAATCTGTAAAAATGAAAAGATCAAAATCTAAGGATGCAGGGCAGACAACCATACCTAAAGCTGTGTCTCCTAAGAAGAAGGAGGTGTCCCCAAAGAAGAAGGCTGTGGAAACTTAGAAGAATGCCAGACAAACTAAAAAGA
This sequence comes from Rosa persica, assembly GCA_025331145.1. Classification (NCBI taxonomy): domain Eukaryota; kingdom Viridiplantae; phylum Streptophyta; class Magnoliopsida; order Rosales; family Rosaceae; genus Rosa; species Rosa persica. Next base: position 23,418,575 of record WFKR01000007.1, read on the forward strand.
AGGCCATATCCGCAAAGAAGAATGCTCAATCAAAGAAGTCTATAACGATGACCAAGTCTGGAAACGGTTCCAATTCCAAAGAGAGAATGACCTTATAATTTTGAGTTACCCTTGTTTTTGTAGTAAACTAACCTTATTTCTTCTCCTTTGACATAATATGCATTTGTGATCCCTAAAGAATGTAAGAAACTCTCTGCTGCAAATAAATGGAGAAAATTCCAGCAAATTGACCAACAAGTAAATTATCCCTTACATGGATACTCCTGAACTGCTTGAAAGTCATCCGGATGATTATTGATGCGTTAAGAAGGCTAATTGGGATATCTTTGTTGCTGATAGGATTTCAGATAGTTTTAAGGTTTGTGAACTATTAGAAAGTAAGTTCTTATGTTTGTTTCAGTTTACTTATTTTGGACAAGTTAAATGCAATGTACGTAGTTCCTAATTCTACTTTGTTTGGTAGGAATGATGACCAAAGAGAAAAGAGAAAGGAAAATCGGTACACTCATTGTATGACATAAAGGATATGCAAAGCAAAACTAGTTAGTTTGTGGATGATTATAATTCTGAGTAGAGCTTATTGTTTACCTATTTTTATCATTTAAACTTTGTATAGTCGGAGACAATCCCCATAGAGCAACTCGTGCCACAATGTGGCTGAAGACACGGCAAGAAATTGTAGGTCCTAAACTGATACTTATTATCCTGATTTGGTATATATATTTAAGGAAGGATTAAATTATGTTTAGTCTCTGTATTATGACTTTTTTTTTTCATTTCAGTCCCTAACATTCTTAATTAATCTGAAAAGTCTTTAAAGTAACAATTTCCGTCTGATTGGTACACTCCGTTAACAGTCCATCAATTTAGACCTTTAACTTGTTGATGTGACACTCGAAGCCACGCCACCTTAGTAATTTGCATGCCACATAAGCTGTAAATTGTCCAATATGCATTTTCCCCCATTCTTCACCAAAAAATAACTCCAAAGTGCTTGAATTTTTCACTCCAAACCCCACAACTGCAGTAACAACTTTTCCAAACATATACATTGAATTAAGCTCTAGCAACAAGAATCACAATTCATTGAAAAGAATAAATTGAAAAGCACACAATTTCATTCATAACAATCCGTTAACTAAAAAGCATTCAATTAACTAAAAACCATTCACTTTCATTGAAACCAACAATCAGTAACCAAAACCAAATGCTCAACACCAATTTATGTACCAAATTCAAATCTCAGTCTACACATAAACATTGCATATTTGCAGATCACAATCACCGATTCACAAGAAGATATCAAGGTCTCGAACTCCATTTTCAACTAAACCACAAATGTGCAATCTCTGATTCAACCTAACCTGAATTGCTTTGGGGTCGTACGTGAAGAGCGCCCATCTTGATTGACTCGGAACTGATTCTTCCACATGACTGGGCCAGAAAAGTCACCACCGGAAGTAGAGTCAGAGCACTCGGCACAGTCAGACCAGCCCCGGACAATGCCGGAGAACCAGGAACCGGCGAAACCTGAAAAAGTAGAAGATGGAGAAGAGAAACGAGGGACTCATTTTAGAGTCTCCGATTGAATCCCATCGACGGTGAGTGCCTCGACGGAAATTGCCGCCTTCTCTTTCAATGTGGTAGTCCCGGATTCGAGCAGTCTCAACAACGGGCCTTAAACCCCTTCCTCGAACACCACCTTGCGCGACTCGTCGTTTGCGGCGGCGAGCAGTGAGATGGCAGAGGTGGTTTATTCTCGGACCCAAGGCTGGTTGTGGAAATCGAGCAGGCGGCCTTGTCGTCGTCTTCACAGAGCTAAAGCAGAGACTCTAGAGCCTTCTTCTTGAACTCAATGTCGCCGAAGAGGTCCCGGATAAAGAAGCTGAGATTTTCTTTATCCGACCCGGAACCCAGATGTGACAAAACGATGGCATTTGACTGGTGGAGCAGCAAGTCTAGGTCGAGGAGCTGGTTGGTGAGGGACGCAGCGGCCATGTCGAGGTCGCTCTGCATGTGGAGCTTCCCGCCGGTGAACGACGTGCCGTTGCATTGGTCGGGAGGACCTTGAGGCGCTAGAGAGTGGAGAGGACGTTGGGGAGGAGAGTGTAGAAGAGGCGACTCTCGACCCAGTGGGGGGAGTCGGAGTTGTCGGTGACGGAGGTGTGGCTTTTGAATTTTATTTTATTTTTGGTCTGAGTGGCTTTTGAATTTTAGGTCTGCCTAAACACCCGTAATGAAGGGCATGGACAATATGGACATTCGCAATTGGAAAGGCTTATGTGGCTCTGAGTTGGCGTTTACTTTAATGCCCCACATCAGCCTACAAACAAAGCAATTAGACGGACTATACCGATCAAACATAAATTGTGACCTCATACACTTTTTAGATTAATTGAAAATGTTAGAGATTGAAACGAAAAAATAGTCATAGTACAGTGACTAAACATAATTTAATTCTTTAAGGAACATTTGAGTTACTTAACAAATGAGTTTGTATACATACATTTATACTAGAAAAAGTTAAAGCAAAAGGAGTTTGAGGGAGAGCTTACCACATAAGGTTTTGATGATGTGCTCAACTTGGCCCTTTAGGAATCAATTTTTGGTTCCACCACTGTATGAAAGTACACCAGAAATGTAGGTAACTCCCTTACAAAATTCTTCATAGTTGAATTGATAGAGATAAAAAAAAAATTGTTAAAGATACGGATTTTAATTGGTCAAGGGTGTTTTTCATTTAAAAGATTAAGGATATGTACTTAGCTTTTTCTCTCTACCACTCTCTCTCTCTCTCTCTCTCTCTCTCTATGTGACCAAGGGAGAGACAGAAAAATTGTCTAAAACAAAAACTTAATTGCGTTTTAGGGGAAAGAATATGTAATTTATTAGGTAAAGAGGTAATTTTATAAGTTTTTAGGGTAATTCAGATTTAAGTAGCCCAAATTAGAGTAAATAGACAAATCCCTATATAATAAGATCTGTCGATGTTACCTACTTGATGCCTTAAATTATTGAATTACGTACAACCATTAGCAATTGCTCGATAATGAAATGACAATGTAGTCCTGCTTTCTACTTTTTGAAATTTTTTTTTTCAACAAGGAATGTAATTCTATTTGAAACATTGAAGTAATTATTATGTTAAACGTACATCATTGCACCAGATCGTTCGCAAGTTCGAATCCAGAAATACAATATAAAGATTAAGTTGCAAATAGGCCAGCCATTGCAGCAAGCATTCAAGCAACAACAGCAAAAACAAAACCAAAGAAAGAAAACGGCAAAAGCAAATTCTAAACTAGCTTCCTAAAAAGGAGGGGCGGGCAGTCCATATATCAAACTTGAGAACGTACGTTCATCAAAGAGGGTGGAGGATTACGATCCAATCATCCTATTCCAACCCCTTTTTAGCTATGCCTGGCAAACCAATCTGCTGCAGGGCTCGTAGATGTCCTAACCAAACTCCAAGGACAACTCTTAAAATCATCTTTCAACCTTCTAATTAATGTCATTCAACAGAGGGTAGATAATCCAAGATTCATGGTTTTAAGACTTCAAACAGACTGCTGATTGAATACAACACCTCAGAAATCATCTCAATACAAACATGTTGGACATCCTGATGCTGAGCTAGAATCAAACCCTCAACAACAGCTGAGGCTTCAGTGTGGATCAAAACTACTCTAAACTACTAAAATCAGGAAAGAAAATACTCCTCGCCATAGTCATTAGCAATTAATATTATCACCAAAGTAGTGGAAATAATCCAAAATAAAATCAAGAATCAAACCAAGAATATATATCAGGTCCGTCGATATGTTTGAAGATCAGACATTCAACTTTCATCATCAATCATATCTCAATTACTTATTACAACGAAAAGCTCCAAAATTAAGAGAGAAATTCAAATCTGAACATTGAACTATAATTTTTTTTTTTTTTTTTGTGGGATAGAACAACTATAATTTAAATCACATGCAAATTCTTAATTACTTTATTACAACATATAAAAATATAAAACTAAGGTAGAAGACTCAAACTCGTACATTCAATTTACCCCATGGTAAAGGAGACCAACTTCTTCTGAGTCTCCCAGAGATCAACATAGACAAGAGCCTCGTAATTCTAAGGTGGGCTAGGCGACGATTGATTCACCGCTGCAATGATTAGCCTGAAATTGGTTCCTCGTACGAGCTGGGACTCGGCTCGGACCACGTTTCGGAAGACCAAATGATTCCGGGGTTCAGATTGCCTTGTGTTGTACTGGGAGATCGCAAACTCCGCCATGAGTCTCAGATTGGGGTCGCAGACGTTCTCAATGGGCTCATAACAACCAAGACATACCTCAGCATAAGAATCTCGGGCTAGGGCTGCCGCAAAAACCAAACGGGAAAGGAGGAGGAAAGCAAGGAGGCGACTCATCGTTACAGTGGTGTAATCCTTTCTCCGAGCATCTCTTTCCTTTGGTGTAGGTTACAGACCAAACCCTAGTTCATATATAACAAGCTGATGGACGGTTGGATGGACGCCAATGCATACAATTGGGCCATTATTTTCAGCCGTTGGATTTTTTTTTCTTTATATATAGAGTTATTACCTATTTCATAGGATTAATACACCATGCTGCGGTTTTACGATAGGCTGAACTGGATTGGGGTTTTTTTTACATAAAGCTTGGGATCGACGAGTGGATTCTAACAGCGTTTGGCTCTTCAGGTTCAGGGAATCAGGTTAGTACGTACGCAACTGCTATGTAGGTGTATCGGTGATAGATGTGTATATAAGCTGCTAATTAAACTTTGGTTTTTATGCATTGAAATGGTGTAGGTTAAGCTGCTATATACTAATATACTTGCATGCTGTCTACTGTATAAGTGAGATTCTTATTCAAACTTCAAAGCTTTTCGAATTTTTCAACATTGCTTTTTGTTCATGAGCATTTTAGTTTGTTTTTCAGCAGTCGTGTATATGATCAAACAGATCGATATTCACAATCACATTTCATCAAGTAATGTTAATGTCTAAGTTTATTGCTTGACAATTTACAACGTAGGAAGTGGATTCTTTTGTGAACCAATCTTGTTGGTGCATGTTGGTAAAGAAGTGATAAGCAGATAAACAAGTTTATTTGAAAGCGTCTTTGTGATAGATTTAATCAGAAGGCTCAAATCGAAATTGTGGAGTATTTTATAAACAAATATTCTAATTTGCACATTGGTATTGAACTATTGATATTCAGTATGATCATTGTTACTTTTATCCCAGTACAAAGGAGAAGAAAAAACCAGCTTATTAACAGAAGAACAAGGAAATGTTGCTGTCCAAAATCGAATCCTTCGGTCCAGTCAGACTTCCGCAAGTGTCATGAGCATTTATTTTATTTTATTTTATTTGCATGACATGAAATAAGTGGGGGTGACTTGATCCGGATTATCAAGTTAAAAGAGTCCTTCCGAGTGATTCTATGCAAAGGAACTATTACAAAGCAATACATTTGAGGGTGGAATTGATCAATTGACGATGACAACTCTCTTTTATCCTTCTCCTCTCAACATGGCATTCTATATTTATCGATATTTCGCAAAGTTGGCGTCATATATTCATTGTTCAATTTCTCATTTCTTTTTCGTAGGCATAGCTTTCAAACCTAAATCCAGATGTCAATGTGGCCTTTACTAGGTTGATTGACTGCTTCATGTTCCTGTCAATCCCAAACAAAATGGCAAGTATTGGTTCTTTTCATAGGTGTATAATTATTGTATGAGTAGCTATTACTGATCAAGCAAGCTTTGCAAAAACAGCTCAAGTCTTCCTTCTTTTCTTGAAGCCTGTTCCATATATGTAGATACTCTTCAATGGATCAATTTTATTTAGGATGAAAATTTGCTTTAAGATTTCTGCATCAGCGTGTGAATATTCATTTGGGATGAAGATCGATTTCGAAGTAAATGCTTCACTGCAGAGAAGTAATTTTCCCTTTAATCAATCGTATCTTCTAGTCTAGCTTTCATGTTTTCTAGTCATGTCTCTTGTACCTTATCCTCCAATTGATCCATGTCATAGGGCAGGTAATTTTCTCTTTCTTCAATCATATCTCTATACAATTGCTCTACTGATCATCAGGTAAAGTCATAGAAAAACTCCCAACTTGTATTTTTTAGAAGGGTTTTTTTTTTTTTTTGGGAGGTCTTGGGTACTAAAAGAGTGATTCATATATAGTTTATGTATATCAGTTAGGATTATTCTTTGATTCTGATTTCAGATGTTCAAGATTGAATTCTGATTCCACTTCTGATACTCACAATGCTCGCTCTCTGCTCCCACTCTCTCTAATCTATCATCTGGCTTTTTTGACTTTGATGAGTTCTTTTGAGTTTTTAGGGACTAATTTGTTGAATTTTCTTTTCAGTTTGGGGTTTGGTTTCAGAGAAAAGGGTATGGAAACACAAATGTATCTTTGTTTATTTTGTTGGTAATACACTAGACCTCTCTACCTTGTTTTACTGCTGTTCTTGAAATTCAATGCAAGAACAGCAGAAATGGAAACACAAGGAAATTACTAGTTACTAATTCTCAATCTTGAGATACACCTAAATGTCTCATATTACTAATTGTCTTTTTTTCTTTTTTATCCACACCCCCACAAATTCTCTACAATGAGATTCAAATTCATGATTTCCATGGTATTGGTTTTACAAATAACTAACATGTCACATCTCAGTGACAATTCATAAATATCTCTTGAAGAATGAATATCAAGACCACAACATATAAATTCAATCTAGCCTAATGAACGCTCTTCCTATGATACGCATTTGTTTCGATCATTTGCTAGAAATATGTATTTTTTTTATTCTAAAAGAAATATGAAATTTTTAGCATGGGTATTATTCAAGGACCCTTATTACCTATAGGATGAGATGTATGTCCTATACGGGATGGAACTTTAGGCATCTTATCTTTATAAGACTACACCTTTTATTTTTCAATTAAATTCATCAAGGCCAGTGAAGGAAGAAGAGATCAGCCAATTAAGAGGTACATTATCTACATCACATCAGGAATTTTCCCAGGCGATAAAACAAAGGGGTTCCAAAACCATAAAAACCTTGCTGGCAAGATGGGGGGATCATTTAAAAATATGAGTCAGCCTTCCCTTAATGAAACCTTTCTCTTAGGTTTTCTAACTTACAAAATTAAGGCAGACCAAGATATTATCATGGCAAGACTAGTTCGGGGAGAATGTGGTTTGTGTGAGAATGCTTTACAATCCTTAAAGAGTATATGCACCAGATAGTCCAGTTCTTCAACCTGTCAATCTTTGGAACCTGAAATAAAGGGATGTATATGTTATTACTTTGTGCTGTTTCCTCAATTGAACAAAGGAAACAGAAATCACAACAAGCAAATCAAATGAGAATTTTAATGAGTGTTAAGTATCCTAGGCTTAAATAGGATGGATATTGTTGAAATAACTATATTAGATCACTTAATAAAAACAAATGAATGGTACCGCCACACCAGTGAATATTCATACATTCTGATCAGACCAATGCCACTTATGTTTCTCAGTTCATCTCTGTACTATCAAACAAACAACAGTGGATTTATTCCCATGTTCATTTCAAATTTGTCCCTACCTAACATTACCTTGGGACATCTTTTTATTCTTTTGCCAGACCTGGGACAATCTTTCAAAGGATAAGATTTGAAACAATAAATTAGTTTTTTCCTAGCCAGATCCCACAGCATTCCCTGACCAATGTGCCCATGCCAAGGCAAATGGCACGAACACTAATCATTCTACTTACAGTCTTGTGTTACGGATGTTCAGCTAGAATCCTTTGGTTTTATCTCGCGGTGGCTTTGGCAAAATTGATGTTTATGATGGCATGGGGATATCATTTACCTCATGGCTTAATCACTCTGGGTGATTGGCACAATGAATTCTCGCATCTGCTGGACTCTAACAATGTAGGAAGCTGCTCTTGTATCACAACAGCAGCACTAGAAAGCACCCTCTAGTCCCTTTGTAAAGATGAACTTTAATGAGGCTTGTGGGTGATTCAAATGGCAGTAGAGGTTTGGGGGTGACTTTACTAAACCACCAAGAAGAATGCTGGGGGATTTCTCTCAAGTTTGGCTGGCTTTATCTCACCTCATCCAACTGAGGCCATGGCATTATCAGTTGAAGGGGATGATCTCAACCTCATCCATGAAGTACCGAAGCAAGGACAGAATATTAGTGAAATTGGAGCATTGGTAGAAGAATTCAAGTTTTCTGTGCAGCTATTGATTGAAATTCAGTGGTCTTTTGTCCTTGGGTTAATGAAAACTCCCTAAGATTTCACACAGACACACACACACACACACACACACACATATGAACAGTTATAGTATTTAGAGTTTTAAACATAATAAAACAGGGCAACCACGCGAATATGAGAAGGGATTGATGTCTGGAGGCACTATGAGAATATTCGTGGGTGGGTAAAGTAGACTAAACTTATCATTCTTAAGTTCGGTATTGATTATTGACTATAAAAAGAAGTTTGTTAGTGATTAATTGGAGGGAAAAAAAAAAAAAAGGAAGGAAAAAGGGACCATAGAATCACTGTTAACAGCATGGGTATCCTTCTTAAGAAATGCTTAAAATATCTCAAGGGATTTTGCACTTCTCTCAGCTGCAAGATAATAGTGAAACTAAAGGAAAAGAATGAAGCCAAAACAATTTGTTATCCGTAACATATGTGTATCCAGCTTATCTCAAATTGTTGGTCTGGCAAACTCAGATGATACATATGTCTTGGCTTTTTCTTGAGAATTAAAGAGTACGTAGTATCGTTAAAATTCCAAGAACTATATCATTTTCACCCTCTCGGTGCAACTTAATAATGCTGTTATGTGACAAGAATGGTTTTCCTTGAAAAATCATCAGGAACTAGTCCCATGGAGAACAGATACCAAGGTGTGCAGGTAGCTCAAAGATCCATAGTAGTGGCTCATTCTTAGCTTCAGGGATGCAGTGAGAACATTACAATCCACTTAGCTAATCTATTTTTTAGTTTTTGATAAGACACTTGACTAATCTTTCTCTCTCAATTGTTTATATACAAATCTGAGCAGTTTATCTAGTTGCAAGCTAGCTTATGATCACGGCCTGGACTTTTAAACCCAAAATATTGTACGGTTTGGAAATTTACCGACTTAAGAGGCTATGACAGGAAGACATTTTTCCCATAAGCACTGACAAATGCTCTCCTTGGAGAATAGAGGACATTCATAGTCCAGAACTGGGATTAATCCCTCTAATTAAGCCTAAAGATGTTCCATACAAAATGAAATCAAAAACACTTTATGAGACTAGAATTAGTCCAGCCGTGTGTGTAGTCCCACTTGCCAACAGGCTATTAAGGTTTTCTGGGCCATCACATTACATTCTCAAATGCAAACAAGTCAGAATGTTCTAGCTTTAATTTTCTCTTAATATATTTCATTTTGTATAATGGAAAAAATGATGATAGATATATTGGTAGCTAATACTAACAAAATCAATAATCTTACTTGTAAGCAACCAGCAAAGCAATGGTGACACTAATTAATAGTAAATAGTTATTCCTTAACTACTGCTAGTTGTATGTGTGACCATACCTTTAGGAAGGTGGAAGATGCGTTCACCAAACGCTGTTAAACCATCACAAACATTCTTACTATTGGCACTTAGCTGACTCTTCACATCAATTGACTCAACCCCTTCCACAAGATGTTGTGTGAAGCTAGACAATCTTCCACCGGCTTCTCTTTGCAGCCCTGTGACACACGGTGCTATTTTATCCCAACTCTCTCCCGCTATACTTTTGGAGAAAACAAGACCAGGAGGTCTGCCAAGCCTCAATGCAGTACTTCTTGCTGCCATAACAGCTGCAAAATGCAAACAAATCAGGACTGAAACTCTAAGATTTCACAGCAAAATGGAAACATCCACATTAATAAGAAAGAGCAATAATGTCACCCTTAAAACAAATTCGACATACAAATTGACCTAAACTCCAGGGCAACAAATACACTCAAGGAGCATTAATGAAATGATTGAATTTGAGATAGAAAATGCAAGTACCCTGATAAGGAACAGTGTAGAGCCAATTTGCAGGAAGACCAATACCAACACCAAGCAGAGTGAAACCAACACTGAAGCCAACACCACAGCCAGCTCCAACATAGCCAATCACTTCAGGCCCAAAACCAGGACCCCATCCTACACCACAACCAATGCCTATTCCCAAACCCCAAAATGCTCCAGAGGTTGGGTGCACTGGGTTCCATCTCTCATACCTCCTGAACACTCCTTTTATAATCATTTTATCTCCTGCCATGAAAGTGAGTGTGCAAGTTTCAATCTTTGTTCATACAGTTACCAAATTTCTGGGTATTTGGGCTAATACTAAGGTTTCTGAATTGTGGGTAGGAGAAGAAGAAGTGAATAAGAACCTGTGATGTGAGCTCTGGTCGTTCTTCCTCTTTGAAGGTGAACTATTGGACACTACTGCAGCAAGAAAGTGAAAAGGACCGTTTCTTTTGATTCTTCTTGTTTCTGGCTCTCATTATTTGTTTAAGAAATTTTTGGTTGTGGGATTTAAGGTGGGCATGGTTTTTTGCTCAATGTTTTTTTTTTTTCATTTAAAGAGAGGATGGCTTGCAATAAAGGTATAAAACTCAAATAAGATAAAGGTGAGACTAGCAAATTTGGAGCGACATTGCTTCCACACCAAAAGTCCCAAACCAAGGAATCAAGGAATCTTTTACCTGTAAGGTACCTTTTCCAAAAATGATTTTTTCAGAAATACAATCTCAAATTTTTTTTAAATTATCTTTTAAAAATTCATTTTTAAAAACACAATACAAAACACGAGATTGTAATTTATAAATTTGAAAATGTAAACTGAAATTCGCAAACAAACAACTACATTGATTTTGTAGATAATGTAAATTGGATAGTAGGATGGAAAGTGAATTTTTTTTTTTTTAGTTGCAAAAAGGCTAGAAGATATTTTGTGTATATATTCATCAAATTCTTTGAGTACTCTGATATTCAATTAATATTAATTCGATTGAACGAGTAATTTGTTTGGAGGCGTCATCGATCATTTTAACACATTTATCAATTCGACACAATGCTAATAACTAAGAATTCACTATTTTTTATTAATTTTTTTTCTTAATATTTTAAGTGAATCAGGAGGAATGTGTTAAGTATCATTTAGTCTAGTGGCATAAATCTCATCCTTATAAGCGGAAGACCATGAGTTCAACTTGTAATAGGCTAATTATTGTATATGAGTTGTTTGATTTGATAAAAAAAAATGTGGAGGAATTTTCAAATATTCACCAAAAAAAAATGATGCCTAGAATAGATTACCTACTATTTTGTCCTTCACAAATACCACTGGACTCCCCGACTATTATACATTGTATTTATATGCAAATTGTACATGTCTACTACATTGTACATTCTGCATGTACTTTTTTCCCATCCATAGTTTCATGTTGGTCTTTTGATTCATTGGGAAAGTGTGAACTTCAATAAAAAGTATATGTAATTGGTTGATTTTTGTAGACCTATTCTTGGAAAATTGCTCCCAAGGATCAGGATGAGAAGCTGAACCCTTGATTTTAGTTTTATATGTAACAACTTGCTAATGTCTGTGACAGTGTTTTCAGATTTGTGTTCCGAGGAAACAATATGGCGCTCCACGTTTGGTTTCTTGAACCTGTGGCAAAAAATAAGATGATTCGAAGCTACAGCATGGTCTTTATCCTCCATCATATACTCAGCAAGGAGACTAGGGGATCAATACCAGTGGAATTATGTATGAAGAGTATCAACTTCAAAATTCGCACACGAGTTGATCAACAATATGAAGTTAGTGATTTATGAATGATTCTTTATTGATTTTGACATGGTTTGAGAGCCAGGGAAAGCATTCAGTTTAGTAGTGTTCTTTTATGTTTCTATGAACTGCAGTGCAAGGACTCCTTAATACAAAAGGACTGAATCAAATGTAGTCATGAAATGTATGCTGCAGATTGATGATTTCAAACCATACCTCCACCTTCAACGTCTTCCAAAAGCTTCACCTTGATTTTATTATCACTAGAGCATCTTGCATATTCATCCTCTCTTCTGGTGATTCTGCAGAACAAGCTACAGCTAGTTCCATTATGGATGATAAACAGCCCCTCTTGCTTACGAAACTAACATCTTCCTGTTTCCCAAGTAAATTGGCATCCACAACTTCAACTATTGGATCTGGAGATGATAGTGAACTCGCAACCCATTGCTTCAAACTCATTTCCCCAACAAACATCTCATCTGTCGGCTTCTTTTTTGTGAATGTTTCCATGAGTACGATACCAAAACTGTACACATCCCCTCTTCTGGAAACTATTCCTTCCATTCCATATTCTGAAATAAGGGAAAGAAAATCCAAAGTTAAACTTGTTCATTATTAAGGACAGTACAAAATATTTAATCCAAACTTAAACTTGTTCATTATTAAGGACAGTACAAGATATTTAAACTGATAGATAAAGTAGAAATAGTGCATAACCTGGAGCCATGTACCCAATTGTGGCGAGGGTCATTGTCTGTGTCATAGAATCTCCTCCGCCTAGGAGTTTTGCAATACCAAAATCAGCTACATGTGCTCCCATATCATTATCCAGTAGTATATTGCTGGGCTTCAGATCACAATGGACAATAGGTGTTCCATAACCATGATGCAGATATTCCAATGCCGACGCAACATCTATCATTATATTCAACCTCTGCAGGATGTTCAGATAAAAACTCTGAGAATACAACCACTTGTCAAGGCTCCCATTAGGCATGTAGTTCAGTACCACTGCTTTGAAATCAGTTTGACTGCAACAACTAATGATCTTGATAAGATTTCGGTGGCGAATTTTGCTTAGCATCTCACATTCAATATGAAAACTTTCGAAAGTCCCTTCTAGCTGTAAATTGAAAACCTTTATTGCCACATCTATCCCATCTAGTGTTCCTTTATACACTGAGCCAAAACCCCCGGTGCCAAGTAAGTCGCTTACATTAAACCCATTTGTTGCACTTCGAAGTTGCAAGTACGAAACTTTTCTCCATAGGGGTTGAGATAACAAGGTAGTCTCCATTGCAACATTCACATTCTTCTTCCTGCGCAGTATCAACACCAATAGGGAGGCAACTAGGAGTATTACTGACAGTATCCCCGGAATAATAAACTTCAAGATGGATCTACCAGCTTTAGTTGAAGGTGGTTTCACTGAACTGTTTTTGCATGATGGAACATGTAGTCGGGGTTCACCACAGAGCGCACCATTTGAGACAAATGATTCAGAAGAGAAGTTTTTGAAAGGTCCGCCTGCTGGACTTTCTCCCTCCAGTCTGTTGTAAGACAAATTTAGATAGTTGAGATGCAAGACTCGTTCTAGAGACTTTGGAATCACTCCAGATAGATTGTTTTTAGACAAGTCCAAGAGTTCCAAGCTTAGCAAGTTCCCAAATGAACTAGGAATAGAGCCTTCTAAATTATTATTTTCCAAGGCGAGTGTGACCAAATCCTTTAGAACCCCAATGCTGCTCGGTAGCCTACCAGATAAACGGTTGTTTGATAAATCTATATCTATCACAACTTTCAGAGTACCAACATCTTCTGGGAGAGGTCCAGTTAGAGAATTGGATGACAAGTCTATGTGCAAGAGATATGCAAGTCCCCACAAGGTAGATGGTATTGTGGAATTTAAAAAATTGGACCCCAGATATAGACTTCTCAGTGATGTAGCTAAATTGCCCAAGCAAGAAGGTATTGAACCAGAGAGCTGATTTACCCCAATCAGTAAAAAGGCTAGATTCTGAAGTTGACAAAGTTCATTTGGGATATGTCCTTGCAATCTGTTCTCCTTCAAATTCAAAGCTTGGAGATTCTGCAGGCTTCCCATTGAAGTTGGAATTGGTCCACCTAATTGATTGGTACCTAAGAATAAGGCTGTCAAGCTACTCAAGTTGCCAATATCATAAGGAATGTTACCCATCACATTGGATTCACTTAGATCAATATATTGAAGTGATGTAGAGAGGTTGGCAAAGGAAATGGGAAGCATGGCGTTTAGTGGATTTTTCGCCAGTAACAGCGTCCCTAAATTTTGAAGATCGGACAAGCAAGAGAATATGTTTACTTCTGGAGCAGAAGTATCAATGGTCAAATAATTCTCTGCTAAGTTTAGGCGCTCAAGGTATGGTAAGGCACAGAGCTTGCTAGGAATAAACCCCGAAAAATAGTTAGCGGCCATGTCTATGGTTATGATGTTAGAGGCATTAGAGATGAAGTTTGGAATTGCTCCAGTGAGGTTATTCCCTGATACAAGAAGCTGCTTTAGATTTGGAACCCCAAGGCCTATGTTTGCTGGGAGGCCACCTGAGAGCTGATTACTAGCTAGCGATATTCCTATCAGCGAGGACATGTTGAAGATTGTGGATGGGATAACACCATGAACATTAACACCTGGAAGTGACAAAACCTGTAATTTTGAAAGATCACCAATCTCATGTGGTATAGTACCTGCCACATTGTACCCAAGTTTAACTTTCAAACCCTTGGCTATTAGATCTCTGATATGATTATTAGATGCTTCATATTAAATCTAATATTATTACTATACATGAAATTGATGTAATCTAAGCACATTTATTTTTCAGCTTCTTCATAAGATAACTGATCTGCTTATAGACTCGTTAACAAATTAACAATTCTAAGAGACTAACCTAAACCTGTTTCGGAATAGGCATATAAATATTAAAGTTATAATAAATCTAGATAGTATCAGGAAAAACAGAACAGAAAATAGTAGATGAGTTGACAAGTTGGATGAAATACCTTGCAAATTGTTTGCCGCAAGATATATATGCGTTAAACTGGTCAAGTTCCCAATATTTCTGGGTATGCCTCCACTGAATTTGTTATACGACAGTGATAAGTAGAGAAGATCTTTGCATTGCCATAATTTGGATGGAAGTGGTCCATCAAACTGGTTGTAAGACAAAAAAAGCGCTTGAATACTGGGAAGGTTTTCGCATATGTTGTCTGGAATACTACCAGTCAAGTTGTTCTTTGTTAGTTCCATTTGGGTCAAAGAAGACAAGTTAAAGACAGCAACAGGCAAAGGACCATTTAGAGCATTATCTTGCACATTCAACACCTCCAGCTGAGCTAAAGTGCCGATCTCGTTTGGAATTCCTGAAAAATCAGCAGGTCTATGGTAAAGGAATGAATTAACAAGCACATAGGCGGTTTACGACACACTGCATTGCAAACAAAGCTGAGCCATACCTTTGAAGTTGTTACCATCGAGGATTATCTCCTTCAGCATTGTTAAGTTCCCTATTTCTCCTGGTATGCTACCTTTTAGTTTCAACCAAACAACATCATTAATAGAGTAGCTAAGGCTTACAAGGCTGAGAGAGCATATTTCTGGCATCATTAAAACCTTTCTTTGGGAAATTCAAAGGAAAAACCCCAAGCAAAGGAAAGATAGGCCTTGCATTGCAGCTGTAACCTGTTAACTTTTGTAATTACATGCACAAGAAAAGATGGTCTTGGGATTTTGATACTTGAATGTGTTCCGGTCAATCTTAGCTGTTGCAAATCCAAAGTCTATGAATTCATGGATAAACTTCACATATAGTTTAGAGGTGTTGTAAATTCTTTTCTTCTTTTGCACACACACCTTTGTATTTATCTTGCACACAAAAAATTCAAAATCCAACAGAAATAAGCTTGTCTTATATTCAGACGGTATCAAGATGTACCATTTTAATGAGTTGGAACATCATAAATCATGTATCATCAATTGTTATACAACCACATGTGAGAGAATTTATACTCTTTGAAATATAAGCCTGAAATTGCTGATGTAAGAATTTAAGTACCTGATAGATGGTTATTGGTCAGATCAATCTTTTCCAGTGCAGATAGGTTGAAGATTTCAGTGGGTAAAGAACCTGAAAATTGAAGTTTAGATAAGGACCAAAACCAAGATGAAATGGTACCAATAAAATTGTTGTATCCAAAGCTAATCAACTTCAATCGACGCAAGCGAGACAACTCCACGGGCATAGTGCCATGGAAACTGTTATTGGTGAAGTCCAGTTGAACAAGAAATGACAGGTTTCCTAGCTCTGGAGGAATGGTTCCTGTGAGACCAAAGTAAGAGATATTCAAGACCGCCACTCGAAGGTGGCGAGCACCACAAGTAATGCCAACCCAGTTGCAGACCGAGGTGGCTGTGGACCAGTTGGTCATGACTTTCTGAGGATCACTGGTGATGTGAGCTTTGAGAGCAAGAAGAGCCAACTGGTCTGTGTTGACATTCTTGTTTTGTGCTGCTACCACAACACCAGTAAAGCTACACATACAACAGTGTAACAGCAACATAAGGAAGAACCGAGTTCTCTTCATTGTGTGCATTGTCACCAGAGATGTGCATATGTTTTAACACTGAAAATGAATTGATAAGGTGACAAGCAAGGATTCAATCAGCAAAGAGTTCTTCTGGTCCAAGGAATATATGAAAACGAAAGTTGAATTCAATAGTCCAACTCTCACAAAGTCTGACCAACATAGCTAAATTTTTTATTTTCTACGATCACTACAAAAGCCCCGTCTTTCCTTTTCTTATAAAAAGCCAATACATAATAACAAAATGAAGTTGACCAAAAGAAATTCTACGGGCATCTCTTTAGTGGTTTAGTCAACTTCATTATATCCTTCTGTGATCATCCAATTCTACTTAAGAAATTCTACGGGCATTTCTTTAGTGGTATAGTCCACTTCATTTTATCTTTCTGTGATCATCCAAATCTACTCTTGGTTGATCTGTATATGTCAGTTGTCACTGATTTCCCAGCATCGTAGAAAGTTGACTATTAGAAGAATATAGAACACTGTAATAATTATTAAGGTTAAGTGGCATAAGAACGATACAACTAATAAGAGGAGTTGCTTCAATTTTGGGTGGGGAGCCAATTGAGGAATTGAAGGCTCGGTGCCAGGAAGGTAAGATGGTTTCCACAGTGAAGCAACTACTCACCATCCAACTCTTAGGTTTCTTTATGAAGTTGCCTACAAGCTTTACAGCTTAAACCCCCAAAGTGACAAGTTTAAGGTGGACAATATGTAGCCCTTTGGTATTGTATTCATCTTGCTAACAAATACCCGGCAAAGAGATTAGAGGATCACTACAAAGTGATTGAGCGAGAGTAAATCCTAGAAGTATAAACGTCATAGGCGTTCTCCAATATATGTATATTCCCATAAACTGAGAAACGAGGAGGGACTTTTAACAACTAATTGGCTGTGATTGAATACCCAAAACACATCAAAGAAACCATAACAGGAGCAAGTGAAACCACAAATAGATAGCCTAAGCAATATTGGTTACATAAGAGCTTTAATCTCTGAGAATCATGAATTGTACAGCACCCTGAGATGAAGAGAACAGCTGCATTCATGCTTCAGAGTATCTAAAACTCATTATTACTGTAATACATGCATGAATGTCAGAAATACAAACAAAAGAAACATAGTAGTCACATAAGAGCTTAAATTACAGGAAACAGGAACCCCACATAGCAGAGACACAAGAAGATTCACACATTCAGCTCACAGGTTAGGCTAGGCATCTGCATGATCATGTAAATCATATGATTAATTCTGTCCTTTTTTGTTGTGCAGAATGGAAAAGTATCTAGAAGATAGTCCAGTTGAAGAAAAATCATACCACTGGGTGATTTATCGCTCCTTGAAGAAATTAGTGGGAGCCATCAGGTTAGACATTGACAGCTGAGTTGTGTTTGATAAGTTATTGGTTGATCTAGGATCATTGTGATGGAACCCCAGATCTCTTGATTTAGGCCACTCATCAAAGAAAGGCTGAAGAGAATGCTGTTCCTGTTTTAGAGATCTCAGTACACCAAACTCTCCACCAACAAACTGCTGTTGCTGTTGTTTGGTCATAGCAGCATCAACAGTCAATGGTTCGCTATCTTGCAATGTCTGCAGCTGGGAGTTGTTTAGCAAAAAAGAACCATTTCTAGGTTCCGATGAGGAGTTCAAGGGAACTTGAGATGTCATAAGACGCCATGGACTGTCTACAGTACTATCCACCCCAGCAGATCTCGCACTCCCTGAAGCTTCTGGCATAAAATTATGCTCCTCTGCTCCATCAAGGACCCTGCATTCCATTATATTGAGACAACCATTAGGTTTTTAGAAACCAATTCTCAATACATTTATTACATGACCAAAAAAAAAAATCATATTATGTCTAAGAAATCAATTTTCAACTTTTATACAATTTCTTCTGTTTTATTCGCAATGCGAGTCTCAAATCCTTTCCTGTGTGACCCCAACAAAGTAGTTACATGTATGCAGGGATCCAAGAGCAAAGGCATAAGGATTACTCACAAAAACCTCAAATTCACATTCAACTCTTCTGGTAGACGATATAATGTAAGCATGAAAAGCGGCCCTCTAAACACCACTTCACTTATTTTACCCTCTTCTGTTTCTTCTATGCATAGTAAATCGCCATTCCCTTCCTTTGCCTAGCTTGTTAAGTTGACATGGTAGAGTTTCTTTTGTTATGTTTGACATTTTTTTCCTTTTTCTTTGGGTACAGTAGCTTACAGAGACTTGGCATCATACTAACCAATGCAAGCATACCATTGTTTTAACTAGGTCGTTCCTATAGACAAAGCAAGACAAGAAAGTTCCACACAAGTAACAGCAAAAGAGTAGAACAATTTTAAATAAATAAATAAAAAATCAAAGAG
The DNA here is from genome assembly GCA_025331145.1 of Rosa persica. Taxonomy (NCBI): domain Eukaryota; kingdom Viridiplantae; phylum Streptophyta; class Magnoliopsida; order Rosales; family Rosaceae; genus Rosa; species Rosa persica. The sequence goes on from WFKR01000007.1 coordinate 23,437,464, forward strand.
TGTGACCAAGGGTGTGTCAAAGCCTAAAGGCAGGCCATTAACAATTTAAAAAGCCAACCAAGCTGATGTTCTGATCAACTATCTATCAGCATCTGCATTACATGATGGCTACAGTCGCTGCCAAAATCTCACTCATATCAAAAGGTCTGCAGCCTATGTGCCGGCTGCGGTATGGCTGTGCTCAATGTAGGCCACCTATAGGCTGGGGCCAAGACTGCCTATGGGCCAGCCCATTTTATTCAATTCCATCAATCTCTCAAAAGTTTGTCCAATTTCTTCTCTCGCTTATCCCTCGGTTACAAACACTATCATGCATACTCTCATAACAATAACTTATCAAACTCTAGTATTCATCAAGGCAAATTATTTGTTGTCTGGATTCATCATAAAAAATTTAGATAAGAAAACTTTATTACCAATAGGTATAACAAGGACCCAAAACTTTTCCAGATCGTATTTTAACAAAAATTTAACGTAAGTTTGCCATCATCAACCAGTTGTTTTATTACAGTACACTCCTTAAATGGTCTGTTCTATCTTCACGATTACACCCCATCCCTTCCCCTAAAATATCTCATCAACCTTTCTATGATTTGGCCACCCTGCTTGTTATTTTCAATAGACATGAAATAAGTAAAAAAATACCACATGAGATTGACTGAACCCAAGACAGCTACCAGACTCCTTTTTCAACCATCCCATCACCTCCTGACTCTTTCCACATATGGAGTAAGGTCAATGAGCATGGGTTAGACAAAAAGGAAGCCTTGGATAATTTGAAGGCCACACGCCAATACCGCCACCCACAACTCTAGAAAGGGACTCGAGAGACCTTTCCTTCATCATCTCCCACCATAACACTTTTGAACTGTTTATTCAAAGGCATGGGCCTTAATCAAGCTAAAAATTATAGCCTGAACAATCAACTGCCAAGACATCAATTATTAAGATAAAAAAGAAACGTGAAGTAAACCCTCCTTAAATCTTTAAACACACCCCTAGATTTTCACTTGTGATTGTTGGAAACTTGGTTGAGCTCCATCAACTCCCAAAACCTTTCCTAGCCACCTTGTATATTCATTTACAGTCTACTGCAAATTTGCAAGAGAAACAAAAATGCATACGGGTGGAAACATGAAAGAACAACTGCATTAACGATATGCTGGCAGTCATGTCAAACCTACACCAGAGAAAGGATTCTTCAACACTGGCAAGTTGGAAATATGGCATTATATGATGACCAAAAGCTGCCTTTTACTAATCAAACTAATGCCTTTTCCTATAGCTACAAGGGCATTTTCAGTTAGACTCTACTAACTACTCTTAACACATCAAGTTTTTCAATCAAGCACTAATACATTGTAATTAAGCCTTCAAATTGTGTGGCATTTTTATCAAGTCTTTGACATGCCCATGACTGATGCAGTGAAGGGTAATGTCTCAAAAATATCTTACTCAGGTGTAAAACTACAGCAGTAATTTACTGGATAAAACTCCAAGATGGGCCATCATCTGTTGTTGGCGTAACCCAGGACAGATTCATACTATTAAATACGTCTTTAACATCTTAGGCTTTGGTCACTGATTCTTTAGGAACCAGACAAAAGGGGGGATGAGTACTCTCCCGATAATAAACTTTAGCACACCAAGCATATATTATGCACAAACTACATTTTCTTCTGTTGTAAATTGCATGTCTAGTCATAGCATAGAACAAATGTTCGGTATGCAACACTCACAGAAGTCATGGCAATTCTACTAATAAACCAACAATGTAATAGATATACCTGTTTCCACGCTTCACTATCCCGTAGGGTATAGGCTCCATCTTCAACTGAGATACATCACTGCCAAAGCATAGACTTCCACTATTTCCTGGTGAGTGCAAAGGCATGTTTTGGAAGCTCCCACTGTGGCTACGGCTCCCAGTCCTTATGTCTGATGATGCCACAGTTGACAAAGATTGAGAAGCAGTTTGTGATTCCACAAGCTTTCTTGAACGGTAGCGACCACGATTCATGTGCCGCTCACAATACTTGGAGTCTGGATGTGCATCTTTAGAGCACCTCCACTTCTTGCCATCTGTCCTCCGGCACCGCCCTGGCTCCGGGTCTATTTTCTTCCCACAGAAGGAAGCATAAGTCACTGCAACAGATCAATAGGAGTCATATATATCACCAAAAAACGCCAAGTCAAGAAAACAGAAATACATAACAAGCAGATGATAAGACTAACACTAATAATCGACACACAACTAAACCGGTCATTCTCATTCAATTATCTACCAGCACTAAATCTATAACCTAAATCACTTAAAGCATACAAAAAACTCAGTTTAATTCCTGAAATGAAGAATCGAAGCGAACACCAACATTTTAGAGCGAAAAGAAACGAGTAATCCACAGAAAATCAACGCCATACTTTTCATGTTCAATTTTCTAAGCTAACGTACTAGACGACTGTAATTCTTCACAGCCAAGACATTAATTAATTAAACTGAGCAGAAAATCAGAGATGAATTGAATTAGATTTGATTGAGAATCTGAGAATCTGAGAAGGTCGTACGAGAGGCGGGGTGACGCAGGAAATCGGGGTAGATGAGGTTGAAGCTGTTCCGAATAGGGGCCAAGAGGTCAGGAGGAACAGGCAGCCCGGCCTTGAGATACTTGAAAACCAAGGCTTGATGCTCCATCTCCGCCCACTGCGACACTGTGAAAAGCGGCGCGTGACCTCCACCGCCCACCAACGACCGGCTCATTTCGCAATCAATGCTAACAAACCCAACCAAATCTCAGTCACCGATTGGGTCGAACATAGTATATAAAAGTGTAAGAGAGAGAAGAGAGGAAAGAGAGAGGCGGTTACCTTGGAGAGGAGGATGGGAGAGATGAGGGGTTTGCCCATATTCGTTTCGGCAGATAAGTAAATGAAACACAAGACACAGGCGTGAGTTTACATGGTATCTCTGTGTGTTAAGACTTTGAAGGGAAGTTTACTAATACACTGCCTAATTTTTCATATTAGTTCAATATATCATTACAATGGCTCTATCTACATCGAACTAATCTGCTTGATATATCGGTATACCTATAACTATATCAATCGTAGTTGAAGAATAATTTATATTAAGACAGTTGCGAAAGTTGTACCATAAATTAAATGTAGATAAACTCTCTATAGTAGTAGACAATTTCATTTCAATTTAAACTAGTCTACAAATGTACAGAGCGAGTCTACCCTTGTATGAAATGGTTTAGTCTATTTTTATATCCAACGGGTGTCCTTATACGGTTATATATAGCCATATTAATGTACAATAGACGAACCTAAGACATGGATTAGTTCAATTGTGAAATAATTTTAATACATTTCCACATGTCAATTTACAAGCATTTTACATTTTTTTTTACCATCTTCTTCACACTAACAAAGCATTTTACATTTTTCATTTTTTGAATTTTATAAATTGTCTCTAGTATTGCTAACTAAAAAAAAAAATTAAGTATTACAGATAATTTAGAGTAAATGTCACAGACAATCCCTGAAGTTTGAGCAATTCGATACTTTAGTTCCCAATAGAAACTATCACATCGGTACCACAAAATTAATCTTCAACATACTTTTAGTATATAACACCGTTAGCTTGATTTTTTCAAGCCTATTTTCTTTTTTCCCTCTCTCTTTTTTCCGTCACAAAACCCAACATCGTCTTAATCAAGATAGTTAGTCACCGACCACTAACTAAAAATATGAAAAACAGAAAGTATAAATAGTACTAGCATATGCAAAATGAGAAGTAATTAGGACAACTACTAATACTAATAAGATAGGGAAAGACGAAAATGTCTTTGACAAAAAGGAGTTAACTGTGTTATTAACGAAGGGCACCGAAAATATGTCGGGAATTAATTTTGAGGGATCAATGTGATAGTTTTAGAATGTTGGGAACCAAAGTCTTTTATACAATAAAGATGAGTTAAAATGTAGAGTGTGTCTTAAAGTGTGAGTAAATTTAGGCCTGGGCATCAGGACCCAAAGGATCGAGAACCCGACCAGAACCGACCCAAAAAGCCAGAATCGGGTTGGTTTCAAGAAGAAATATTTCAGTCCGGTGCAAAGCCCGACCCGATTACAAACTATCGGTCTCGGTCTTAGGATTTCCCAAGTTCGGTCCACCCGAACCGACCCGATCTCAGGCTCTCAGCCCCTCTCTGAGCTTTCTCTCTCTCTCTTCCCAAAGTTCAAGTTCTGAATCCGATTCTGATTCCCATTCGAGGACAACACACCAATACAAGGAAGATGAAAAGGATGAAGAAGATGAAGTCTTCTCTTTGAGACTCGACCCTTATGAGAGTACAATCACCGAAACCAGTTAAGATCCCTAGGTTGCATCACCTGCAAAAACTCCTTAAGCTTAGGATCATAATCTCATCCTCATCCTCACTCCTTTTCTCCCCCATGCCGCCCCCACTTTTCTTGATGGCCTCCTGAGCTTGAAGCTAGGAGCGGAGTAGATCGAAGTAGATCGAAGTTGCTGAAGAAGAAGAAGATATGGTAAATAGAGAACTGCATAATGGGATTGGGGAGGAATAAAAAATAAAGAAAAAAAGAAGACTGAAGACGACTAGAAAAGAAAGAGAGAGTAGAAAGTAAAAGAGGGTTCTGGGTTCTGTTTTGTTTTATTTCTACCGCCTGGGATGAAATAAATATAAACTTTGCACGAATTATACCGAGAGCGTCTCGTGCTCCAGTGGTTGGGAGTGAGGCTTTCGTGTAAGAGGTTGGTTCAAACCTCGCCTCTTACCGAATTTTGTGTATATTTTGCATAAAGCTGGGAAATTGAATTTTGGACTCGAAAAGCCCAAAAACCGAACCGGCCCGTTTGGTATCTGTTTCTGTCGGTTTCCATTTTTGAAAAAGCCCGAACCAGCCCAGACCGATTGCTTCGGGTTCGGTCTCGGTTTTACCAAATTTTGGGCTCGGCCCGACCCGAGCCCAGGCCTAGGTAAATTGCGCCTCAAACTTAGACAGTATTTGGGTAGGGGATTTGAAGGATCTAAGGAACTTCAAGTTGATGAGATTCTAAGCTGAATGGATTATGAGACGATAGGAGCTTCAAGTGAGGGATATACAAATGACTTGTTTGTGTATTTGTTTAAGGGATTTAATTATGAGATTTTCACAAAAACATCTTCTTCTTTTTTTCTCTTCTTTCAAAACAAAAAGTTGTGTTTTTTTTCCTAACTAAATAAAATTTAAACAAAACATAAATGTGGCCAAACTATCAATTCAATTTCAAAGTCACTATTCAATTTTGATCGCTTAAATTCATAGACCGAAAATGTCAACATTCCAATAACAATATAATAATAACATCCCCGATATCGCAACAAAACCATACAACAATTTCAAAAGCCTCATGGCATTGATTCTAAAATAAATTCATTCTTATTCTTAAGTGAAATATTCTTTAATACTTGAAATTTTGTTGCATTGTTAGCAATTAATTCAATTGCTTTCCAGCGAAGATTTTCTAGTATATAAGCTCCTCATAACTTCATCAACCGTCACATTGGCTTTATTTGAAGTTATTGAAACCATATTAGAAGTCATCTCTTTAATTGAATAAGCCATCTCATATACTATGCAACAATTATTTCTTCCACCTTGAGTTTTTTTGGCTGTGATGAAATTGTTAAAGTAGAAAAAACAGTTTTCCTCTTTAAATTAACATCTTGAAAACCTTCTACATTAACGCTATTGTTGTCTTCTTCAATGTTCATATTATCGCTAGCATCATCTGCATTTTTAGCCCCGAATATATTGGTTCTATCCTTTGCACATAAGTCTTATTATGTCATCCCGATTGACAATTGCATTATAATATCTTGATTCATCGCTATGTGTCTGCCATGAAGATTATTCATGTCTTGCCAGTAAGGAGTCACAAGATACTCACGTTCTTCTAGTATGGACAAGCTCTTGGCAACAAATACACTTAGTTCATCCTTGTGATGTAAGTAGTATTTTTTTTAGTCTACATAGTGAGAAACTGAGAATGCAATATATTCATTTGGAGACATGCATTTTTTTTTTTTTTTATCAAAAATGAGATTAGATTTTCTTTTCTGTCATAACACAAAGCATCTAATAACATATAAATATAAGCATCTAATACATAGCAGTCCTAAAACGCAAGCTCATCGGCCAATTCAGATCTTGTTATGGCAAGAACATGATCACTTCTCAGAACTCTGAAAAACTGGAGGTGGTGTCATCGTGGTCTATCACAGGTGAAACTCCGCAACCTCTTCAGAATCGCAACAACTTAGGGGTGTAATGGCCTAATTATAATATAATATTATAGCTTGCATTCCTACCACTTTTCCAAGTGATCATATACCGGTGACCCAGAAGTCCATCCTACGTCATGAGTATTATTGATTAGTATTAGAGGTAAATCTGCATTTTCAGTATGAGATGGAGTTTTAATCACATCTCTACTTCTTACGATGTCCCCCATGAGTTGACATAACTGGGTCTCAAGTGCATAAAGAAAAGTGATATTGATAGGCTTGTCCCGGTACATTTTAGCTGAATTCAAAACGTTCCGCCTTTGATAAGTAACTTGTCCTTTAAGAGGTTATTGTACATCTCTTGAGGGTGTCCAATGGAGAGGACATTCATCCCCATTGGAATGTTATCCTCAGGAGAAAACACAGTCGTCACCAAGTTTAGTTCTTCATTAGATTTCAGTCGCACGAGCATTTGTGGAATTCCTCCAACGGGATGCAACAGAAATATCTCTGCCTATGGTTTCATGGACCACCTTAGTAGGGCATCCATCTCCATTGGCAAGTTTGCAGTCAAATTATGAAATGGAAAGGACAAAAATATTTGTGAGTGGATTTTCTGATCATTTGGAGACATGCATTGGCTATTTATAGAGATGAAGAAAACGACAACATAATTTCGTTTGATTTTAACAAAGTTATTTTACTAAACTCCAAAATCAAACAATTGTGTTCTTCTAGCCATTTGCTTAATTTGAGGGGATCTTTGGCTCTTTTGAATTTTTATTTGCATATAAGTGAGTTTATTGAAACATGGGTATTGAAAAGTTACAATGAGGAAACATCAGAGTTTTGTCACCAAATTTTAAGAAAAAATTAACAAAAAAAAAAAAGGGATCCTGGAACAACTTGATAGTTGTGATTTTGCAAAGGCATAATGGCGGAAATCATGATTACAATTTACCCCATCTCACTTTTTAATTTTGTTAAATTAGACCATAACATTTCTAATTTATGCTGATTTATTAAAAAATTACGTTCCTCGTCATGTTTTCTCCAGTTTCATCCAAATTTTTCTTTGAACTCACTTCATATGCCTAAAATGTGACGGGTATTATCATAACTTTCATCCCAACACGATATTTTTGTAATTGTTAGTGGGGTAACAACTAAGTTCCTATCCAAGCGTTGCAACTCATTACAAATCTATTTGAGCTAGCTTTTTAAAGCAAAACTATAAACAAAAAATAACTCTGTGTCTTCTAGGAAAAATCATAGATTAGTCATCCATTCGCCTATACACAATTGTGGTATAAACAGAAGCTTCTTTCTAGCAAACAAATAAGAGTCAAAACTCTTATCCATAAGTTGCTTGAAATAAAAAGGTCAAACTCAAAAGAATTACCAACTCCACCAGAACCATGGTCTGAAGTAAGACTGACCCTTAGGGACCACAGAAAGACCCAAAAACCGCCCGAATAGGTCAAAATCTCGGGCCAAGCCTGCCCAAAACATAAGTAATAGATGAGAGTGGCAAGGGACCCTCCCACAATCGCCCACTTCTCAAGAGAATCATACCAACTCACATGGGCCAAAAAGATCCACCCACACAGCCCAGGCCCAGATCTTGAGCCCCAAACCCAATAGCCCAGAAGATCAGCACCCTGCGTCGCCTCCTGTGCCCCTAGCACCGTTGCCAAATCAAGAGGACGACCGCCCCAATCAGACACCCACCACCACTACACCACCTAGCCAAAACAAGCAATCCACCACCTCAGCAGATAACAAAAGTGCACCAACTCCCTTCCTTCCATAGCCAAGCACCAAATCGAATTTACTCCGCAGACCGAGAAACTCTGATCGCACCACTCATACTAACAACTCCGATCAACAACTACCACATCCAAGATCGCAGACTGATCAAATCAAATTAGGGATCAACTTATCAGTTTCCTGAGCCTATCTCCACGCTCCCAAAATGAAACCCAAAGCAACAAGCTTACCTGGCCCAGATCAGCGTCAAACACAATCAGTGAAGCACCTTCAATTGGCTCGAATCCCTAAAACTAGGGTTTCTACTCAAGCCGTCTTTCTATTCATGTGTAATCTCATTTACTATTGACTCATTTTGAATAAGAAATTAACTGGTTAGTAACATACTCGTGAAAAAACAAATGAGCAATAAAAAAAAGGTGCAGCTATTGCCACCATACCATTTTCTTAGTTCATCCTACAAACATTTAAACTATTGAAAAACTATATTATCCAAGTACAAAATGACTAATAAGTACACAAATTTTGTAAAATCTAAATTTGTAAAGAAAACTAAATATATAACCAATTAATTAAATACAAAGACTACTTAATTTCTCATTGGATAATATTAATTTTCTTCTTCTCCACCCAAATTTGAATTTATTACCTTTTTTTTTTTTGTTCTCTCCTCATGGTTAATTCGTTATTCAATTTACAAAACTATTAGTGTTAACTTTATCAAAATCTTTGTAATATTCTTTATGAACACTAAAAAGTAAAAAATTAAAACACAAAAAAAAAATTTATTTTTTCTTCATCGCTCATAGTTGATAACTTACTAATCTTAGTTGTTAACTTACTAATATTTTGATATAGATTGAAATAGCCGAACATTAATACTGAAAGAAGAAAAAATAGAAGTAAATCAAATTATGAGTTTATTAGAAAACTTTAATATATTTTAATTTTGATATAAATTAAATAAGAGATTTCGTTATAAAAAAAAATTAATTGAATATATCATATAAGGATATTTCTAGAAAGCGAAATGGATCAGATAAATAAATTTAATAATTAAAATTAAAACCGCACCCTGAAAAAACAATTGTAAAATTGATACTTACATTTTACAAAAGGCTTAATTGTAACGCAACAAAATATAGTGAAAATTAATTTATATATATATAATTTTTTAGAAGATCCGTTTCTATTCAAAACTCAGCTAATATGGAAAAATTTACAAACACAAGTAACTAGCCAAAATGACATTTTAATTCATTTTGATTAAAATTTAACTAAAAATAAACTATGCGCAACTTTAGGTTTTGTGCATCAACGTGGTAAAACACTAACAAATAGTGAATACAGAAATATTTTCTTATACAAAGATAAAACCTTTGCTTCCATTTATTTTCTCTGGTAACCCAGGTCAGTATTTAGAAGCAACAGGCATTGTTTAAAACACAACTGTATGGAACTGAACCAACACAGAATACACTCATAATAAACTAGGCAGTAGAGCATGCCACTAGGTAATACCACACAAACCAAATGCCAGTGCACATAGTTCAGTTGTAACATGTAACTCGGACAAAACCACATAACAGCCGCAGGTGATAGATACCACAGAGGAACAGTAGATAATACATATATATAGCTTAAAGGAACCCATTCTCGATCATCCGGCGATTTTCCGAGAATAGGCTCTGCCAGGTTGGATCTCTTGAACAGGCCTGAGATACAAGTTTCCAGTCTCGCCAATCCACTGGGCCCCAGCTTTCATGGCAGGTGGACGCAGCGGTTGCCCCACAGATTGCCTGCGGGAACCAATTGTCATGTTCGATAGCTTCTCAGATGCATCTGAAACTCCACGTGGAACCCGTGCCTTGTTCACAGAGGCTGCTAACCAACAATTTTCAGAGTTATTTATGGAAGGCAAACCAGCGACATCTACGTCACAAAACTTAATACCGTCTATTCAACATAATGCATCCACTTACTAGGACTGCTCTTTCCAGGGGGCCTATATTTTTGTTGATTGGCAGAGCTCTTCAAGTATTTATCATTCTTTTTAGCATCCTATTAAAGGTTAAAAATAATAATTAGTAAGAACAAAAGCAAATCTAAGACAAGCATGATTGGCATGATCACTAGAAAATGAATCAGAAAAATGCATTTCTCACCTGGTTAGCCATATCCAATTTGCGCTGCACACCTGCAATATTTATCACACATAAGACTCCATTAAAAAATTATACAAGTTCAACAGGCAAAATGATGAAAAGATCTGCAGTACTTTTGTCAAATGAGAATTTTATTCTTGGAAAACACAGAAAATTTAAAGAAGTTCCAATCTAATTTTCTCCGTCAATGCAAAATTGTTTTCTGAACCAGCCATGATGGCTACTAACACGTAGGGATCCGACCACCTACAGGAGAACTACATCAACAGTTGCATACCTTTAAAATGAATATACAAATTTCATACAATTAAGCACTGTTACGGATATATATTCTGCCCCACTCCCATTATAGTCCCTACTAATACCTAGGGATCTCACCGCCTAACTGGTTTACTCCATCTATGGTAAGCAATACCTTTAAAAGTTTATATATACAAATTTCATCACAATTAACCAGAGTTGCGAATATATATGTTTTGCCAGACTCTCCCATCATCATAGCACCTTGGCAAAAGACAAGTGAAGACTCGAAAGGTAGCCAAGACAAAACAAAACAATATGATAAAAATAGTTGTCCACAAAATAAGTTCAGCTAACTTTGTGGTTCAAAATTACCTGTGCCTATAGAACCATGCAACTTTGGAGAAGGAAAACTGCTAGTAAGCTTTGCATTGGATAAAGTCCCAGAGACCTTTCTAGCAGATTGCTGCTCCAACGCCCTTGTTCCAGCTGATTAACAACGCAAAAAAAAAAAAAAGAAGAAGAAGTTAAAATTGACTATTTATATGGAACTGCCAGCCAATTAACATAGCATTTATCAGATTAGACAACAAACCAAATGGTGGTGTCCTAGCAGTCGTTAATTTGGGACGAAGGGATGGTGGAACATAATAGCAACTCTGCCACATGAAAAGTGCATGTCAGAGTATGGAAACATTTATAAAATAATAATTCATTATTCTCCATGTGCACTAACAAAACAGTACCTGGAAGAAAGGATGCTGGAGGGCCTCTGCAGCTGTTGGCCTCTTGGAAGGGTCCCAAGAACAAAGTGACTACATATTTAGAAGATATAGCACAAGGGAACGGAAGTTTCAAGTCAGAAGGCTACTAGTGAATAAACATCACTTCTTCTTGAATAATATTCTCTACTACCAAAATCTAACCCATGTACAAATAAAATACAAAATATGACTTACTCTAATGAGGCTAATTGCATGATCACTAGCTGATGGAATCAGAGAAGAAAGATGAACACCAGCAAACTGCAATGAAAATAGTGCAAAAAAATCCAACTTTAATTTCTTTGACATACGAACACCAGATAGACAATAACCTTATAAAAATAATTCATTAAGTGATATACAGAGAAGACCACTGTGTAATAGCAAAATTTCCCATTGCCCAACCCTACTGATTCTATTAGAACACACAACCCACAGATACACACACACAACCCCCTATGCATAAAGAAAATAAATGAAAGAATGACCTGTGGAAATTGGTAGTTGATATCCCTTGCAAGATGAAGCCCATCAGCCCATGAATCCTTGTTTGGAGTGCCAATCACACTGCAAATCTTGTGTATCTCATCTGCTTCACTGCAAGCATGATGGAAGGTGAGAACATCCAAACCAAATAAACTGATCTATCAACTGCACAATTCTAGCATGCATGCCATAAAGGTATATCCTAACAACAAATAAAATCAACAGAAACCAACTCGATAGTTAATAAGGAATAGATACCTAACACCCGGAAAGAGAGGGCGAAGACTAAACAACTCGGCCATGATTGCACCCATCGCCCACATATCTGATAGTTAAAGCAAAAGTTAATTAGGGAATCCACAGTATTTATCAATAATGACTCTACTCCAATAACAATTTGCTCCCAAACAAACACTCACCAACTTTCGAGCTATACAGGTATGACTGAAGCAGCACTTCAGGAGCTCGGTACCTAAATGTCCACCATTTAGAGTCAACATATAACAGAAATCAGTATGCATCCACAGAGAATAGTTGTAAAGCTAAACCAACACATTTAAGTATATAACACTGACCAGCGTGTCGACACGTATTCAGTGTACGGTGGTTGGGATTCAATTTCCCGAGCAAGACCAAAGTCAGCAATTTTGATTAAATCTTTGGTAACCAACAAGTTCTCTGCAAAGGCATTGAGGTACAGTGGTGTTACAAAAGAGTCCGGTTATCCAGGAGCTAAAGTGAACAACTTGAAGACAAAAATAAAAGCGATGGAAATTCTTCTAACTAACACCCAAAAGAGTATGCAAGAAGCAATTCCCAACTGAGATTGAGAACATAATAATGTAGTAATATGTGAAACCGTAAAAGCAAGAATCAGACCACAAATGCAACTAGAGATTGTATTCACTACTAGCAGCCACAAGAGAGAGAATTAAACCCAATTGCAAGAAGGTGCTGATATTCACACTTCTTTTCTTCTCCAAAATATTATTCATTCCCCTTTTTGTGTCTTAATGACCGAGTGTGAGTGCTTGAAGAAGAAAAGGGAGTGTGAATATAACATCGCTTGCCAGAAAGTATACAAATAGACAGCACAAGGAATGCAAAACAATGAAAATACAACATTTGTCAGTTACTATTCATAAAATACATGGAACCAAGTTAGCCAAGCAACATGTTTAAACCAGAGGAGGAGAATAAAACCATTGGTTTGGGATTGATTTGGGATCAAAAAGAAAAAATTAAGAATAAATAAATAAATTTTATTTATGAGGGAATTTATGAACATTAAGATAATAGCTTTGGGTCTGAAATTTATCCCCCTGATTTAAATGTACACGTCAAAAATATCAAATAAAGTGTCAACACGAAAATTCATCAAGGGTTATTCAAGATTATTATATATATATGACATATATATAACCTAAAGTAATGAAAGAAAAGAAAATTGGCTTTGACACTGACAAATCAAATAGTCATTCAAGCATTAACAAACACCAAGATTCTATTCAAATTAAAGGATATTGAGTTAAAGGATAATAAAAAAAATAAAAATAAACCTCGAAAAGCAATTGGCGATCTGATTCTAAAAAGGAGAAATTCATAGTCATATGAGATCCTCCTAAGAAAAGTCTTTCCTAAGGTCGCTTTACAATGCAACAATTACCTGGCTTAAGGTCGCGATGAAAATATCCACGCTGATGCATGTAAGCAAGGCCTTGAAAAACTTGAAAACACCAATTTCGGACTTGAGCTTCAGAGAAAAGCTTTTCCTTATCTTTCATAAGCTGGTACAGATTAAACTCCTGCAATAAAATATATGGCATTATAGCAATGACACTCTTCAATAACATTATAACAAACAACAGCAAGTTCTGAGACACCGCTCACCATATATTCAAACACAAAGTACAAGATGTCATGTTCTCTGATGACTTCCTTGAGCTTCACAATATTTGGATGATTCATTCTACGCAATGACTGCAGAGGAACATGTGATTAGATTTATAAAATAAAACTAGTGGTTTTTAAAATGGATGTGGTTACTCAAATCACCTTAACTTCTCGAAGACTTATACACTCCTCCCACGAATAATATCTTTTCTTCATTTTTTTGATTGCAACCTGTAAAAATGTCCAATTGATTAGAAGAAGAAAAAAAAAATTATGAAGCATGGGCTACATTAAAGGACCTGAAAAACAGACTTACAACTTCACCAGTCTGCCTATTAATAGCACGCCACACAGTTCCAAATGTTCCATCACCAACTTCCTTTATTAACTTGTACCTATGATAGCCAAAAACTAATCTTAGTAGGACCACCAACAAACAAAATCAAGGTAAGTTACACAAGAAGAAAACTTACCTCTCCATTCTTCCAGAGGAACACAAAGCAGCTCTTTCTTTATTCAGTGAAAGCATAAAGACTCGCAAAAGATAAATGGCATTTATCTTCAGAAGATGATCCTTAAAAAAACACTGTAAGATATAAACAACTGCCCTGCTGGTCCAGCTCAATCCAACATTAATTTTCTGAGGAGATATGCAAAAGCACAAAACCAGAAATTTTATGGTGGATGGGCTGCACAGCCTTATTCATTACTAACTCCCCGTCTTCAAGACTACAGAATGGCATGGATGGCAAGAAAGGACAAGTACCACAGGACATATCGACACCGATTTAAAGCCAGACCAGAGCGACGGCCAACAAGAACGACTCCTAGCTCAAGACAGTGTCACCCAACTTTTATAAACTTAACTAATAGCTTCTCATCTATAGTTCTATACTAAGTAAACATCAGTGTGGAATTGATATCTTGCTTCTCACAGTACCCATCAAGAGTAACAAGAAAATATTAGCTATCTAATAAACAGTCTGCACGGGCTTTGTTTGACGTAACTGATTATCTAATATTAACTATGTAGAGATCTTCAGTCACAGATCAGCAGACTTCAGCCCTGTCATAAGAAACAAGAAGGATGTTTAAGGATATTAAAGCGGTACTGCATAAGTAATTAAAGCAAAAAAATTGTCAGATATGCTGTACCCCTGAAGAAGTTTTCCCAGAAAATTCAAGCGGATGTTGTATCAGCAATGCACTATGCACTAAAGATCCAACACCTAACTTAGAAGTAGATAGCATCACGTCTCCTGTACTGATCATTTAAGAAGAACTGACCACTAAGTGCAATTAACAAAGGAAACCAGAAGAAAATATCCAAGGACAAGAAATCTCCAGTCAAGCACTTCCTGGAAAGAAAAGACTCGGTACTGGTGGCAATTTGACAAAAGGCGTGCTTGCTCCATGTCTTGAGAAATATATCACAGCTCCTTAGTTCCAAGCCCGGCACACCCTGAGACAAAAATTTACAAGCAAATGCAGGTGAGATGAGTCGTGCAGACAAAATATGGGGAAGAGTTGCTGAACTCTGTAAACAACCACAAATGGTGAACATTTTCAGCCGTATGAGGTATCATAAATTTAATACACCACAGAAATGCATGCTGTTTCATTGAATTGAAATCCTAAACCACAGACCATAAGCTGATATTGCACATATAGCTCAATAACTCATGTATGCTGAAAAGCAAATTTGCGCAACCGTGAAGACCCTTTTCGCAAAACTAGATCAAAGGGAATAGAAATTAACACTTTGCGGTAGCGAATTGCAATTCGGATGATATCATATGAAAAGCCAATTTGAGACTCAAAACCAAGAAAATATATGAATTAATAAATTCATCTACCAATTCGAGTCATACATAATGCAAATCGATAGCCTAATTAAGAAGCAAGGTATAGCTATTACATAACCCTAAGAAGCAATCCCAGATTCACAAAACTTCCGCACCAAACCATCATAACCCAGACAAACAAAGGCCTAAGACAACAGGCTCTAACGCCCTCACCATTCCCAAAACTCTCAGCAAATCAAACAAGCTCGAATCAAATCCACCAAAAATCTAACCCCGATTTCGAAACCCCCGGCGTACATCGAAACGAGACGAATCGAATCGAAAACCAAATCGAATCGCAATCCAAATCGAACACAATCTCAAATTGCAAAACAAATCGAATAAATCCAAATAAATCGAATAAAAACAAATCTGGACGGAAAGGACAAAAAGGATGAGAGGATGAGATCGAAAAGCGAACCTGAAAGCCAAGCGGCATAAGCACCGTCGCCAAGGACGGGAAGAGGTGGAATCCAGAGTTTCTGATATGTAAGAATCGATTTTGCCTAAATCCACCGATTTCCCTCTGTGTTTCTGTTTCCGTGATAATAAGAGAGAGAGAGGAGAGAAGGGAGCCAAAAACGTCGTGCTATCCAAGGAATTTACCTAATTTCTGCTTACGTTTCCGCTATTTATAGCAGCCCGCTCGTTCCGTCTACGGAATCAAAGGATATTTTTGTAATTTTGTTGCTCATTTCGGGTCAAAATGAATTTCCAAGAAGAATATGACAATATATGGAGTCACATTTATGTCATCTTTTTTGTAATTTGGTTGCGCTTGCTCATTTCGGGTAAAATATGATATTTTCGTCGTATTTTTATAATTTAAGAGATAATTATAAGATATTTTGAGGAACAAACGTATCTGGTAGCTAAAAGTAAATGTACAGTTTTGATTTTGTATAATTTTAACTTTTAAATTTAATACGGTGCATTCTACTATAATCAATTAACCTCTTTTACAAGCTTGCTTTATCTAAAAAACAATTTTAAATGATTGTGAGGGACAAATGCATCTTGACCACATGTATTAAGTTAAAAAATTGAAATTATAGCAACTTAAAACTGTTGCATTTGTTTTCAAGCGTGTCCCTCACAGTCTCTTAAAAACAATCACCTAGGTAAGCAGACTCTTATTTTGTATATACTATATATTTCTGTTTACAAATATTTATTTATGGAAGAATTAATATTCATTTTATGTAGTAATATTGTTTTGATATAATGCAAAATAAATAAATAAATAAGATTGAATTTTTCTCCCACTTTGAGTGACCATCTAACTGAATAAATTATAATTTAAAAAAAAAAAAAAATAATGGTAATTGTAATTTCTTTTGATTACGTCAGTTGAAATTTATTTTCAGAGGTTGGATGTGTTTGCAATTTCACACAATAACTGAAAATTTAGTATTTATAAAATAGAAAAAGCATATATTTAAGTTTAGATAACCTTTCTAACGAGGACTACTAAAATGATGACTAATTGAGACTTTTTGTGAGACTAACTTTTCAATCACATTTCTGAAAATCAACAGTTAGATGTTTAGATATTTATGTATAGATCATTTATACAATTTTTCAACCAAATTGAAAATGTTAAAGGCATTCATAATAGCGAATTATCAGTTATGAATATGAACGGCTCATGTTTAACAGATTTGATTCATCAATTGATTTGATCTAGTTCGGTACTTAACGATTAGCAATTTAAAATAAAATTTTCATAAGTGATTTACTCATGCATACATAAACATGTAACGATTTATTTTCCGAAATCAAAATGTGTGTCTCTCAAACCGTTAATTAGAAAATTTTCAACTATTCCTCATTAAAGTGGCCTTCATCATAATGGCCCCTATGATCCTATATACCTAGATGCATGTATACAAGAATGTGTAGGATGAAAATTTGATGATAATCAATGATATCTATCTATAATAGGTACTAATGTCATTAAGGGTTGTATTGACATTAAACCAAGTGTCATTATATATTTCAACAAAACTATATTGTTGACTAAATTGAAAAATGACAATTTCAGGTAATTTTGTATTAGAAACATGATGAAACAATTGAATCTTGTTAATCCTAGAAGTGAAGAGAAATTCAATGTATATTTACAAACATAAAATTATGAATATCACTTAATTTTCCTTCTTGATATATGTAACTCTATTCCTATAGTCCACTGTCATGACTCATGGTGTGACATTTATGAGATGTTGTCCAGATGTTGTCCCCCTTAGACGCCAGCTGAAAATTCAAACTTCAGATTCCACCAAAATTGGTGTTATTTGTAAATTTCTCAAGATTTTGCTTTTTGTGTGTGTGTGTGTTTTTTTTTTTTTTAAGTCATGCACTCTCTATCTCCAAAACTAGAGAACAAGCTACCTTCATTGTCTCTCTCTTGTCGGCTGCAAAGAACAAGACACAAAGGTTCTGCTTGAAGGAGGTTTATGTGCAAAAGAGATGGCCAAGATTCTGTTAGATATTTATATATGTATGAGTAAATAATTTTTGAAAATTTTCTTCTAAATTGCTAATCGTTAAGGTACTGAAGTAGATCAAATCAGTTAATGAATCAAATTTGTCAAATATGAATGTTCATAATTGATAAATCACGATTATGAATTCTTTAATGATTTTCAATTTGGTTGAAAAATTACATAAATGATCTACACATGAATATCTAAACATCTAACGGTTGATTTACGAAAATGTGATCGAAAAGTGAGTTTTACAAAAAAAAATTTAATTACTCCTCATTTTAGTGGTCCTTATTAGAAACTCTTCCTTAAATATATTTAGTTTTATAAGTATTGGGTACCCATACCTCTTCTGGGACATCTATTGTCTTGTTGCTTTCCTTATCAAACAATCAAGCTGATGGTTATGAATTTTCTTTTATATTGGATAAACTATGGTTTAGCCACCTTTGCAATAAGAAATTGAGTATAGAAAGAACTGTTTTGTGTGGCAATACTCCTCAGCATATTGCTTAGGAGGCCATTAGATTCATTCATTAAGACAACCATAGAACTTACTCTAACCAAGCTCAAGAGTGTCAGGTTTG
Organism: Rosa persica; assembly: GCA_025331145.1. NCBI lineage: Eukaryota > Viridiplantae > Streptophyta > Magnoliopsida > Rosales > Rosaceae > Rosa > Rosa persica. The sequence goes on from WFKR01000007.1 coordinate 23,455,998, forward strand.
CAGTTCTCAAACACAGTTCGATTGATTCACCCTGCTTTTGCTTCCAAAAGGAAGGGCAGCCTCACCTCTGCTTTTGCCCTGAAAAAGCCATTGCTTTTAAGCAAAGCTGGTCATTTAATGGTTTACCAAACACCAAATGGTGCTTTGCTTATAAGCATAGGAGCTCCCACCCCCCGCCCAAACCAGCCTCAATCGTTCGAAAGGCCTTTGTATTTTACTATTTTTCGCTTCAGGATGTAGATATGTGTGCACCTGGTATACGTATAAGAAGTGCAGACACCTATCTTTACATAAGCTCAAGATACAAAGAAACAAATTAGCACCTCACAATTGCAGCCGATCATTAATACGTAAATCAGAAGCAGCAAAAGAGTCGATTAGGAAAAAATAGAAATCTATCGGGTTCTTCCTTTCCAAACCCATTGCAGATTTTCAAATCATAAGATATCATTAGATTACAGCTTGACATGACAATAAACAAATGACCACAGGGCGGGTGAAAAAAATAACATTATACTGAATACATGTTGACACCTTATAAAAGAATATATCTATACGAAGAGCCCTGTATGTCAATTAACCACCTTATTTGGGTACTGAGACTTTAATCGAGTATCCATGGCTTCTTATAGAATGAAGTAAATTTTCTCTGTGAAATGTGAATGGTATTGAACTTGCTTCTTCCGCTTCTTCTATCCCTATTTCCCAGCCCTCCAAGAGATTGACTTGGTTTTGGGTTTTCTATGTTCATCATCTAGAACTCTGGTTAGATGAATACCAGAGCTTTTTCTGGCAGATCAATATTTTCTCCTTCTCAACACTATACTCGGTATCTTCTTTGCGACATCCCCATCTCATTCCCTTGGCAATAGTTGCGACAGCATCCACAAAATAGCTCGATTCCCGAATTATTGCATAGCCATTGGGGCGCAGGATGCGGTCCATCTCTAGGAGCACGTACTTCATTTCGCATCTGTGGAACGTACAATCCATTAGACTCATTTATACCGTTGTATTCACAGTGAACGTTAACAGTAATCATCCATCGTCAGCTTTCAAAAATACATGAAAGGTGCCCCACAAAAGAAAATATACATGAATAATCCATCTGTTACCTGTGGCTTTCTGCAGTAAAGAGGCCATCAAGATGTAGAAGATCATAGGTTCGGGGATATGTAGAGAAAGCTTCGCACCTGCCAATCAGAAAACCATAAAATCAACACAAAAGACTACCTGATGACCAAATGAGAGGCATCAAAGCTTCAATGATTATAAATCAATTTAAACTGACCAGTCATGGTATGTTCCAATAAGGCCCCGATCATAGACCACAGGCAGTGTATTTGCAGCGTAGGAAGAAACCACATTCATGACCCACAAGGGATCATCAACTGAGGCTGCTGCAAGCCCTCCATACACGGTATTCATGTCCATAACATTTCTGATCTTATCTGTTCCAACTGCTGGGAGCAACTTCTTGTAGTGCTGCAATCGTATCTTCCACTTGCCATCATCATGCTTCAGAGCACTAGCACTCCCACCATGAACATCAGAAATACGTTCTGGTGCAACATGCAACCGCTCTGGCCATTTAGGGATGGTGTCCAAAGACGACCTCTTGTGCTTTGGGTTTGGAACGACAACACAAGAGCGCAATGGAGTGTACCATGCCGAATCAGGTTCAAGACTATCATCACACTTTGCAGGATAGGTATCTGGTTCAGAGAGCTTATCATAGCAACTATTGTCTGACAACTTCTGCCAAACAGCAATGTCATCCTTTTTGTTGTACAATTTGAAGCACAATGAAGTTAGCAGATCTTGCAACTTCTCGTAATCTGTTTTCTGGTCTTCTATAGTTGTGTTCCATCCACGCCAGCGGTTTTCGTAGTTGACAGGTGGACCAGAGAGGACCCAGAAACCTCCAGGACGAAGTATGCGATGAACTTCTAGCAGGTAAATTCCACCTGGCAAAAGGATAATAGCAATTAACATTAAATACTAATTTAACTGTCAGGAGCATATACACTAACATGAAAGTTCTACAAAACTGACATTAGAAATATCTCAGTACATGGTTAAAGCATGCTGAGAACATGTTTCATATTGCTGAGCTAACAGGTGAAAATGCACTACAGCCTTGTCAAAGATCATGTGTACTCCCACTCTGCTATTGCAGGCTAACATTTTATTGTTGGCCACTAAATCTCTGTATATCGAACTATAATGCCTACAATGGAAAGACTCTGATAGCAATTGGATAGAGAAGTACCGAATTCTGTCCATGGGATAAGGCATCTAGAACAGTGAGCCATATCAAATGACTTTGAGGGGAAAGGAAGCCTCTGAGTGGAAATGATGCCAAGGACTGCTGGAATTCCACGTTCCAATGCGAACTGTACTTGAGCTTCATGATTATCTCTTGGTGCAAGAGATACAGTTAAAATCCCACGATCTAACAAATCACCTCCCCAACTTGCAACCTAGAAATTAATCAATTAAACAGATTAACTGATGTACCTTCTCAGAAATAGAATTACTTGTAAGAGACATAAATGTTTCTTGTAAACAGCTAACACAACATTAAAAAATTCACTATTATTTGGCTACAGGTTGAATTCAACTCACATGTCAAATACCAAGTAAATACTGACGGCGGTATTTGTTCACCCACCAGCAAGTTTTATTTTTATGTGAACATGATAAATTCCGGAAATTTAAAAAAAATGAAATTGGACTCACCCCACAACCAGTGTCAATGGCAGTTCGAATAGTGCCATCTTTCATTTCTGGAATAAGATCTTGCATTAAATCAACATATGCAGAAACACCTTTAGGAAACATAGTTCCCCCACCAGGAAAAAGAAACTTGTCTCCTTCTTTTCTCAGCCAATTCTGATTAGATTTCTGCTTGTTAATCCAATCATATGGCACATTCCTGAAATCAGATCCATAAGGTAAAGTCAGACAGACGAACTTACCAAATAGAAACATTCTTTTATGTTCTGCAACTTATAGAAGTTAAAGCTTACAATACATAGTCGTTTGATATAAACAAACTATTGAAATATTTACCTGTACCAACATTTATCCCGGCTATTTGGCCACTTGATTGGAGACTTGTATCCATCTGGAGGTGGAACTAGGCATTCTTTCCTTTCAAATACTGGAGGGCAGTGGCGTTCCATGAAGGTAAGCCGATGAACACCATACTTCCTCCACCTCTGTACAATAAACATGGATCACTGTCACAATTTGAAACACATCTAGAATTTCAAGGATTACACAAAAGCCTGCGGCACCATAAATTCAATGATTAAGGGCATACCCTTGGATCTGTGCAAGGAGTGTAATCTTGATAGTCGGCACTGCATTCAGGGAAGGACACAGCTTTTATCTGGAGAGGGGCCGCCAGTGACTCCTTAGCAGATGGAACTGCGATCTTGACACCATTAGTCTCCAATTTGGTCTTCTCAGAGCAGAAGATTCCACCAAGATAGAATGAAAACCCGCATAGCAAGAAAAACGGTACTGCCAACTGTAAAACCCTGGAGCTTTTCTCCTGCGCACCCGGTTTTGCTTCTTTATTATACTTCATGGATTTGGAAAGGTATTAACTGTCTGCAGAGGTACAAGGCAAACATTACAAATCATTCACCACAAAAGCAGAGGAAAAACAATTCAAGTAGCAAGCATAAAACATAATGCCCTGAATCACATATCCCGATCCCTGAATCAGAGCCACTTAAACTAGACTCATCTTAAACTTCAGAAGTTTGTTCTTTCCCCATGTCATCCCATAGATCAAACTAAAGCATCAGAAATCAAAACAGTGAAAATGAGTACCAAATGCATCAAACTTCAACATCATATATTCCATCTATCTCAGGGCACGAAACTATTGATCTACATTTGTAAGACAAAGTAACAGAGAGACTGATCCATACAAGCCTCATCTACATCAAGAAACAGTAAAACATACGTGTTACTAAAAGAAACCCATCAAACATGTGAGCACAACATAAGATGTGGATCACACACAGTGGAAAGTTTGTGTCTATTTTCTGAATAGATCCAGATCCCAGCTTAGGAATAACAAACATACCTACTCCATCCAAGAACTAGCTTCCAAGAAAGAACACTAGAGAAATATGAATTAAAAAAAAAAAAAATTAACCTATTGGTGAAATGTAAACTAATAGTGACTGCCGACCGTTTAAACTATAAGATCTTGGATGGCAACTACCGACACTTTCAACTTTCCTCCTATGTTTCTCACATGACTATGGGCCCGTCGACCTCTGCCGTCCCCGATAATTCGGCCCCTCTCTCTCTCTCTCTCTCTCTCTCTCTCTCTCTCTCTCTCTCTCTCTCTCTCTCTCTCTCTCTCTCTCTCTCTCTCTCTCTCTACTCACTCAACTCACCAAGTCGGAAAAGGCCAAAGCAGCAGGGACTCTCTTTACAGCCACTCATCAGACCATAGAATCTAAAGTGGGGAAGAAAGAAAGAAAAAAAGCATAAAGCAATTTCCATCATTTCCTTGAAGCGTAAGAAAAGTTTCTATGCATGATTCCATCGCCAATCAGCTGCTTTCTTTCCACATCATTGAGCGTGAAGACACAAAACTCACAGAAAACACAGCTTGAAATTCACCCAAACCTCTCTGAAACACGAAAATCAAGCCAGCAAAACTAGAGTTTGAAAAACAAAGAAAAAAAGAGCATTTGCTAAACAAGTTGGGATAGTCATGATCATCCCAATATAGTAAAACCGAAAGAGGAGAAGAAGAAGTATGACTGTCCAAACCCAGATCTAATGCTTAAAACAAAGAAAAACCCATGATTGAAGATGATGAATGACGAAATGTCAGACCCAAAAAGACCAAAGAACAAAAGCAAAACGATGATGGGAGATCTGACGGAGCAAGTAGCACCAGAGTAATAAAACACAGTGAGACCCAGTTAGAGTAACAGAACAAAGTACACAGAAGAAGAAGGAGGAGGAGCAGTACCTTTCTTTCTAACCTGAACCAAAATAATAAAAAAGGGTGAATCCCAGTCTCCTCTTCTTCCTCCCTGCAACCAATCGTGAAAACCCAATTTAAAACGGGTTTAACAAAGCAGAATGAAAGAGGTGAGACGGGATAGGGCAATAACCCAACAAAGGGATTTATATAGAATTATAGATAACGACTTGCTTCCCTTTGTGAGCTTCGCTGTACCTGCCCTCCCCCACAATTACTTTTTTTTTTTTTTTTTCCTGTGAGCTTCGCAGCTGTTTCTCCTTTTCTGGCGGTAACTTCTTTTTCTCTGTCTTTCCTCTCCTCATTTTTAACCTTTTTTGAACTCAAAATATCTCATTTGATCAATGCCGTGGGTCATACCAGAAAACCTAAATTTTTGTACAGAAAATGTGAGTTTTCAACGCAAATTTGTTTTTAATTCCCTCCTCCTCGCTGCCTTGTCTTGTTTGGATATTTTTTTCAGAGTCATTATGTGACAAGTGGTTATGTAATATTGCTAACGTTGTTAATGGTATTGGTGTTTTTCTCAAAAGCAAAATTGTTAAATATAGCAAAAAAGCAAAAAAATAAAATAAAAATAAACAGAAAAATCATTTCAGTCCATAAGTGATGCTAACCTTAAAAAAATAATAAAATCAACAGGAAAACAATATAAAAAATATAAAAAAGAGTATAGTAATAGACGATCGGAATATCCTACTTCAAAATAGTTTCAAAAAATAATATAACTTATAAGTGGGTAGATAACTACAAATTGCACCGAAGTTTTTTTAGTTAAAACTCAACACTTAATTAATTATCAAAATAGTGAGCCACGAGCCATATTTATCGTATTAAACAGGGCATCGGAGTAGAATATCTTTTCCAATTAAATTTCAGATACAAATTATTATAGGCTACAAGTTACGGTTATCGTTGTCTAACAATTAAATTGATTAATACATACATAACGAGGGAAATTTCACATAATAACCATCATCAAGTCGACACAAACTAATGTCAACGAGCCCACCTTCTTCCATTGGTGTGCATGAGGTCCAAAAAGTAGCAGATAAAAAAATATGCCTATGGCTTTATGCAACATCTCTATAGATATATGTCATAAACTAGTACCCCATATGCCAATCGGATTCAACTTCATGACTTTTATAAGGTTAGTTTTACAAATAACCAATATGCCAATTTACCGGATTTTTTTTTCATCTAAACCCTACCTTTTCTTTATCCTAGTGAGATTTGAAACCAATACTAATGTAGAATATTTTTTTTTTTTTAGGTTCCCCTTTTTTTGTTTTACCTTTTCTTTTGATATGCACTAGTGTGATTGTGATTTTTTTTTCCGTATGTTGGCTAGTAAACCCTCGTTTACAATTATTTTACCTTGTAAATTCATTTGCTTACGTTACACTAAAGAATCTGCTTGGAATAATCCAAGATTGGATAAAGTTTTAGGTTCTTTATCTTTTTCTTTTATTACTTTTCATTTTCTTTTTCCTCCACCAAGCAACAATGAATTCTTCCTTGATGAATAATACCCTCTTTTCCATATTTTCTCAAGCTAGTTAACCCCAAGTTTTACACCAATTTGAGTTATCTAGTCGGTGATATTTACTGCTGATTGAAGTTGCGTAAACCAATGGAAACCCGTGCAATTATTCCTTTTCCTCCACCAAGCAACTTCCTTGATGAATATTGAATAATACCCTCTTTTCCATATTTTCTCAAGCTAGTTAACCCCAAGCTTTACCCAATTTGAGTTATCTAGTCGGTGATATTTACTGCAGATTGAAGTTGCGTAGGCCAATGGAAACCCGTGCAATTATACTGTTTCCAAGTCAAACCGAAGTTTATATTCCTGGGTTTACAAAAGTGTCGGTAACAAAAGGAATACAATTAACCACACCCAAAACGACGTCTGTTCAACTCTTATTTTCCGGGCAAATTGCATTTCTATAATATCGTCTTTGGTATTTGTGGAGAAGGGAGGTCAACTATATATATTTCTGAGGAAGTGCGGTGGGGATTGAAGAGCACAAAGCCACGAAGTCAGAAAATCACAAGGTTCTGACTATCCTTGATACTAAACTACTCCCTCATTCAATCATCATATGTCACCTTCAGTACAGCCAACATTATTTTCCTTTATTTCTGAAATGTGAACCCCATTTTTCATTGATGACAGGTCAGTTAGAAGCCATTATTGAAAAGTTTGGTCTTTCAGCAGATCCATACGTAGTGCTTGACTCACCGTCAAGGAAAACCCAAGATAGTTTTACTTGGGAGGTCAATGGTTTCATTTTCATCGATGAGAATATAATTGGAAGCAACCAACCAACCAACCAATGGCTTACGATTTCATGTTGTCGTGTTTGCGATAATGAAGGAGCTAGATGCATGTCTTTGTGATCTTCTATATGTTTTACGTTCAAAAGGAATAATGCAGAGCCAACTCCGAAAGCTTTTTTATGGGAGAGAGAGTAAGAAAACAACGCCCTAGGTTTGTTCCGGGCTCCTCGTTTCCTCCAACAATTTTAGGCATCATGTGCATGGCGACGAGAAGCTCTCCTTGTAATTTATTACTATACTGGTTGATCGAGTATATTTGTGTTAACATGTTTGGCTTCACCTCGCTTTGTATCGTGGCGAACGAAGAAATTACCATATCGAAGAGAGTAATTGGCTAGACCGATGAAATGTCAAGTTAGGTAATGACTCTCTCATTGAACCTCTAGCTTGGTTCAAAAAGGCAACCGCATTGTATGTTTTCAAATTCATATTTATAATGATGTGTTTGGTTAGCTCAAGTTGCCTCAAAATTGAGTTTGTCCAGCTGTCACAACAACCAAGTTATGGATTGAATAGTGTGGTGGTGGTGGTGGGGGAAATTGGGTTGATGTTTCTATATGATGGATTCTGTGAGAATCTGAGATCTTCGGCTCTAGTGGATTCCTTTAACCAAGCCATTGCCTATGAGTCGCCGCCTCATTTTTTGACAGACACGTAGCTAAGGTTGTTGGATCATGCCGTGGAAAGGGCGGTTGTTTGAGATGGTGGTGGTACCATCGACTGCAGGTTGGCAACAGAGGCGTGAGGGTGCTCCTGCTAGCCTCGTTGCCTGGGTTTGGACCTTTGGGTTTGAGCCTGGGCGAGGTGGGTCTAGCCTCTGGGTCTATTTGAGTAGGTCTGATTCTATTCAGAATTGGATCAGGTTAGATGGTGCCTTGACACCCTCATCCATTACTTAATGCTTTATGCTAGCTTAACCCGAGAGTTTTGACATTCTTTGACAATGTTGGGCCTTATGGTCGTTAAAGTGTCAGTCGTAATTCAGAACACGGTTCTACGGAATTGATAATTATCTCGAGTTGGATTGGAGAAAGCGGCTAATGGATGAGGAATTGACTCTTATTTGTTTGCTGGGAAATAGCTTTCTTTTTGTAATTGCTTGTCTGACAGATAGATGGCTAGAAGATGCTTTTTCCTCAGAAGACACGGAGTTTCTTTGTTTATGGGTTCGCTTTAGTAATGGGATCAACCTGACTTGTAATGAGTTTGCAGTGCTTAGATAGAAGCTTATTTTTCTATTTTTAAGTGTCTGTAGATTCTGACTTTCTAGCTGGTCATCTAATGCAATGAACCTTTAATTCAAAAAAAAAAAAAAAAATCTATTCATGATGGTTTCATTATCAATACAATCAAATATATCTTTCTCAATGTATGTAATCATACCGCCATTCATCCACAAATCTTCCATTAAGTTTCAGAAATTAAATTAACTAATTTCTAAAAAAAGTTGAACTATGTAAAGAATTAAAGAAATTTCCTTAATTGAAGTGATTTATTAACAAGGTATAACAAAATCTTACTCTCTAGTTGATGTCAGAGTCTTGCCGTTCGTAGGAGAGAAAATTGAGAAATACAAAAGACGAATTCTTTTGGCAAATATAGATAAAGGCGAAGAAATATGACTAGCAGGAAAAAAAAAGAGTGAAAATACCTAAATATATGGGGTAATCATTGATTAATTGATCAATTGTAGGAAAAATTTAAGAGAATGTTGGGGTCTTCCAATTGTCCAATTTTTTTTTTAATAAAGAAAAAACAAAAATAACAATTAACAAACAAAACTCGTGACAACAACCACTCCCTAACTAATCAAACTTGCAATTGTCCAAGTTGTACGCGAGTACTAATCGGTAAATGAGACAAAACTGTTAAAGCAATTTTTTTTTGCTGTTAGAAGGGTCAAACATATTAAAATATATTACTTATGAAACGTTTACATGTTTCAACCAATTAGTGACTATTTCCAAAAGCTAATTTGACCCTTCTCGCCCTGTTGTACCAAGGATTGAAATATTGAAACGTTTGCAATATTTCTGACATATCCTCTAATATCTCTAAACGTTTTCATGTTTCAACCAATTAGTGACTATTTCCAAAAGTTAATTTGACCCTTCTCGCCCTATTGTACCAAGGATTGAAATATTGAAATGTTTGCAATATTTTTGACATATCCTCTGATATCTCTAAACGTTTACATGTTTCAACCAATTAGTGACTATTTCCAAAAGCTAATTTGACCCTTCTCGCCCTATTGTACCAAGGATTGAAATATTGAAACGTTTGCAATATTTTTGACATATCCTCTGATATCTCTCTTTTTTAGAGGGATCGATATATCATAGGGGAAAATATTTTATCTTCCACCGTTTTTTGAGAAATTTCTCCGATATCGTCAAGTATCTCTGATATAATATATATTTGAGATATATCCTCAATAAAATGAATAAATATCAGTAAAATCTGATTGAAAAAACAAAAATTAGGAAAAAAAACTCAGTTATTCACATATAAACATACATTATAGAATATGGAGGTTATATCAGAGTGTAAAATTGTAACAACGGTTTCTAGTCAGGACGTGGCCAAATAAAGAGGCAAATTAATCTGTTTGAGAAAAATACCTCGAAGTGAAACCTCTGAAGGCAAATTTGGGTGAAGAGAAATCCTCTTAATGCGAACAATCCTCTTAGGCCCCGTTTGATTGGTAGAAATGTCAAAATAGGAAAATGATTTATTTTCCTTTCCAGACTGATATGGAATAAAATAGGTTTTGGAATTTCCATATGAGTGTTTGGAACATTACTGAAAATTAAATTATGAAATTTATTTTCCATTCCTATTGTAGTGTTTGGTAAGTCATAAGAATGAAATATAAAATTATAATTTTCAATAATACCCTTTTACTAATTAAAGTACAAATATGACATTAACTTATAAGGAATGTTTGCGAGAGAATATAATTTTTTTAGAAGGATAATTTATGTAATTTTGCTTTTGACGCTGAGAAATGGAATTAGAATACCACCCCTTACTAGGTAATTCAATTCAGGCTTTATGAGGGAGTCAATTTCCAGTCAAATCCCATTTTTTTTATTTCCTTTCCGATCTCTAACTACAACCAAACAGCACGTCTACATGGAAAATAAAATCAATTCTTATTCCATGCCATGATTTCCTGCCATCCAAACGGGGCCTTAAGGTGATTTTAGGTGAGAAGTAATTCTCTAAATGCAAATATGTGTGAAGAGAGATCTCCTCAAGGCTAATTTGGGTGAGAAAAAATACCCTCAAGGTGATATTAGGTGAGAAGTAATTCTCTGAATGCAAATATGTGTGAGGAGAGATTTGCTCAAGGCGAATATGGGTGAGAAGAAATCTCCTCAAAGCGAATCTGAGTGAGGAGTATTCCCTTCTGGGGAAATCTGAGTAAAGAGTGGAATCCAGGTGAGGAGAAATTCCATGAAGACGAATTTGGCCGAGGAGAATTCAAGATGAAACAACCTGTACTATATGGATCATATCTCTTAGTCTGGTTATTGTACTTTCATAGGCCACCGAGCGACTTTTTAACCACCTAGAGTCTCTTTTTGGATGTAGATGAAGTTGACATTCATATATATATATTTATATATAGTTCTAATAAATTGACTCTTTCAAAAAAGATTTAGTTTCACATATATTCCAGATATATACCTGATATTTCCGATATCTCTCTTTTTCAAAGTTCATATAGATATGTAGATACAAATGTTTTAATCTTTCGCTGTACATAGGTCCTTGATGACAATGGGGTTATTTTCACCCTACCCTCTGAGTTCTAGTTCACTATTGTCTATTGATCATTCGGGAGTATTAGCCTTGCAAGTAGTCCTTACTAATACACATGGCATTTCACGTATCTCACGCTACTCAGGTCAGAGCGCAAGCTAGTGATGTGTCAGCTTACCATCTCGAGAGTTAACTTTTTTCTTTTATTTTTATTTTGTGATTCTAAAGCCATTGTTTAATAATTCTTGCACTTATAATACTATGATCGGGTAAGTTTACTTAGGTCATGGCTTTTTCTGCGCGCCATTCCTCTGTGTAATTTTGCTTCTAATGTTCCTGTTATTCTTTCTACATAACAAACAAACAAATAATTAAAGTACAAATGATGAGAAGAGAAAAATACATATATAAATGTTGAGAGTAGATTACGGATCTGATTTGTTTTTTCATTTTCATAAAGTATTCGACTATCAAATATTTCCACCGACATGTTTGTCCCTGACTTTTTTCCTTTGTGTTTTGGCTCTCTCATGCATATGCTTTGCTCATTCTCCTGTATTAAAAACGTAGTAACGTACAACGCAATGAACAAAAGCTAAAGATAATGGAAGATGATAATGTGAATGTTATTACAAAACAAAAATGTAAATTTCTATCCAAACTTGGTTCTCTTATAACCAAGTCATTTTCAACTAGGCCAGGACGGGCCTCGTTTATTATGTTATATATACCACAGGGGTAGTTGTATTGTCAACTTCAACTCTTCAAGATATTGATGAATGAGTGGAATTAATACAAGCAGTGCTATCAGCAATGCAAGATTGTGACTTGCTAATACACATGATTCATGTATACTAATGTCTTGAAGAAGCCGGCATAATCAAATGTGGGCATTACCATACGACAGTGGGTTGGCTGTGGCGTCAATCATGATGAGGGGTCGGAGGTTGTGGGTCTTTCTTCTCTAGCGGCGACGGTATCAATGATGAAGGCCTGCGACGGCTGGAAGATTGCGGTGGACGACAATAGACTTGGGGATTGGTCTAGCTGGGCAGCTTGGGCCTCCAACTTGCCGACGATAGAAATTTAGGACTTTATTTTTTTAATTTCTGGCATTTATTCCTTTTTCTATAAGGGGAATATGGCGGGTGCTTCCGATGGGGGAGTTGAGGGTGAGGTGTCATCTTCACGTCCTAGTACTGCTTAAATTTTTTAGGTCGTAAAAAATTAGTTACTTTGTTAATTCATTTATTTTACTTCAGAAGAATACTATATCTTTTGTTAATAAAGGAGCATAATTTTAAAAGGTAGGTGTGCTGGGTGCTTATTCTGTTTTTTAAAATAGGCTTTTTAGAGTATTGTGTGAAAATGACTCTTTTTTATTATGTCTAAGGGTGTGTCGTCGTTGTACATTTTACTGAAATTTAATATTGAGATGATATTTTTTAATTCAAAAGAAATTTGCTATGAAGAATACAAATGACCTAGAGCCTAATTATGCTTAGCGACATCCACTATTGGCTGATTTGGCTCACATATATGTGTAAAGGCCAAAATTCACTTTGAGCCGAAAACTAGGGTCTAACAAAATAGAGATAAACTAATCGTCTGACTCGCAACGCTGATTCAATAATCAATATACCGTAAATCGACCCCAATCTCATATCTAGATTCAAATTCTGCTTACATCACAGTCAATCCAAATCACTATGGTACCGCTCATAAGCCATAGCCACATCCAATCAATGAATCATATTTACTATTTGGCTTCCAAACAAGTCATTGTAAAGCCACACAAGAAGCCAACTAGTCATTACCCTTTCAGCGGAAGAACCACCACCAGATTACGGAAACAAGGAACTAAGTCTCGTCGTTGCCGCAATGCATATAAAAGGCACGGTGTAGAATGTGTGTAAGGTCCTACCCGCTGGCAAGAACCATGCCCTCGATTCATGCCGTCTAGGTTTTCACCATAGTTATGCCACAAGACCTTGTATAAAGAGTGTGTTTTTATTTTTTTTAATTATATATATATATATATATATTTTCCTGTTGTTACAAGCTATCATTTATTTTATTCAATAAAGTGAAGTTACAAGTAATGATCCAGCATATTGAGTTGCTATAGAAAGAGTTGCTATCTAATTAAGCAACCTCACCTACTCATATGGTTGATAGTAAGTAACTACAAAAGTTGAAATCGTAATGTGACAAAAACCTGAACTCATAACAACAAACTGCCACACTTTTATTAAAAAGAAAGCAAGGAAAACAAAAACAAAAAAGACCCCGAGGCAGCAACAACAACCTTATTCAAACAGGCGCTTGAAAGTAGCTCGGCTCATATTTCGATCAATAGTGCTTAGATCACGTAATAATATGTTATACTTTTGAACCGCAAAAATTACTAATACATATGCATGTTTTACGAAATTGAATGATGGTGATCTTCGTTTCCTATGAGAAAATCGTGATTGTTTGGGTAATTTGAGTCTCTTTCAATGTTGCCTAAACTAATTAACAATCTTTGCAAGGAGTAGGCAGCACTATTTTTACATATATGAAGTTGATCGAAGATAGGAACAATCTAAATCAATTGGTTTGAGCTGCATGTGAGACTAGATATGCATTGCTATCATGTGAGTGTGACGCACTCCTTTGCTAGATTTGCCTTGAATTGTAACGAGGAAATGTAACCATTACTTCACCGTCGACTATTTCTTTTGTTTTCTAGCTCAAAGACAATCATCCACCTCTAACTAGTGAAATGATTTTCTTCACCGATCAATCATAACTACTGATTTTCTTTTCTCGTACTACGGTCTCATCGAGCTCTGAGCACCCGGAATTTGCCGTACCGTCGTCGTCATTCTATGATGAAGAAACGCATTGGCATCTCTTCGGGTTTTGCCCCAACTCATCAGGTTCTCGCATTGATTTTTTTTATTTTTTTGGTCCGTGAAACTGAATTGCATGAAGCTTCTTCTCCTTTTCATATGAGAAATAACATTTGAGTTGTCTGAGCATCGATCATGGAAGTTTTTGTATAAAGATTCATTCATGGGAGTTTTGACCTTATCACATAAGCAAGATAAAACAATTCTTTCCATCTTACCCTTCCGACTCACCAGTTATGTGCTATATCACCTGTTTAGCAACTACGGTTTGATTGACTATAGTAATAAAATTGGGGTGGTTTATAGTGTTTTGGCAATCAGTAGATTAACTCATTAGATGAGACATATTTGAAACAATTTACAATCTAATAATTTTTAACTTCGTAGTTTTAATACCCCGGAGTAACATATAATCTTTAAATGAATTTTTCCCTTTATTTAGATTGGATCCGAGTTTCTATGTCTTGTCCTAAATAGTCCAAGAAAATTAGTGTTGAATTGTTTATATATTTTGGTTGTTTGTCTTAGTGATAATTTAAAATTTAATAGTGGAGCACTTTCCATAGTCCCATGCACGTCCTAATAATTTGATCCTGAACTTCTTACTTAATTTAGGGTATTCTTTACTCCAAAGATTCTCTTGGCAAAGTAAGATTTAGGTGAACAAACTTCAATCTTAAAAATTGCATGAAAAAGAAGATGCGTGGGTTCACATCGAATTGAATTGATAGACAAAAAAGTTGGGAGGAAATTCACATGGTTTAGGGCCCTCACAGATTGAAAATTAAGCCTAAAATAGGCATGGAGAAACAGAGTCGGCGGGGGTTGTGGGTGACCTCAACGCGCATTTAGAATTGTAAGATCTATAATAACAAACTCATCTTAGGGCTGTCCCTATTCTATTTGATTGACTAATGACCTGAGCATGAACAAGAACATGGTCAAATTATGGACATTGGCATCAATTCACTCCACATGGCATGTTCATGTGTGGATTTGCATGTGAAGAAAAGAATAAGAAAGAAGAAAGAGACCTTTCTTCCTTTGTCTTTGTTTCCGTTCTCAATCTTTTGGCAAATGCCAATCACGGTGTCGTTTTGGATGGTATTTGTTTTATGCGTAAATACTACACTAATTAAGCAGTGACTAAGGTACCAATTAGAAGATATATAGATGTGAGATTTTTTGTATGCATGAAAGGGAAAGCACCGATTTAGTGATCACTAACTCATCATTTGCCTTTCATCAAGAGAGACACACGTCTCGCTTATGGGTGAAAAATTGGATGTTGAAAGCCATGAATTCTTAAAAGACGTCTTTGACGAGGAGAGGCTCTAGTTCTTTCAAAAATTTGTTCTTACATATCATCATCGAGAATGAAACTTTATAGTGCATGGGGATTTCTGGGGGAGAACACTATGTACTCACTTTTTATGTTTGTTTTCATTCGTTGGACACTTTTTTTTAATTGATTTATTAAAAATTTAAAAGATATAATATAAATAAACAATAATGAATTGTATTGAAAGTCACCATGCTATATAGTCCACTTCCTTACATCATGGAGGCACTATCTAAGATAAACTTTTTGCATGTCTACTACTAATTAATTAAGTTGATTGATCATGAAGTTTGTGTAGGAAACACGCTTAGTTCACATACTAAATTTTGTAATAATTCAAGCAAGAATGTTAGGGCAACGTAAACTCAAATTGAATGTTTTGAGTTTTTGTTTTTGTTTTTTTTTTCTATGTGAGAATTGAGTGTTTTATTTAATTCCCCTCCAAAACTGAGAAGTTGCTTTTTACCTAAATAAAAAGTGGACACTCGTCCAAAAAAAAAAGTGGATTTAGTATTGGACAAACAATAATGTTCACTTTGTCAGTAATTTATCAAGAAATTTTGCTCAATCAACCTTAGATCTAAATCTAACGGTGGAAATAATTACTTTTAAGTTGAGTTGTTTTGTTTTCTACTGATGGATTTACATCCAATGATGGTTGAACATAATTTTTTCTAGTATGTTATTGACCAAGTGAACACCACTAATTGAACAAATCACTATAATAGTGCTATTTTGACCGCGGTGGATAAGTATGAAATAGACTGTTGGTTCAAGTCATCCGCTTCATTTTTGGTCCTTTAATTTGATCTTCCTTATTCATTTTGGACTAGAATATTAAAGTCTCTAATTTTATCCAACTCGTCTTGAATAAAGGTCTTTTACATACTGTTCTTCTTACATACACAGTTCATAAAATTTTGGGTCCTGCAAGTAGTAGTTGTTTTTGTATTAAATCAGCCTCTTGTCCTAAAACCAATTTGTTGAATAAATTGTGGAAGTCAAATCTATCATCTAAAACAAAAAATTTCAGCTGGCTTTTGATAATAGAAAGATTTCAAACTAGATAGAGATTGGCTTCGTTTCATACTACGGTTCTTCCTATTATCATTTTTGTGCTTATTCAGAATTATCTCTACATCATCTTGTTATGCACTACCCTTTCACAACAGTAATTTGGCAAAATTGCCTTTTTTTTTTTTATGACTGAAAAAGAAACGATTACAACGTAAAAACAAAACCACGTGAGACACCCCTTCTCAACTGATCCAAACGGAACACTGGGCACACAGAAAGGGGTAAGCAATGGAACCAAACCTTCGGATTATCACAACTATAGGCTAAAGAAGCTAGATGATCAGCTACAAAATTTGATTCACGATAGATATGTCTGAAAATGATATGATGAACTTTAGCCGCCAAATCTTTGATATCTTGAATCAAAGTCTTGATATACCAAGGAACAGTCATAGATGAGCGAACACAATCAATGATGAGCTTGGAATCTCCTTCCACAACTATATTGTTGAAACCTTGAAGATAAGCAGTATGCAAAGCTTCACGTAAAGCTGTGGCTTCTGCTACTGAAACATTAGTAGATCCCAACATCCTGCAAGCTGCCACTAAGGCATTACCATCTGAAACCCGTGCAACAAAACCAATAGCTGCCTTACCTTTCTTAACAGAGCCATCAAAATTTATTTTAACAAATTGGTTCTCTGGGGGTACCCATCTAATAGTTCTCCGGATCATCTGGGTGACCGGACTTTGAATGTTGTGACTATTAACCTTCTGATAAGCGGACCCTATAGAGAAAGCCTCAAACCAGGTAGCAACTGGAGTTGTGTATTTATGCTGGAATAGAAATTTGTTTCTAGTATTCCAAATAGACCAAAGTATAGGCAGAGCATTACATAAAAGAGCTTTACTATCTTTCTGATGGCTTAAATTATTCAGCCAGTCTAAAATAGTTCCTTACCAACTAGAAGGGTTAGCCAAATAAGAAAAAGACCAAACCTGAGACGCAAATTGACAATTTTTGGAGAGGTAATTTATTGTCTCAGTGTCATTATTACAAAGAGGACATATAGATGAAACATTCTGATGATAACGAGTAAGATGAACCCTAGTATTTAACCGATCCCGTATACAAAGCCAACTAAAAATTTTAACTTTTGGGGGTATGTTCAAATTCCATATCTTAGCCAACAACTTATGCCTATAATGGGGATGAGTCTGGGGAAATTGAATAGAAGAAACAGTGTTAATAGAAAACATACCAGAAGGTGCAGGTCCCCAAATAAACTCATCAGGTTTAGGAGTAATAGGTAAAGGAACAGCCAAAATCTTTTCAACAATATCATGAGGTAAAACCTACGAAAGAGCATGGTGATTCCAGGTGGAATTTGAAATAAAATGACTAACTTTCATTGTGAGGTCCAACTGTTCCCGAAGCTCTTCAGGAACAAGGTTAACCAGAGGAAATGGAAAGACCCAACTAAAAGACCAAAATAAAATGGATTTACCATCCCCTACAATCCATCTGATTCCTTGAAGAAGAATGTCCCTTGCGTCCAAAATGCCTTTCCAAGCTATGGAGAAAGAAGGCTTTTTCTGAGTAGTTAAGAAATGAGAATTATAAAGATACTTCTGAGTAACTAACCGAACCCACCAACTATGACGTTGTGTCAAGATCTTCCAACTAATTTTGCCAAGGCAGCTTTATTATAACAAGCAGCAGACCGAATGCCTAAACCACCTTTATCCTTAGGCAAAGCAATTTGGGACCAAGAAAGTGTAGGGTTTGAGTTTCCCCAAAAAAAATCTTTACAAGTTTTATCAATATTTCTATTTAACTTAGCAGGGCATTTAAAACATGACAGAATGTGATTAGGCATTCTAGAGATATTAGCCTTGATTAGGGTGAGCTTACATGCACGTGAAAGGGTATTTGCTTTCCATCCTGAAAATTTTTTCTGCATTTGAAGCATAAGTTCAGTTCGATTAATAGGATCTTTCCAACAAATAATATTATGAAGACCAAGATACTTACCAAAAGACAATTTATGTTGTACACCAATGCAATCTGAAATGTCTCTTTTGATTGATGAAGAAACATTAGAAGCAAAAAAAATAGTGGATTTGTGATAATTCACCTGTTGACCTGAAGCTTCTGAGAAGGTGTGAAGCGTATTAAGAATATTTTTTGCTGCTGAGTGATTAGCTTTTGCAAAGATCAAACAATCGTCAGCAAAGACAAGATTAGATACCTTAAAACCTTGAGGTGAAGATAGAATACCGATCCGAGATTTAGGATTACTTGCTAAATTGTTCAAGGTTCTTATAAAGGGTAGAATAAACAAATAGGGGGAGAGAGGATTACCTTGTCTAATACCTCTCGAAGGTGAAAATGAACCATGAGGGGTACCATTAAGAAGAAGAGAGAAGGAAGTAGATTGTAAACAAGAATAAATTAATTGGTTCCATTTAGCATGAAAGCCGAAAGCCTTTAAGAAACACATAAGATAGTCCCAATTTAGAAAATCATAAGCCTTCTCAAGGTCTAATTTAAGTGCCATATATAACCCACACGTCTCTTTTTCTTTGTGAAATTGGAAAACATTTCATGAGCAATAAGAATATTGTCATAAATGGACTTACCAGGTGCAAAAGCGCATCGATTAGGGGAAATGCATTTCAACAGTAAAGGCCGAAGTCTAGCTATTAGAATTTTAGTGATGATCTTGTAAACCACATTACACAGACTAATAGGTCGGAAATGATTAACCGTCTCAGGTTCCGGAACTTTAGGAATGAGAACTATATTCATCCTATTAATAAGCGTTAAATCTAAATTATGGGCGAAAAAGTCCGAAACTAAGTGAAATAAGGAAGATCTTACCTTGTCCCAATACGTTTGATAAAACAAAGCGGGGAGGCCATCCGGCCCTGGGGCTTTTAAAGCACCAATATGCTTGATTGCTGTAAGAATTTCCGCTTCCATGACAGGAGCGAGAAACATGTTATTATCCTCCTCTGTAATCACAGGGCTAATAGTAGAAACAAAAGATAAGGTAGAGGTTGAATGTGGTTGAATTGAGGCAGTGAATCTTTGTTTAAAATCTCTAACAAGAATTTGTGCAATTTAGTTTTGATCGGTAGTCCAAACACCACAATCATCCTTGTGCTGAAAAATATGTTTCTTCTTCCTTAGAATAATGGCTTGAGTCTGGAAGAATTTGTTGTTCTTATCACCCAACTGTAACCATCTAGTTCTAGCTCGCTGAGCCCAGAAGACTTCTTCATCCCTAAATAATTGTTCAAGATCTGAGTTTAAGGAGCAAGCTTGATGAATAAGGTGAGGGTTAGACTGTAAAGCAGATTGTATATGTTGCAGATGTGAATATAGGTTCTTTATTTTCTGATGCAGATTTCCATAAACTGTGAAATTCTAATTCTTAGCAAGTGCCTGAAAAGCATTAACCTTAGACACAAAACTCTCAATGGCATTACCAACAGTACGATTATTCCAAGCCCTATCGACAAGTGAATGAAAGTCCGAGTGATTAAGCCACATAGCTTCTAAACTAAAAGATTTCTGTTTTTTAAAAGCCCTAGGATTGAAAGATAAGTAGATAAGACCATGATCAGAACCAACCTTTTCTAAAATGGTATGATTATGCTTTTACTTGTTGGTCCAGGTGAATAAGTTACCTGTAAAGGGTAAAGAAATGAGGCCAAGTTTATTTAAATAATTCTGAAATTGAACCATGAACCTATTGACAGAACGAGTGCCTCCCTGTTTCTCATTCAGATTGAGAATATAGTTAAAGTCTCCCATGATAAACCAAGGTTCATTAGGATCAACCTGCAAACGGACTAGCTCTTCCCAAAGCTCAGACTGCCTATCTTTTTGGGATACATATAAATAAAAGTGAAGAACCAATAAACCGCGGAACACACATTCTCAAAGCGACAGTGAATAAACCGATAACGAGTTTTAACAACAGAGATACGATAAGCAGAATTCCACATAAGCAACAAGCCACCAGCTTGTCCAAAAGGAGAAACACAACAGTAATTACTGAAAGAAAGGTTAGAAACTAAATTCCCAGCATCATCCTCGTCTAACATGGTGTCTAACAAACAGCAGACATCAAAAGCTAGCAGAGATCTTAGAAAAGTTGCTTGAGTGAAAAAACCATTCCGAGAACATCCCCGGCAATTCCAACATAGAATAGTCATGATGAAGATGCAAAGAGAACTAAAAAGAGGTTGTGACAAAACTATGAAATAAAGGTTGGGGAAACTAAAAGAAACCACCAATACGTAAACAACAACACAACAAGAGCACACTTAAGCAGAAAACAGACAACAGGAAGACAGAAAGGAAACAACAAGTAAGAAGTTACCAGGGTAGTCGAAACACCAGCACACAACAAGAAGACACAACGAATCTATATTCTGGAGGACAGGAATGGATTGGGTCTGGTTTCAAATTAGAGAGGAAGAACAAGGAGCAGCGAAGTAGGAAGCTATATTTTGGAAGGGTGGTATGCTGGAAGTCGACGAAAAAAGTGTTGGAAGGGACTGAACGATTAGAAGTGTAGAAGATCTTCGAATTAGAGGAACACAAATAGTTGCAAAAGATCTTCGATTGGAAGGCGAAGAGGGCAAATCCGGGATCGATTGTAAAAAATCAGTGGAAAAAAGGGAAGATTCAGTGGGATGGAGGCTGGAGACGGAGATGCAGGGAGAAGAGGGTTCTAAAATTGCCTTCATAATGTCTGTCCATTTAGTTGGTACAAGTATTCTACTGATTATGTGGATACTATTTGGATGATATATATTGATGGGACTAAGCTATTTCTTGTAATTCTAATAATTTTCTCTAAGATTTGGAAGTGTAGGACTAAAGTAGTTTTCTTGTCAACATATTCCTCATTTTCTCAAGTTCTTATGCTTGCTATTCAAGCCTATAATTTGCATCAACGGTAGGTCAAGCTGCCTTCTTTTTAAGTATATTCGAGTATCTCAAATTGTGTTCTCTATTTGATATATTTAGATAAGATTTAGGAAGAACTAAAGAAAAATGTTCCAGGTAGTTTTAAGGGCTGCATATGCTAGTGATCTTATAAAAATATTTTTTTCTAACCTAGTCGTCTGCTAGGGTTTCCTCGTCGTTCTTCTTCGAGTAAATTCACTTTTCCTGGCGCTATGGTTCTTGGGGAAGGGAACATCTCAGCTTGCCTTCCTCTGGTGGATTCTGCACGTGTTGATTTGGGGTCGGAGGGATTGGCAGCACTGCAGGCAGACCGGTGGTATCTGGTGGGTCGCCTTCTTGGCCAAAAGAGCAAATTTCCAGGTTTTAGGGTACCATCTTCACGATCTGGCGTATCAAATCTGGGGTGACAATCCATGATGTGGGAGATCGATATGTTTTTCAGTTTGATAGGGAAGCTGAACGAAATAGATCCTCCATGGTGGACCTTGGTTCTACAGAAACACCATGTTGGTGGTTGGGAGCTATGATGGGATTGGTCCTATGGAAGCTGTTCCATTGAATCTGATGGAAACCTGGGTCATCGTCAAGGGGCTTCGGGTGGGGCTTCGCAATAAAGCGGCTTTAACTCATGTGGGTTCAACTTTGGGGAGGATAATCCGGTTTGATCAAACTGCGTTGCATCGGAATGAGGAAGATCAGCGGATGAGGGTGATCTTTGATGTTCGACGGCGTGTCAGGGTTTGGAAGCTTTTTGAGTCCTCACCGGTTATGACTCCGGAGCTATCTTTTATCTATGAGAACATCTGAGGATTCTGTCGCAGTTGTGGTATGTTTGAGCCTGGGGAAGAAAGGTGTGATGCTTTGCTATTGAAGGAAAAATAGGAGATATTGGCACACCTGCAAGCTGCAGTGATGACGAGTTTGTCTTTGATGGACAAACAACACAGTCCTAGTTATGAAAGGAAAGACAAGCAAGCTACCCGTGGAGTGTTGACGAGGGTCGAGCTCACTCCGATTGGGATTGGTGAAGGGTTGGGGTCGGTGGAGATGGATATTCCACTAATCCAAAACTCGGGAAAGGACGCAGCTATGCCATCCGCAACTTTATTTGCACGTTTCAATTTGTCACCATTCTTAGAGACTTGGAAATCCCCGAAGCCCGAATCTATTGGCTAGGTGACTATGGGGAATGGTCTCCCTCTGGCTATTACTCAACCCCCGAGTTTGGTTGGCGGTCATAAGACCATGGTCCTGGACTCATCTTTTGGTCCAGAGTTGGTACTGGGAGCTAAGCGAAAGGCCGTGGAAGCTTTGGGGCGCATAGGTAAGAGGTATGTGTCTAAATCTGATCCGTTGCTCAAGGTTGATGATGGTATGCAACTTGTCTTACAGCACAAGAATGGAAAACTGATTGTTTCGCCACGAAAGAAGAAATTAGGAAGGCCTAAGGGAAGTTAGAACATGCCTAAGTGTGCTAAGGCCCTTGAGAAAGATTTTCAGGGAAGAAAGTCTAAAAAGTGGAGACTCTAGGATAGTGATCGTGAAGTCCCAACTCTTGTGGAGAAGGAGACATGCTCGGCTATTGAGACCGACCAAATGGAAGAGTTGCTGACCTCTGGTGGAGCTATGGGGGATGTAGGTGCTACATCCTCAACTAGTAATATTTAAATTTTAGTTTGGGTCGCAAGATTTAGATGCTCGGTTGTTACATTTATTTTCTCTGCTTTTGAGTATCTAGGTTTTGTTAGAATAAAAGTGCTTACGTGTCCTCAAAAGGTAGGTGTACCCGGGAATGCGAGGTACTGTTATATTTAGAATAGGTCATTTGTATGTCCTAAAGGACGGCTCTTTCTGTCGGCCCCTCTGGAGTGTGTCGTTTCTGGTACTGCTTGCTGAATTATAAATTTGACTGACCTCATTCGATTCAAAGAAAAAAAGAAAAATGTTTCCCTACTACATTCCTAAAATACAAAAACCACTGATTGCTCCTAAATTTAAGGAGAGATAAAATAACTCCTAGTGACTCCCCCGGTGCATTAATTAAGCTATGTATATATTTTAAGGATTAAATACTGTTTACTTCATATACTTATAGAGTTGCATCGTTTCAGTCATTGACCTTCGAATTTCACCTAAAAAGTCCATGAACTCTCAATTTCCTCCCAATTGGTCCATGCCGTCAAAATTTTCTGTTAAAGTTGTCAAAAATGTGTATTATGCCCTCGCTAATTAAAATTTTTTTTTCTTTCACTTTTTTTTTTTCATTTCATCTCTTGAAGGTCGGTGGATTGGAACCATCTTGATGAGGAGATGAATAGAAAGATGCGAGAGAGCCGGAAGAAGAAGAAGTAATAACATAAAAAAATAAAAAAAGAGAGGAAGATAATTTTTTTTAAGTAAATGAGGGTATAATAGACTTTTTAGGAAAAAATAAATGACTTTTTGACGGATGCTTGACGGCAGGGACTAATTGGGAGGAAATTGAGAGTTCAGGGACTTTTTAGGTGAAATTCGAAGGTTAGGGACTGAAACGGTAAAATTTTATAAGTATAAAGAGTAAGCAGTATTTAACTCATATTTTAAATTCTAATATTGTTTTGAGTACGTTTGTCATAATTATGAAAATAAAATATTGCTTAAAAAAGAGATGATAAAAGTGCATCTCTAACCCTTAGTCTTACATGACGGTAAGTCTCATTTTGAGACCCTTAGCATCACTATTTACATAGCCCCCTATTACTAAGTGCTATTTTTTTTTTCCAATAAATTTGATGATAAAATAGGGGAGCACCGAAATTGGAGAAATTAAATGGAAACATGTTGAGATCAACAGGTTAAGATTCATTTTGATAGATTGGTTCCCCTTTCATAGGATGCAGCTGTTGGATTTATCACCTGAAATCACCATGATAATCTATTATAGCAACTGAAGCTACAACTTTAAGAGATGGCCTAAAGTTGAGTGAATATTTGCATCATTCAATTACAAATAACAATTAGACATTAACACAATCACAGTACATGAATTTTCCTGATTGACTAGTGGACTTCAATTCTCTCAATACCAATGGTCCAAAAAAGGGTCTCGGCGCTAGGCGGTAAGGAACCGATCGGATTTTGGCCTAAGCGTTGCCCTTAGGTGCTGGGCTACTAGGCGTCCGCCTAGGCGGTGTTAGGCGGGGACCAAGCGGCCCTAAACCCTAATTTATTCTATATTTTAACTATTTTTATATTTATAATTAATTTTAGACTTTAAATATTTTTATTTATATTATTATAGGTCATAAAAATAATTTTAAAATTAAAAAAATAAAAACCATCTAGTCCCCGCCTAGACCCCTAGATGCTAGTCCCTAAGTCACCACCCGACTAGCACCTAGCATTTTTTAGAACCTTGCTCAATACAAGAGAAATGAAAAAACTACCATTCATTTTGGAGCAAGGAAAGCTAACCAAATTAGCGGCATGCCAAAGCATAACATCTAGAACTCTTGGCAAATATCTAAGAAAAAAAAAATACAATAAATGTATCATTAGACCCGGCGTATTAATCTCAACTTGTTTTTGTTTTGAAGTTTTTAACCACTACAAGTGATAGAGTTGGTAAGAGCTTCTAGAGAAGAAAAAAGTTTGACATGACTCCCTGACACAGATTAGTCTATGGGTTTAGAAGATACTGTGTGATCTCAATAATCATTTTTTTTATTTTTATATTTATTTTTTAATATATTTATCGTAAAACTCTACGATGCGCCTTGAGGTTAGCTGAAGTGATGAGGGAGAGTTGAGAATTGGGATTATAATTAGGCTAGGGAGAGTTGAGAATTGCGTCATTGGTCAGCTGCTTGAGGTCATGTATGCCTCGAACCAGTACTCACAGAATTCAATCGCTAGCAATTGAATCTCAGTAATTGGGCCTGCTTCATTCGGCCTCCTTACGCCGAATTGAGACTTCTTTTTATGTGAGGCCCAATTTATTTTAAACCACTACACGGTCCATGTAATGTGACAAATGAATCTCCGAATCTAAATAAGAAAAAAAAAATTACATATAAAAAAAGTCTTTGAAAAAACAGAAGAAGAAGAAAAATGAAGTCCTTGAAAAAAGTATGGGGTAAAATGAGTGGTGGGTCACTCCTAATTTTGTGGTGGTGGTGTTATAAGACAATTGTCATCACCAAATTAACGAGCTGTTGTTGGGCCGTGCGTCACAAGTCACAATAAACCCAACCCTCTGCTGTGTTCTCCACGCGTCTTTTCCACTGACTTCCAGCTCTCTTTCTCTCTCCACACTTCGGCGCTTTGGGTTTTCCGGCCACGACAGGTATTCTCTTCTCCCTTCCGAATTAATTCTCCATTTTCGATTGCACAGTTTGGTGCCTTTTTTTTTTTTTTTTTTAATTCGGGTCATTTCTAAGGTTTTTAATTTCATCTTAGGTGGTGTTTTTTACTATTTTCAATATGAATGATAGCAAATGCTGGGTTTCTCTGCAATTGATATGGACTCTGCGTTTTTCTCCCGATTCGTGCATGATTGTGTAGTTTTTTTTTTTTGAGAATAAATTGTGGAGTTTTTATTTGTGTCTGAAGCATGAATTGAATTTTGTAGGTGAATTGGGGTTTTTAATTTTTATTGTTGTTGTTTTAGAGAAAATTGTAATATGCATTGGAGTTTTATAAGCTGAGTGAATATGTGGGTTGGTCTGAAACTCTAAAGGCTCAGTGACCCGGTTGGGCTGTCGGGAATCTTATTAGGTGCTCCTTCATCAGGATTTGTTGAGCTGCTTTATTGGGAAAAAAAAATTGTATTTCTGGTATTTGTTGAGCAAAGATGGTGATCCTATAATTGATATACATAAGAGTTATAGTTTTGTGGATGTATCTTGACATCTTGTTATGCATTTGATACCTCCACTAAGGTTTTACGAAATTACACTACACCCCTATTTTCAATGTCTGAAATCACATGATGGTAGAACCATTTTATGCATTTGAATCACGTCATTTGAATTATGGGTTGTGGTGTTGAAGTTGGGCGTTTGAAATTGGGGTCATCCATGTGGTGGAAACCACAACACAATAAATTTTGTGATCTTACCACAGAAATGGTGGAGGAAAGATTCCATAAAATGGAAAAGGTTTCCTTTTTTCCGTATATATGGTAGCAATGACTACAATTGAATTGGCCAATCTTTGAACTGTTTATTAATCTCTTTCTCTGGAATCCCAACAAGGTGGTGGAAAAGGATACAGAAGTTAATGAGAGTACATTATTGAAGGGTCTTAGTGAGGTTGGTAGTGCTGTCTATATCTCATATCTCGTGAGAAGGATGGCTTACGGCATTCTGTCGTCTAAAGCAAGTATGGTTTACATGTCAATGGGTGGAATTATAGTATAGTGGTTAGAGGTTTAAGCTGATGTCCTCAGAAAGATAACTTGTGGTTTTGAGTTGCTTTTCTTCTAATCATTGTTTTTTTTTTTTTTTTTTTTTTTTTTTTTTTTTTTTGTGGGAAGTGCACAGAGAATCTCGTTTTGGGAAGATATATGGGTAGGGCAGTCTTCTTTTGTTATTTATTATGATGTCCTGTCATCTACTCATATTTTTCAGTATCACCCATTATGTAGTCATTGCTAGTATTCTTCTCTTCAGATTTTATACAAGCGATTAGTTTAAGATTGGTGAAGGATTGAATCATTTTTCCCTTTGGTATCATTACCAGGTGAAAGAGGCCTATCTTTCTGATTAAATACCACTTAGTCTTGGTTGATGGTCCCCTAGCAATGTTAAGAGGTTTCAGTTGAAATTGTCATTTATTTTTTGTTCCTGGTTTGAGGTAGGCTGCAATTTTTCTTCATATTTAGTTTATGGCTGGCCATGAAATAATTTGTTTTCCTAAACACAATATTTATGTCTGTTGGACAACCTAAACTATTTGCCTCTAGTATTCTTTCAATATATTTTAAGTTTTCCTTTCCTTTTGGTTGCAGGTAAGTTGTGAGCAAAGGGTTAATGGATTTTCTGTTTAAAGGAATGAATGGAGAGGCTTCTGGTTGCCCCTTTGATGAGAATGACATTCAGAGATGTCCATTCTTGAGGAACCTAAACAAACCCACATGCTTTTCCTTCACTTCCGTAAATATCCCCATTCCTGTATGTTGTCTCTCATTGTCCTCTCTGACTCCATTTGTTCCTTATCTTAATTAAACAAATGCAAAATGTGAAATAAGAAAAGGTGTTTAATAGTTGAAGTTGATTTTATCTTCTCAGGTCCATGGAGCCAATGGTCCAATATTTGAAGATGGTCTTAATTTTGATATTGCCTTTAAGCTCTTTCATGGGAAGGATGGTGTTGTCCCACTGTCAGACAGATCTTCTGATAATGACATTCTGAAAGTGAAGCCTGAACCCCAGTTCAATCCTTTAGCTGCCAAAGCTGCCACTATAAGTCTGTCAGCATTTGGACCTGGAGGGCCTTTTAGTTTTGGTTCCTTCTCTGACAAAGGGAAAAAGCAGAACTCCAACTCATCCAGTAAGAAGGAACCCCCTTCGCAGGTAGTTTCCTCTTTTCCAGCTTACCGACTTTATAATGAGAACACAAGTGAATTTGGAAAAGAAAAAACTATTAGTCACTAAGTGGCTTTGCAAATAAGTCTGCTAGCATGAAACATGTTTCGGAATTCGGATTATGAGAAACTATTACAGGGGCCTTAGAATATCCGGTAAACCCATGATGTCATTTGAAAAACTTTTGCTTTGCTCAGTAAGTTGTAAATGTGCTGCTTGTATCATGTTCCTTGCTTGTGGTTTAGAAAAAAGATTATCAGATTCTCAGAGAAAATCTGACTTGGCTTTTCTATTTCCATTTTTCCAGAAAGGAAATTCGTCAAAACATGAGGCAGTGGGAAATGATTGGTTAGAAACAGGTAACTGCCCAATTGCCAAGTCATATAGAGCTGTGAGCTCTGTTTTACCACTTGTTGCGACAGCACTTCAGCCACCCGCTGGCATGAAGCTCAAATGTCCGCCAGCAGTAGTTGCTGCAAGAGCAGCCCTTGCCCGCACCACCTTTGTTAAAAACCTACGCCCTCAGCCCCTACCTGCAAAAATGCTTGTCATTGCAGCCTTAGGTATGGCAGTCAACATTCCATTAGGCATGTGGAAGGAGCACACTACAAAATTTTCCCTCTCATGGTTTGCAGCAGTGCATGCTGCTGTGCCCTTCATAGCCATGCTTAGGAAATCAGTACTCATCCCCAAAACAGCCATGGCATTGACAATCGCAGCATCTATCTTAGGACAGGTTATTGGTTCAAGAGCTGAGCGGATCCGGATGAAAGCAGTGACTGAGAGATTCAGGGAGCCAGCACAGACAACAGTTGAAAGTGCTGGCTTTAGCTCAAGCCAGGTTGATGGCGTAACAGGCGGTCATTGTGGTGCAGAAGGAATGATGCTCAATTCTCAAGGCGTGACGGGTGCCAGGCCAACTTCAACTAATGTATGCTTTTAACATCAGAGCATGAGGTGAAACGAAATAATACAAGGCAACTCAAGTCGTCCGTGGTGCGGGATACAAGGGTGGAGATTTCAGCAATTCTCTGAATTGTTTAGATGTTGTGCAGCTGTGCTGCTAATTTTCTGTGAATTGTAATTCTGTCTCATCATCCGCATGTCCCTGCATAAAAAGCATTTTACTATTGGGAAATAAAATATCCCTTGTTCCTTTCAGCATCCAAGAAACAAGAATTACTTATTTTGCCTTGGGCCTAAGACGCCTATCCATCGTCTCTGAGACACAAACTTGTCCCTTGAAATGCATCTTAAGGACCAAAGGCCTCATTTACGGGGAAGATGAGAGGAATATACTGATAATTGGGGATCAAAATCAGTGGGAAAAAAATAATATATTACAATAATCCTCACCAAGTAATAGTTACCCTTCGGGTTAGCCAAAACGGTGTGAGAGGGTAGGAAGGAATCGGAAGGATTGTGTTAGGATCAGGCTGAGAGGCCGATAACTGTCGAAATTGTTG
The DNA here is from genome assembly GCA_025331145.1 of Rosa persica. Taxonomy (NCBI): domain Eukaryota; kingdom Viridiplantae; phylum Streptophyta; class Magnoliopsida; order Rosales; family Rosaceae; genus Rosa; species Rosa persica. Next base: position 23,485,410 of record WFKR01000007.1, read on the forward strand.
ATTCACTGGTACATTAACTCACGCGATAATGCGGGTTTTTTTTTTTTCAAGATTTATATATAATAAATTAATACTTGCAATCTAAAAAATATCGGCGCTACTTAGAGTATAATTTATTGTATTGTTATAATTTATTGTATTGTTAATAATAGATTAGCAAAAAATAAACTTTTTTCATAATTTGTAAAAATTTATAAATACAAAACAGAATTGTTCTGCCATAAAAAAAAACTAATAAAAAATTAAAAAAGCCGAAAAGATTTGGCAAAATTGAAGGAAAAAAAAAAAAGATAGATTGTAATTTTAGTTAAAAATTGGGGCAATCTAAAATATATTGGTGTTACTTAAGGTATAATTTGTTTTATTTTTAATAATAGATTAGCAACAAATAAAAATTTGTCATAATTTGTAGAAATTTACAAATACAAAACAGAATTGTTTTGTCATAAAAAAAACTAAAAAAACTGAAAAGATATGGCAAAAATTGAACAAAAAAATTGTAATTTTAATAAAAAATTGGGGGTAAAACCGTCATTTCACTTTGTGAACGATGAATACATGCCGCGTTGCGGCAAATTTGTACAAGCATTCCAATATAAGTATTACGGTAGCATGAAGCTGAATTTGAAGTGCCCATTCAAAACTGAATTCAACCCCTTTATTGCTAACATATGAACACCGGAAACATTCTAATGGCAGAGGCAGGACCAACACCAAACATCGTATACACTATTTGACACAAACAGAAGGAAGAACAATGTGAAGAAAAGAAACTGACAGAAGTAGATTAGAGAATCTGATAACGAGAAGTCACTTAATTGAAAAACCAAGTCTTCAAGATTTTGGCAGTTTTGTGCATACAACATAATCCCACGAGTCAGATTCAGAAGAGCGACAGATTTATGGAAGAAACTTCAAAATTATGCTAGTTCTACATCTGTCCCAACTGGAATAGTTTGTACAAAACGCATTTCCTGACAGGAGCAAGTTGCTCCGAGGCTGCTAGCACTAAGAAAAGCAACTGCATGACTAACCCCGAATGAGATCCCCAGCAGACATATTACAAAAATGATAAGAGCCTGTACTCAAGAAGCTTCTCTTTCAAAAGCATGATTCTGAAGCTAGGGAAGACTGCTTCAAATGAGCGCCAAAAGTATCACCCAGCTCCAACATAGCTGAACTAAGAAGCAAGTCAAACAGCTAGGAATTGATGGTGACCAAACAACTTCAATAGCTGACCCTTTGATTTGAAACTCCATATCTGCCCGGCTGGACTCCACTACTTCCATAAGCCGGAATATGGTTCGAGCTAGGACAGTCTTTCGCCCAGTGCCCAGGTTGGTGACATTTATAGCATTCACCAGAATTACTGGCAACTGGCCTACTATTGGCGTAACCCCCTCCTGATGACTGTCCTAGGCCATTCATAACATTTGGGCAGTTTAAAGAATTATGGCTTGTAGCTCCACAGATGTTACAGGTAGGATACAAACCAGCAGAGCCAGTTGAAGGAGCCCTAGGACTAATGTACTGGCTTCCAACATGTACTTGATTTGCTGGTGCTCCAAACTCTCTACCAGCATTGGCAGCATTGGTACTGTAACTAGCATTCACAGCTGGTGTATGTTGTCTAATTGCAGAGCTCCCCACTTCAGTATTGTTCATACCAGCACAAGGTATTGCAGTTTCCCCATTTTTAAGTTTATCCATCAGATCTAAATGAAACCTAGACTTTGAAGAGAAACTAACTTTATCTGCTTTGACAATTGTTGATTTCACACGCTGCTCATCACTAAAAGTCTCCTCCTTTATTTTCAACTTGAAAACGAATTCAGTAAACAAGACCCTTCGAATGATTTCTGCAACTTTATCTTCATCCTGCTCTTCATGTTTCAAATAATGAAAATCTTTTGCAGTTATACCCATAATTTCTTCACCAGCCTCCTGAAATGCAGTTACCCATGCTATGCCAGTATGGTCTTGTATCTGTAAGTTGAGTATATATCTGTAGTCACACAGTTCTACGGACTGCTCACATCTTTCACACCGCCATGTTCCATCTCCATCATTTACAACCTTTTTGTTGCATTGCCGCTCCCCTATCTTGAGTGGGCATGCTGCATAGAAGTAGTTATCACTCTTTATAAATATGACAGTAGCACTGACTGTGATCCAATCTGGCTTCTCAGAAGTCCCTAGCTTCTCATCTTTAATCTGGGATATAGTCTTTCGGATATCATTTCTTCCCACACTTGCTGTTCCCCTGGAGATAGAGACACATGGGGAATTCCTTCCTTCCCTGTCAAACCATTCCCTCACCTCATCAGCTTGAGAGTTATTGGGCTCTATAAAGAGCTGACTAGTAGCCATGGTCCCCACCCCCTTGCCATTGAAGTCATTGACTCTACCAGCTTTAACAGCTAGCACTGGAAATAACCCAGAATCGCACATACTTTGAAGTTTTTGCCCTTCTACATTGCACAAATTTCCCCACAGAGTTACTTCAACGCTACGACAAGACATATCCTTCAACTGGAGAGTTCTCTTTTGTGTCTCGCCGTTTTTTGTCCTTATTGAAGCAGCAGGACTGATGAATGTTACCACACCTATTATATCCACAATAATGTCGTTCTCCAAGCCTTCAACATCACTTATTGGCCGAAAATTGAAACGCTGCTGTGGAATCGAGCCATCATCCTCAAAACACAACTGTATTGTTGAAGTGGTGTCCAATTGAATTTCAAACTCATTATTCAAGTGGTTGAATTTCTTTAGAGCTGTCTTCACACTACCCTTTGAGATCATGTAAAGCTTACCAACTTCAATCAAATTGTAGAATTCTCCAGCTACTTGATTAAAGCAGGTTACACGGATTTCGCCAGAAGAATCAATAAGATCAAAATTAAATACTTTCCCCTCACCACGTGCATTGGTGTAGGACCTGAGTTCTGATTTAGCGGTCACTCTAGCCTTAACTGTCCACCTATTTTGGTACGGATTCAGAGCACAAATTTGTACTATTCTTCCAGGAGCTTCATTTTTGGCAACTGGTCCTCTGTTACTATATAATGGAGGTGGCTGTTGATGAGTTGGCTGAGGTGGGTGTGCATAAGAACTTGGAGGTGGCTGTTGATAAGTTGACTGAGGCGGGCGGGAATAAGAATTTGAGTGCGACTGTTGATAAGTCGGCTGAGCATAAGAATTTTGAAGTGGAGGTGGAAGCTGGGATCTGGGGCTGCGTAAACCTGTGTTCTGACCAGCATACGACCCACTTACTGGTGCTAACCCAGCAAAACCAGAACCAGTCTCTGGTCTAGGGTGATTGGGAACTGTACTCATTGTAGCATATCTTCCTAGGTCAGCACTACCAGAATAAGAACCACCATACGATTGATTCAATCTAGGTTGTTGGGGAGTCGCCTCAGTCACAGTTTCATGACCCGCCACACGAGCACTGCTGTTAAGAGATTGGGCATTTCCAGGTATTGTCCCTGGGGACTGTGCATTCGAAATTCTGGCAGGCTGTTCAGTGATTTCACATTTATCAACTAGCACATCCAATGCGACTATAATGATGATCCTGCACCCAGCAAACGAAATCCACAATATTTTTTTACGAGACATTTTAGAACTAGGGGATGTAACTGTAGCAAACAACTTCCACCTAACAGCAGACAAAAAGAAAGCGAAAAGATTTACGATCCACTAACGACTGTGCAATTTACTATTTTCTTCTAGATAATGTTACAGATTTTCCAGCTACGTTTCAATTCCATCATCAATGTTCAAAAAATAATGACTCCAACATTGTTTTTTTGTTTTTTTCCCAATTTAATCAACTAAACGCAACGAAAACCACTAGAGCTTCAGCATCATTTTCTTCTCAATTCCATTAATCATAACAGAAACTCGAAAACGAAACACGCATGAATAAAACAAGTTGACCAAAGAAGCATGGAATTTGGAAAAGGAAGGAAGAACATACTGGCGGTTTTGGACGGTGGTGCAGGTGAATTGCTTGAGGCAGACGACGGAGCCCTTCTGGAGGTGGCCCTGCTGAACCAGGAAGTTCTGCTGAGTGGCAAGCATCCCCTGCTGGGTGTGGGACCCATCGGACAAGGCCAGCCTGTAGCGCTCGGCGTCCCCGCCGCTGCCGCCGCGTGCGTGGATCTGCTTCATGTCGAGCACTTGCAGGATGGGCCTATACTGCTCGTCATAGTCCCCCCTCGTGATCTTCAGTACCGCCCCCTCCGTTAGCCTCACGTCCATCGCCGAGAAATTAGAGGTTCGGTTGGCCGGAAATGAGAGACGGATGAATGGATTGAGATCGGAAGAGAGGGTAGAGAAGAAGAGTAGAGTGGGAGATTGGATTGGGAGAGGAGGGGAGTTTAAATATTGAAACCCTAGAAATTCTTGAGAGAATTGGGAGCGCCAGAAAGAAACTGTATTTGAGAGGGAAAAAAGTAAGTGAGTGAGCTTGTCTTGGAATTTTCATTTCCAATATTATAATACCCGATGTATCCCTTCATGCGAGCGGTGACGTCATCCGGCTATCGTACGTGGCCGCTGAGTGGTGTCACACCTCCATCACTGAACAAAGATGTTTTTTCTTTATTAGATGGTTTTTTTTTTTTTTTTAAACCAAAAATGTATTAGATTTCTAACAAGTGATTAATAAGCGACCTAAAAATTTTAAAAACATGAAATTGGCTTGTCATTAAACCATTCTAAAAAAAGCCCAAAAAAGACTACGTCTTTTGAAAGCATCTCACGCTCTATCTCACTGACTCCTATTCTCATAACCACACGTCCTTTCTACTCGACTTTTCCGGCGATCGACGCCGGTTCCATATGAATCTTCCACTACACTGGTGACGGCTTCCTCACCGATCTTCACCTTCTCCGCCCTCCCTGATGGGAGGGCGGAGAGAATCTGCAGCTTACAAAAGAATTTGTACCAATGATGAAATCTGTGACAAATTTCAAGCAGTTTATGTTACTGCTACTAAATCTGAATCCTTTATTCCAGATTTGCTTGCCAAATCAAATAGTTATGCTGCGCGTCTCTTCAACCAACTTAGCAATTATGGTTCTGTAGCAGTAGAGAACTTTGAAATGACTGATGATGACTTCCAAATCGCTGATGGAAAATTGGCACCCAACATTTGTTTTTCTCAGCGGTTAAAGACAAGCTGGACCTGGAATGGCGTTGTGCGGTCATCGTCAAATTTATGGGTAAGCCAAATACTACTGATGCCTGGAAATTCATGTTTGATGCTCTTACTCGTAAATGGAATCATAAAGGATCTTGGCAGCTCATTGATATCCCGAATGACTATTTTATTGTGAGATTTACTCTTGATGAAGATATGAACACTGTGTTGTGTGGAGGGCCATGGATTATTGCAGGACAAACCCTTGTGGTCCAACAATGGCTGCCAGATTTCGACCCCTTCAATGATAAGATCACTAAGATGGCTGTTTGGGTCAGAATATTGGATTTGCCAGTGAAATATTTTAAAGAATACACTCTGAGCAAAATTGGTATGTTGTTGGGTACTGTGATTACAGTTGATAAGCTTACATTAGCTCAAACTAGAGGCAAATTCTCTAGACTATGCATTGAAGTTGACTTGCAGAAACCTTTGCGACCTTTTGTAAAAGTTGAAGGATTGGCTTATAATGTTGTTTATGAGGGTATTTCTATGATTTGTTTCAACTGTGGTTGCTATAGTCATGTTAAGGCTAATTGTTCTTACCAATATAATGGTGATGCATCCACTGAAGCCAACACTACCACCCCCATAAGTATGGATAAATCCCCAGCAACTACTATTTATTGCTAATATGGTGATCAACTTCTCACCTGAGCTCTCTACTATCATGGTTTCGAGTGCAGCAAACTCACCTGAGCCCAATTCTTCTACTGCTAGCATGGAGACCAATCTCTCACTTGAGCTATCTACTGTTGAAAACCCAAGTCCAGCTAGTTCAGCTCCCATCACTAGTCATGGTCCCTGGATGCTTATGTCATATAAGAACAGGAAAACCAACCCAGCTAAAGCCCCTGCCAATTTTTCTTAGCTAAGTTTGGTTCTAGATTTTCTTTTTTGCAAACTTTTGATGCTGAAGGAGATGATGCCATGAATGAAAAACCACCAACATCCATTGACCAACTTCCCAAGCTTAACAGCTCTTCTGAACCAAAAGTTGTTAAGGTTTGGAAGAAAGTTTAGGAAAAACTAACCAATTCTGTGGATGATGGTGCTACTGTGAAGCCCACAACTATTGATACCAACTCTATCAATACTTCTACAGTGGCTCTTCATGATATATTACCAATGGCAAGGCTCATGTTAAAACTACTAAATCTGCTGCTTCTACTTCCAAACCTGCTGCTAGAAAGTCGTCTCTGATGAAGCATGATCTGGCTAGAAAGACTGCTTTTCCAAGTTTGACTACTTTAATCAATAGTGTTCATGCTTCTCCCATTCACAATAATACTTCTGCCTTGTTTGGACATTGTCCACCTGTAATTTTGAAGAACGACAGCAACAACATATCACAGGACATAGAAACTCATCAAGGTGAAAATTCCCACAGTGGCCAGGTTTGTTCTGACCATGTTATTGAAAATGTAATGCATGATAATGATTCATATGCTAATATCAATAATCACAGCCTACCCTCTAATATAGAGGGTATGGCTGATTCTTAATTTTGGGATTTCCACCCTCTCTGCTACTCAGTCCAATGATTAAAGCTTTATTTTGGAACTCTAGAGGTACTAGCAGTGAGAGATTCAGATCTGCAATTGTAGATCTTGTTAAATTAAATAATGTTGACATTCTTGCCATATGTGAACCTAGAGTACAAGTTGCTAAAGCTAAGGATACTCTCCTTCCTCTTGGTTTTACTGGTCATCAAATTGTTGAGGCAAATAGTTTCTCCGGAGGGATTTGGTTATTTTGGGACAGTAGCAAATTCTTGGTTGGCTTTATTGATGATAACTCCCAAGCTATTACTATCAAGATTACTATGCGTAGACAATCTCCTTGGATGCTCACCACCCTCTATGCTAGCCCTACGAACTCTGTCAGATGCAATCTTTGGAGTTATCTTGAACACTTGGTTAATCTTCATCAGCTGCCTTGGATTTTTATTAGGGATTTCAACGAATTATATTCTATTGCTGATAAAAATTTTGGAAATACTGCTGGTAGATTCAGTGGTCTGAGAATCTGGGTGGATAGAAATGCTCTAATTGACTTGGGATTTCTTGGCTCGTGTTACACATGGTTGAATAATAGTATCAAAGAGAGACTTGATCGAGCCTTTTGTACCTGTGATTGGAGGACTGCTTTCCCTAAAGCCTTCATTAGACACCTCCCAAAGATGAAGTCTGATCATTGCCCTATTCTCCTTTAACTTCATTCTAATAACTCAGTTAACAGAAAAGCTACCCCTTTCAGATTTCAGGCTATGTGGTTGACACATCATGAATTTTCTAATTTTATCTCTACTACCTGGAATTCTTACTCTAGAAGCTTGATGGATAAGACGACCAATTTGGCGAATGATTTGAAGCCATGGAATCTGCATACTTTTGGAAATATCTTTCAAAGGAAAAAAAGACTTTTGGCTAGAATTGAGGATATTCAGAGATAGATATGAGAACCCTTTTCCTGTCAAACTTGAAACTGAGTTAATCAAAGATTACGAAAAACTGAGGGATCAAGAGAATTTATTTTGGAAGCAAAAATCCAGAGACAAATGGCTGCAAGATGGAGACAAAAATACCAGGTTTTTTCATCTTACAACTCTTGTGAGAAGGAGGAAAAATAAATTTGAGGGTCTTTTTGATGAGCATGGTCACTGGCAAACTGATATTGACAAGATGAAGAGTATTGCTGTGATCTTTTTCCAGAATCTTTTCTCCATTTCCAGGCTCGATGATGTCAGATTTGTGATTCCTTGGCTATTTCCAACAATTGATCCTATTCATCTTGAATCTTTATGCAGTCCCATATCCATGGTTGAAGTTAAGAACACTATGTTTTCCATCGGGGGGCTCAAGGCTCCTGGATATGATGGATTTCTAGCCTTAATTTATCAAAAGTTTTGGCACATTTATGCTTCCGACATCTTTTCTACAGTGTCTAATACTTTCTCCTCTGGTGGTATTCCTGCAGGTATGAATCACACCATCATTTCTCTTATTCCCAAAGTTCTTGGTCCTCAAAATATGACTCAGTTCAGGCCGATTAGCTTGTGTACTACAATCTACAAGGTGATATCCAAAGTAATTGTTGCTAGACTCAGGCCTCTAGCGAAATTTAATCAGTCCTAACCAAGTTAGTTATGTTCCTGGGAGACATATATCTGATAACATAATGGTTGCTCAAGAGTTGCTCTATGAGTTTCGAAAATCCAATGGTCAAAAAGGTTTCTTTGCTTGGAAGGTTGACCTTTCCAAAGCTTATGATAGGTTGAGTTGGAGTTTTATCGAAACTGTTCTTTATGAAGCTCTTCTTCCTGCTACTTTGGTTAAACTCATCATGAGCTACATTACTACAACCAGTTTTCAAATATGTTTTAATGGAGAACTAACCGACTCATTTCAAGCTCAAAGAGGCATACGACAAGGGGATCCTCTTTCACCATACATCTTTGTTTTATGTATGGCTCTCACACTTAATTCAGTCTACAGTTAATGTTGGTAATTGGAAAGCTATTAGAGCTTCACAATCTGCCCAAAAATATCTCATCTCTTCTTTGTCGATGATCTTATGCTCTTTGATGAAGCTACTCATAATCAAGCTTATGTTCTCAAACGTTGCTTGGACATTTTCTGCTCCCTCTCTGGACAATCTATAAGTTATGAAAAGTCTCTTATTTTTTGTTCTCCTAACTGAGGATGAGTTGCATGTAATATAAGTCACATTTGTGGCTCTCCTATTACTTATGACTTGGGAAAATATCTTGGCATGCCTTGACTGCACTCAAGAGTTAATAGATACACTTAGCCTCCATTCTTGATAAAGTTCAAAGTAGATTTTCTAGCTGGAAATGCAAAGCTCTTAACATGGCAAGGAGATTGACTCTCATTCAATCTGTGAATTCTGCTATTCCTAACTATGCAATGCAGACGACCAAATTACCTGTGCATATTTGTGAGGAGCTTGATAAGCTGAACTGAAATTTTCTGTGGGGAGATTGTGAAGACCCAGATTTTCATACAATAAACTTATGTAATTCAATAATTATTATATTAATTGAATTATGATATTTGGGATTATTTGGATTGTCGTGGGTTGAGAAAATTGGTTTCGAATGATTTTATTTTCGAAAACGAATGTTTTTAGGGGGTCGTGAAAATCGACTTTTTATACGTTCAAAATTTGGGAAAACTTCCTTCATGAAAGTTATAGAGCTCGTCGATTCGAGTCCGTGCATATGTGGAACGTATTATTCGGAGTTCGTATGAATAAGTTATGAATATTTGAAAATCAAATTTTTTTATAAATAGTGAAAAAAATCTGAGTTTGTCATTAAGGACGAAAAAAATTCTTTTTTGCACATCAGCCCCCCGTATCTCTCTCTCGGCCTGGTCACTGTGCTTGCAGACCTGCCGACCCGACCCAGCTAGAACGACGCCTTCTCAGCCTCGCCGCCGTCGGACCCGGTGCCCTTCGGCATCGCCGCTCCACGCCCAATCGATCCCTGCAGTCACCTCACCCAGCCGCCGCTCCTAGGCTTGGATCGAAGCCACTATCCGAAGCTCAAACCCGACCCGGCCGGAAAACCAATTTTCCAGCTTTGCACGGGCCGATCAATCCCATTTTCGTGACATGCTCTTCCTCCTGATCATCCTTATATGTGGCTTGCATCACGATTTTGAGTGTAGAGTGGTAGATCAAGAGTTGAAGGTTTCGACGTCCCTGATTGAATCTGGAGACTGATCAGAGGGCCGAGATTAATCCAACTTCAAAGCCCGATCTAGGACGATCTAGACCTCATCTCCGAAAAAGTCAGGTATTAAAGTTGTTCACAATTTCATTTAATTTTGATAGGATGTTTCCAAGGGCGATCTGTGAGGATCTAACCGTTGGATCATCATTTAAATTCGATCCGACCGTTTGATTGCCTTTCTTTTAGAATCCGACCGTTGGATTGTCGTTATTTTGAAATCCGACCGTTGGATCATCATTAGGTTTATTTCGTGTTTCGTTGCTAAGTAAAGACCGTACTTGATTAAGTACTTGACGGCTTGAGTTGACGAGCATTTGGATTATTGTGAGTTATATTTTACTGAAAACGCAGCGGGAATTTCGAGGTGAGTAAATCTCACGTGGTTCATATTATGAACCGAGTACTTAAATTAATTATTTTTGGTAATTGTGTGAAAAATATTTGTGGATTAAATATTTGTTTTTAAAATCACATGGACTTGATCACTACGGTCGATTGGTAAGTAAAATGAATTTTAATTATACAAATGAATTTCATGATTTTTCTTGTGTGAACTATAGTTGGTATTAGTAGTCATTCCTGAGTGGATGATTACGTGTGTGTATATATATATATATATATATATATTTAGGTGGAATATATATATTGATTGGCGTGATTTTGAATGACGATATGATTGAGTTGGAATGATGATTTGGATTATATTCAAATGCTTTAATTTCATGATAATATCATATATGTTGGTTGAGTTGATTTAATTATGTGAAAACATACAGTTGTACATATTGTGGATTTAGGGTCAACGTAGTGACCAGTATGGGGTAATCGGACGCTCTAATCCTAGGTGGATGATGAGATACGATTGGTTGAGTATGTACAATTATCGGACGTTCTAAATATGTATATAAGCATACATATTGATGAAATACGTTAAAGATAATATGTCGGATGCCATAACCTAGGCCAAGTGACGGGCTACGATTTAGTTAGAGCTCTAGTCTGTCAAATACCATATTTTTATAAATACGATGATGAGGTTTTGTGAAGAAATATGTGAGTTAGAGTTTGGTGTTGAGTTGTTGATTGATTGTGATTGTTGGTTTTTGTGGTTGTAGAATTGTTGCATGTTGACTTAGGTAGAAATAAATATGATTTAATTAAGCAACTGTTCTTCCTTTTACTCATACGAGCTTTCATAAGCTTACCGGGTTTTGTATTGTTGCAATCCAGGTACACTATTCAAATGGTGTAGCGGATATTCCTGCAGGTCAGGATAACCAGGGAGGTGACCGAGCTGCTTAGGTGTTACAACAGTTATATTTTATTTCTTTGAATTGTGAGGTGTGTATGCTCATTTAGAGCTATACAAATTATTGTGTATTTGAGTTGTAATAATTAACCGAGACAAAATTCAGTTTTGATTTTATTTCGTGTGGTGAGGTTGTTAAGAAAAGAAATTTTCAGGATGATTATTTTGAGTTGTAGTAATTTTTCATGTTTCGGATTTTGAATTTTATTCTATAATTCGGGGCGTGACAGTTTGGTATCAGAGCGTAAGGTACATATTTGGTGATATGTCAATACTTACCGAGTGATGGCCCGTCTGCAGCGGATCTCCATCGTGTGCTCTTCAGTATTGACAATGTCATTGGGTATGTGAGAGCGTTAGGTTGGCTAGGAACGTTAGCGTGTCTTAAGAACGTTAGGCGTTGTCTTGTATGCTTAGTATTTGGTTAATATTGACTTGCATTTGACTTATGCATTGTTTAAGTGTTATGTGTGTATTAATCAAGTATATCATGCTTATTAGGTAATGGAGATTGAGGGAAACGAAGCCAGAGGTCGAGGTAGAGGTAGACCTCGTGGCAGGTGTAGAGGCCGAGGAAGGGGTAGGGCCCCTCCGGTCGAAGAAGCATCCGAGACGGAGGTAGAGGCACCTTATGAGGATCAGCCAATTCCTCCTGTGGCCGTGGTTGATAATCCTGCCAGCTTGCTGATGCTAGAAAGGGAAATTACTCGCTTGGGAGCAACCAAGTTTGGAGGAGGCACTGATTATATGGTGGCGGATCGATGGATAGAGGATTTACAAACTTATTTTGATCTACTTGATTGCACTGAGACCGACAAGAGGAACCTTGCTGCTTTCATGCTGAAGGATGAGGCTAGGGTGTGGTGGAATGTCACACAGAGGAGCATAGAGGTGTCTACTTTGACATGGGACGGCTTCGAGAGGCTGTTCAGGGAGAAGTACTTTCCACCAGCAGTGAAGGAGAGGTTGGAACGAGAGTTCCTTGCAGTGGCACATGGGAAGATGACCGTAATTGAGTATGATGCGGAGTTCTCCAGACTGTACAAGTATGTGAGGCAGATGGAGGATGAGGACTTGGCCAAGAAGTTTCAGAGAGGGTTGAGTCCTTCGATTGAGCGTGATGTGGCCATCTTGGAGCTAAATACCAAGAGAGAGATCTTGGCTAAGGCACAAATCATTGAGCAGCAGAACTTAATTCGTAGAGAGAAGGAGTCTGCTGAGAGACATCCAGGGCAAGGGAAAGGCCATAGCAAGAAGCAGTAGAGCTAGAGACTTCAGGGGTGGGTTCTGGAAGAGATAGAGAACTCAATTCTAGCATCAGGCTCCAGCTAGGGCAGCAGTAGCTCCTCCTGTTCAGGCTATGCCTATTAGGCATATAGCACCAGCAGCTCCGGTGAAGTGCTTTAACTGTGGCGAGCCGGGCCACATCTCTCGTGCGTGCACGAAACCTTGGGGTAGGATATGCTACAGCTGTGGACAGATAGGGCATCAGGCCAGGGAGTGTCCCCGGAATCAGGTAGAGTGCAGGGTAACCAGCAGAGGCAGCTACCACCTGCACCTGCTAGAGTCTTTGCCATCGGTTAGGCAGGCATGGGAGTGGAAGGTACCATATCTGTTTATCACTATCTTGCTAGAGTACTGTTTGATACGGGAGCCTCACACTCCTTCATATCTAGTTCGGTTGTGGATGTTTTGGGTTTGATTGCTATGCCTCTGACTAGATCATTATGTGTTACATCACTTCTCAGTGTGTCTCTTGAGCTTAGCATGTTTTATGATGATTAACCTATTGGGATTGGTGGCAGAGAGTTCTCTGCATCTTTGATTGTGATTCAGATCACACGTATGATGTGATTTTGGGTATGGATTGGTTGAGCCTGAATCATGCTGTTATTGATTGCTCTAGGGTGATTGTGTCCTTCCATGTTCTGGGACAACCGGTATTTCATTACTGTTGTCTGAAGTCTGACATCGCCATGAGGACAGGGATTCTGGCCCATATTGAATCAGGGAGTAGTAATTCAAAGATTACAGGGATTCCTGTAGTTTCAGAGTATGCAGACGTGTTTCAGGAGATCCCTGGGTTACCTCGAAAAGGGTAATGGACTTCTCTATTGACGTGATACCAGGTACTTCACCTGTATTGAAAGCACCCTATCGAATGGCTCCAGCTAAGCTTCAGGAGTTGAAGGTTCAGATTAAGGGCTTACTTGCACAAGGGTTCATTCAGGCTAGTGTATCTCCCTGGGGCGCACCAGTGTTGTTCGTGAAGAAGAAGGATAATTCACTTCGGTTATGTGTGGATTATCGACAGCTGAACAAGGTGACCATCAAGAACAGGTACCCTTTACCTAGGATTAATGATTTGTTCGATAAGCTCACGGAGGCTACTGTGTTCTCAAAGATTGATTTGAGATCTGGATATCACTAGTTAAGGGTGAAGGATGAAGATATTCCAAAGACGGCGTTCAGGACCAGGTATGGACATTTTGAGTTTCTTGTCAAAGTATCACGAACGCACCTGCAGCATTTATAGACTTGATGAACCGCACGTTCAGTCCCTACTTGATCAGCTTGTGGTGGTGTTCGTTGATGACATCTTGATTTATTCAAGGTCGTCAGGTGAGCATGAGAAGCATCTGCGGATCGTGCTACAGACGTTGAGAGAGCAGAAACTATTTGCCAAGTTTGAGAAGTGCGATTTCTGGCAGAGTGAAGTCAAGTTCCTTGGTCATGTGGTCTCGAAGGATGGAGTTTCTGTGAATCCTTCTAAGGTTGAAGCAGTGATGAGTTGGAGTCGCCCTACTACGGTTACAGAAATCCGTAGCTTCCTTGGATTGGCAGAGTATTACAAGCGTTTCATTGAAGGGTTTTCTGGTATTGCTTTGGCTTTGACCAAATTAACCAGGAAAGACACTCAATTTGTATGGTCGAATGAGTGTGAGAAGGCTTTCAATGAGCTGAAGACTAGATTGACTACAGCTCCGGTGTTGACTATTCCTACTAGTGGTGGTGGATTAGTCATTTACATCGATGCATCTCATCAGGGTTTGGGGTGTGTGTTGATGCAGAATGGTAGCATTGTTGCTTATGGTTCTAGATAGTTGAAGGTACATGAGCGGAATTACCCCACTCATGATCTAGAGCTAGCAGCAGTGGTGTTTGCCTTGAAGATTTGGAGGCACTATCTTTATGGTGAGAAATTTGAACTCTTTTCTGATCATAAGAGTTTGAAGTATTTATTCTCCCAAAAGGAATTGAACATGAGGCAGAGAAGATGGATGGAGCTCATTAAGAACTATGATTTCACCTTGGAGTATCATCCCGGAAAGGCGAATGTAGTGGCAGATGCTTTGAGTAGGAAAGCTCGAGTGAACATGGCAACTATTATGGTGCGATAGTGGCGCATGTTAGAGGCTGCATCAGAGTTTGACCTTATGCCCGCAGGAGCAGGACAAGGAATCTTTCTCGGGGTAGTATCACCTTACAGCCCACCATGATCTCCAGGATCATTCAGGGTCAGACACTTGATGAGTTTGCTCAGGCAAGGATGGCTGAGATGACTGCTGACCCGGATGTGGAAGGCCCTTCTGAGTGGATGATTGGGACAGATGGAGGGTTGAGATTTCGAGGTAGATTGTATGTACCGAGTGTTGATAACCTCAGAGAGAAGATCATGCGGGAAGCACATAGGTCTCGATACACTATACATCCATGAGGTACTAAAATGTATATGGATCTACGAAGGCAGTTTTGGTGGTATGGTATGAAGAGGGATGTGGCAGAACATGTGTCGAAGTGTCTTACCTGTCAATAGGTGAAGGCGGAGCATCAGAGACCCGCAGGGATGTTGAATCCCTTACCGATTCCTATTTGGAAATGGGAAGATATCTCCATGGACTTTGTGACTGGATTGCCCAGGTCCAAGCAAAGTTATGACTCGATTTGGGTGATTGTTGACTGGTTGACTAAGTCAGCACATTTTCTTCCAGTGGTAAAAACTTACTCAGGGGATGCGTTGTGTAAGTTGTATGTGAAGGAAATAGTGAGGCTTCATGGAGTGCCTGTGACGATTGTCTATGATCGTGACGCTCGTTTCACTTCAGAATTCTGGCGTAGGTTCCATAAAGCATTTGGTACATCTCTTGCTATGAGCACTGCATTTCACCCACAGACAGATGGGCAGACCGAGAGAGTGAATCAGGTGATGGAGGATATGCTTAGAGCTTGTATTCTGGATTTTAAGGAAATTTGGACGGATCATCTTCCATTGGTAGAGTTTGCCTCCAATAACAGCTATCACTCCAGTATCAGTATGGCACCATATGATGCTCTTTATGGTAGGCCATGTAGTACTCCTATCTGTTGGGCGGAAGCAGGGGATAAAGGGTTCATCGGTCCTGAGATTGTACAGGAGACTACAGAGAAGGTCACTACTATCCGGGACAGAATCCGAACCGCTCAGAGTAGACAGAAGAGTTATGCTGACTTGAGGAGGAGACCTTTAGAGTTTGAGACAGGCGATCATGTGTTCTTGAATGTCTCACCTATGAAAGGTGTGGTGAGATTCGGTAAGAAGGGAAAACTCGCACCGAGATATGTTGGACCCTTTGAGATTCTGGAAAGGGTTGGAAACTTGGCATATCGACTTGCTTTACCTGTTAGCATGTCGGGTGTGCACGATGTCTTCCATGTGTCTATGCTCAGGAAGTACGTTCGAGATGAGTCCCACGTGATTGATCATGGTGTGAACGAAGTAAACACTGATGTGACATTTGTAGTTGAACCTGTTTGTATCATGGATAGGTCTACGAAGAAGCTTCGTAGGAAGGAGGTTGACCTTGTGAAGGTGTTGTGGAGTCATCATAATGAGGGTGATGCGTCATGGGAATTGGAGTCTGACATGAGGAAGAGGTATCCTCAGCTTTTTGTGGACGAGAATGCTTGAATTTCGGGACGAAATTCTTTTAAGGAGGGTAGACTGTGAAGACCTAGATTTTCATACAATAAATTTATGTAATTCAATAATTGTTATATTAATTGAATTATGATATTTGAGATTATTTGGATTGTCGTGGGTTGAGAAAATTGGTTACGAATGATTTTATTTTCGAAAACGAATGTTTTTAGGGGGTTGTGAAAATCGACTTTTTATACGTTCAAAATTTGAGAAAACTTCCTTCATGAAAGTTGTACAGCTCGTCGATTCGAGTCCGTGTATATGTGGAACGTATTATTCGGAGTTAGTATGAATAAATTATGAATATTTAAAAATGGAAATTTTTCTATAAATAGTGAAAAAAATCTGAGTTTGTCATTAAGGACGAAAAAAATTCCTTTTTGCACATCAGCCCCCCGTCTCTCTCTCTCTCTCTCTCTCTCTCTCTCGGCCTGGTCACTGTGCTTGCAGACCCGCCGACCATACCCGGCTGGATCGACGCCTTCCCGGCCTCGCTGCCGTCGGACCCGGCGCCCTTCGACATCGCCGCTCCACGCCCAGTCGATCCATGCCGTCACTTCACCCAGCCGCCGCTCCTAGGCTTGGATCGAAGCTACTATCCGAAGCTCAAACCCGACCCGGCCGGAAAACCAATTTTCCGGCGGTGCACGGGCCGATCAATCCCATTTTCGTGACGTGCTCTTCCTCCTAATCATCCCCATATGTGGCTTGCATCACGATTTTGAGTGTAGAGTGGTAGATCAAGAGTTGAAGGTTTCGACATCCCTGATTCAATCTGGAGAGTGATCAGAGGGCCGAGATTAATCTAACTTCAAAGCCCGATCTAGGACGATCTAGACCTCATCTCCGAAAAAGTCAGATATTAAAGTTGTTCACAATTTCATTTTGAAGAAGTTTTTAGTTGACGACTTTTGCATCGGAGGTGGTTGACCGCCGCGTCGGACCAAATTTTGAGTTTATATTATCTGAACGATGATCTATGCATCCATACGAGTGTTTTGAGATATAACTTGGTGATGTTAGAAAAAGTTGATAAATAGTCAATTTCAGTTTTGACGTTACTATTTAAGGTTTTACAGTTTACCTTCGGTTTGAGATTTACGGAGATCAGACCATCGGTTTTACTTCAAATTTTAATATGATGTTCATATGACTGTCCCGATGACTTTGTGTGGTCACGGGTGAAGATCTGACTGTTGGATCTTCGTATAATTGTAAAACAGTGATTCGGGAGGCGATTAGTGAAGATCCGTCCATTGGATTTTCGTATAATTTTAATAGGATGTTTCCAAGGGCGATCCGTGAAGATCTAACCGTTGGATCATCATTTAAATTCGATCCGACTGTTGGATTGTCTTTATTTTAGAATCCGACCGTTGGATTGTCGTTATTTTGAAATCCGACCGTTGGATCATCATTAGGTTTATTTCGTGCTACGTTGCTAAGTAAAGACCGTACTTGATTAGGTACTTGACGGCTTGAGTTGACGAGCATTTGGATTATTGTGAGTTATATTTTACTGAAGACGCAGCGGGAATTTCGAGGTGAGTAAATCTCACGTGGTTCATATTATGAACCGAGTACTTAAATTAATTATTTTTGGTAATTGTGTGGAAAATATTTGTGGATTAAATATTTGTTTTTAAAATCACATGGACTTGATCATTACGGTCCATTGGTAAGTAAAATGAATTTTAATTATACAAATGAATTTCATGATTTTTCTTGTGTGAACTATAGTTGGTATTAGTAGTCATTCCTGAGTGGATGATTACGTATATATATATATATATATATATATATTTAGGTGGAATATATATATTGATTGGCGTGATTTTGAATGACGATATGATTGAGTTGGAATGATGATTTGGATTATATTCAAATGCTTTAATTTCATGATAATATCATATATGTTGGTTGAGTTAATTTAATTATGTGAAAACATACAGTTGTACATATTGTAGATTTAGGGTCAACGTAGTGACCAGTATGGGGTAATCGGACGCTCTAATCCTAGGTGGATGATGGGATACGATTAGTTGAGTATGTACAATTATCGGACGTTCTAAATATGTATATAAGCATACATATTGATCATGTCACGCCCCGAATTTTAGAATAACAATTCAAAATCCGAAACATGAAAATACTACAACTCAAAATAATCATCCTGAAAATTTCTTTTCTTAACATACTCACCACACGAAATAAAATCAAACCGAATTTAGTCTCGGTTAATTATTACAACTCAAATCCAAAATGTAATGTAAAGCTCTAAATGAGCATACACACACCTCACAACTAAATAAATAACAAAACTGCTGTAACACCTAAGCAGCTCGGTCACCTCCCTGGTTATCCTGACCTGCAGGAATATCCGCTACACCATTGAATAGTGTACCGGGATTGCAACAACACAAAACCCGGTAAGCTTATGAAAGCTTGTATGAGTAAAAGAAGGAACTGTTACTTAATTTATTCTCATTTATTCCCACACACAGCAACACTAAATAATTTCCACATATGCAAATAATAACAGTCTCAATCAACACCAATTCAATATATCAAGACAACCCAACTCACAACTTTTCTCCACAACTCTCATCATCGTATTTATAAAAATACTGTACTTGACAGACTAGAGCTCTAACTGAATCGTAGCCCGTCACCTGGCCTAGGTTATGGTATCCGACATATTTATCAATTATTGTATTTCATCAATATGTATACCTATATACATATTTAGAACGTCCAATAATTCCACATACTCAACCAATCGTATCCCATCATCCACACTAGGATTAGAGCGTCCGATTACCCACACCGGTTATTACGTTGACCCTAAACCCATAAATGAACCCAACATATAATATCACATTATTATGGAATTACACAATTGTAATATAATCAACTCATCAATTCAACTCAATCATATCATCAATCAAACAATCCACTCATCAATATATATTTTCCACATAAATATATATATACGTAATCATCCACACATGAATGACCACTAATACCATCTATAGTTCACACAAGAAAATTATGAAATTCATTTGTATAGTTAAAATTCATTTTACTTACCTATGGACCGTGGTGATTCAAGTCCATGAAATTTTAAAACAAATATTAAATCCGCAAATTTTTTTCACACAATTACCAAAAAGAAATAAATTAAAATGCTCGGTTCGTAATATGAACCACGTGAGTTTTACTCACCTCGAAACTCCCGCTGCGTCTTCAATATATATATAACTCACAATAATCCCAATGCTCGTCAACTCAAGCCGTCAAGTACCTAATCAAGTACGGTCTTTACTTAGCAACGAAGCATGAAATAAACCTAAATGATGATCCAACGGTCGGATTTCTAAAATAAAGATAATCCAACGGTCGGATTCTAAAATAAAGACAATCCGACGGTCGGATTGAATTTAAATCATAATCCAATGGTTAGATCCTCACGGATTGCCCATGGAAACATCCTATCAAAATTATACGAAAATCCGATGGACGGATCTTCGTTAATCGCCTCCCGAATCACTATTTTATAATTATACGAAGATCCAAAAGTCAGATCTTCGCCCGTGACCACACAAAGTCATCGGGACAGTCATATGAACATCATATTAAAATTTGAAGTAAAACCGATGGTCTGATCTTCGTAAATCTCAAACCGAAGGTAAATTATAAAACCGTAAACAGTAACGTCAAAACAGAAATTGACTGTTTATCAACTTTTTCTAACATGACCAAGTTATATCTCAAAACGCTCGTATGGATGCATAGATCATCGACCAGATAATAAAAACTCAAAATTCGGTCCGACGCGCCGCCACACGCGGCGGTCAGACGGTGGTCAACGACGGTCAACCACCTCCGATGCAAAAGTCGTCAACTACAAATTTCTTCAAAATGAAATTTTGAACAACTTTAATACCTGACTTTTTTGGAGATGAGGTCTGGATCGTCCTAGATCGGGCTTTGAAGGTGGATTAATCTCGGCCCTCTGATCAGTCTCCAGATCGAATCAGGGACGTCGAAATCTTCAACTCTTGATCTACCACTCTACACTCAAAATCGTGATGCAAGCCATATATGGGGATGATCAGAAGGAAGAGCACGTCACGAAAATGGGAAGGATCGGCCCGTGCACCGCCGGAAAAATGGTTTTCCGGCCGGGTCGGGTTTGCGCTTCGGATAGGAGCTTCGATCCAGGCCTAGGAGGTGCGGCTGGGCGTGGCGACGGCGGGGATCGACCGGGCGTGAGGCGGCGAAGCGGATGGGGGCCGGGTCCGGCGACGGCGCGGCCGGGAAGACCGACTTCCAGTCGGGTCGGGTCGCCGGGTCTGTAGGCAAAGTGACCAGGTCGAGAGAGAGACGGGGGCTGATGTGCAAAAATGGGATTTTTTCGTCCTTCACAACAAACTCAGATTTTTCCACTATTTATAGAAAAATTTCGATTTTCAAATATTCATAACTTATTCATACGAACTCCGAATAATGCGTTCCATATATGCACGGACTCGTATCGACGAGCTCTACAACTTTCATGAAGGAAGTTTTCCCAAATTTTGAACGTATAAAAAGTCGATTTTCACGACCCCCTAAATAACGTTCGTTGTCGAAAATAAAATCATTCGGAACCAATTTTTCTCAACCCACGACAATCCAAATAATCCCAAATATCACAATTCAATTAATATAACAATTATTGAATTACATAACTTTATTGTATGAAAATCTGGGTCTTCACAGATCAAATACGATAAAGATAATATGTCGGATGCCATAACCTAGGCCAGGTGACGAGCTACGATTCAGTTAGAGCTCTAGTCTGTCAATTATTGTATTTTTATAAATACGATGATGGGGTTTTGTGAAGAAAGATATGAGTTAGAGTTTGGTGTTGAGTTGTTGATTGATTGTGATTGTTGGTTTTTGTGGTTATAGAATTGTTGCATATTGACTTAGGTAGAAATAAATATGATTTAATTAAGCAACCGTTCTTCCTTTTACTCATACGAGCTTTCATAAGCTTACTGGGTTTTATATTGTTGCAATCCCGGTACACTATTCAAATGGTATAGCGGATATTCCTGCAGGTCAGGATAACCAGGGAGGTGACCTAGCTGCTTAGGTGTTACAGCAGTTATATTTTATTTCTTTGAGTTTTGAGGTGTGTATGCTCATTTAGAGCTTTACAAATTATTGTGTATTTGAGTTGTAATAATTAACCGAGACAAAATTCGGTTTTGATTTTATTTCGTGTGGTGAGGTTGTTAAGAAAAGAAATTTTCAGGATGATTATTTTGAGTTGTGGTAATTTCTCATGTTTTAATCTGTGTCTCTGAAACACATTTACAGAGAATGCAATGTTGTTGCTGATTGTCTTGCAAGGAACAACTTTACCCATGACTATGGAACTGTTGAATTTGAAGATCCTCCCTCTCATGCCTTGCAAGCTTATTTAGATGATATGGACTCTGTTGCTAGGATTAAAAAGTCCGGGAACAGACCTGTTGATAGGTCTTTTAGTTAATTTGCTCCATTTCCTCTTTGTTTTTGCCTTTTAGGCCCCTTGTAAACAAAAAAAAAAAATTTTAAAAACATATCAACATATCATGGGAATCCATTTATTTAGGGGTGTAGGAGGTCACTTCCTAAACTGAGTGGGAAGTAGTGACTAGGCGGACCAGCGTTGTAAATGATCGGGCGATTAGAAAAATTATCCAAAGTAATTCAGTTTGAAATTAAAGACAACATTACATGCAATGTGAATATTTTGTTAAATTCAGTTGCGACGTAGATTAAAATACATATATCGGAAAATAAAACTGAGATTGATACATCGCATCAGGATTATCCAACGGATCATTTTTCACTTTGATGACTAGGGTGAAGATGTTAATCAAGTTAGCTTACAATTCCATATTCATCTTCAATGATTCTGCAAGTGCCATTTGGTGCTATTGTCTCTAGTTGCAGGTCTTCGAGTTTGTCCCGGTCCTTTTTAATGGCTTTAATGTATCAAAAAAAAAAAAAAATTAGAATTGACCAAAATAAGAGGGAAAAAAAATAATTGAAAAACCAAAAAGAAAAAGGAAAACTAAAATCCCCAAACACCTTGTGCCATAGCCAAAACGAAAAGGACACCATTTGCTCTTTTCTTTCTGCCCAGTTTTCTCTAGGCACTCCGATCACCGGATAAATGGTTCCGGTGACGGAGCCTCTCAAGCAGCCCAAAAATTCGACTTGATTCTCTCTACCCATACAAACCTGAATGGATTCCCAGGACGTCTCTCAGAAGAAGGGCTATCTGATTCTGCGCTGGTCTCTCGCTCTCCTTTTCCCTATCGTCGCTTTCTCTTCTCTCTCACTTTTCCTCGTCTTAGTCACAGTTTTCCTCTCCAATTCTTCGGTTTCCGGCCCCATTTCGGTTTCGTCTCAGTGCAGGATCGTCTCCAGCAGTAAGCTCTTTTTCTCTTCTCTCGTATCAAAATTGGATTTAGGTCTGTTTGGATTACTGTAGTTTCATTGTTTGCTTCACTTGAAAATGTGAATTGGAGACCAAGGCTAGTGTTTTCGCAATCGAAATTGCTAGAAATTTATTTCTTAAGGTCTTAAAATGCTATAGTTCAAGTGTTGGAACCTCTAATGAAGTAATATGTGGACAATGTTCTTAGTCTGTTTGCTAAATTTACTTTTTTTTTTTTTTTTTTTTTACTGGTAGTGATGTGCAGTTATAGGCATGGTTTTTGGAAATCGTCGGCATAAGCTGTTTTCTTTTTGCAGGTGTTGATCTTAAGTCAGCCAAGGTTTGTGAGCTCGGATTGTTCAATTACAAAGCCAAGCATGTGTTTTATCCTTTAGAAGGAAGAAGGTTTCGATGTCGTTATGATTACTATTGGGCTTCTGTTTTTAAGGTTACAGCATTTTCTCTCTACTCTTTTAAGCGTGTTTTGTGCTAATTATATGCGAGTAATAGAAATCTTTATGCGAGTAATAGAAATCTTTATACGTGTAGCTTTTGTTTCCGCTAAATTTGTTTGTACTGTATCCTTGCAATATTATTACTCCAGGTCTGTATTATTCCTGAAGCTAACAAAACTTAATGACCAACTGATTGAGGGCTGTTGATAGATTTTTGAGTGTCGCTGGATTGCCAGAATCACGTGTGGTATAAGTATAACCTTTAAAATTTCTGGCTGCTGGCATCTATAGCTGTCTTAACCTTTTTATGAAGTTGTGGACATCAAGATCAGCTAGGCTCAGATTAAGTTCACGTGCAATGATGTGTTTCACTGAAAATTGTAGTTTCTCTCTTCTGAGATATGTGAAGAGCATTAGTTAAGAGATATCTTTTATTAAGCGTTTCATTATTAGGTTTTCCTGCAGGATTGATGAAAATTCAGTTCATTTGTCAACCAAAAGAGATGTTTGAAAGATTCCTACTACTTGTATTGGAAAATGATATAGTAAATTATGGCTTTGTGTACTTAAAGTTCATTCAAGTGTTAATTCTTCTTTTCGTGATCGCAGGTGGAGTACCAAGATCGGTCTTCTGGTCAAACTCGGGTTGCACTAGCTGAGGCTCCAAGTGAGGCTCTTCCTCTTAATTGCAGACCTAATTTTGGTGCTGCCTGGTTGACCAAAGACAAATTCAAGGTAGGGTTTGAAAGCTTTTAATTTATATTTCACTGTGGTGAAGGTTGCATTTTGTTAGAATTTAGTATGATATTAAAGTCCAGTTTAATATGATGCTGATATCTGTAATTGAATTCCATATCCTTTTCCTTAAGTTCTTGGTAGACATTTAGACTTGTTCATTTTCATTTTTATTTATTTTTAACTTTTTCACCTTTGTTTGTTCAGGTCAATAAGACTTATAACTGCTGGTACACATATGGTGTTTCTCAAGTAAGCTTATATGATGATGGTTTCTTCAGTTGCCAAGCTAAAGATCCGTCTACATTTGAAATGATAAGAAGATATTTCATCCTGTGAGCAAACTAACTTTATATGTGTGTTTAATTACGTTCTGTTTTGAATAGATTAGGTGCAAACTGTCGGTTTTAGATTTCGTCATAAAATCTCATGAACAATAGAGGGCAGTCTTGATTCGAAGGCTGGAGTAAAGGCAATTTACTCGCTCACTTTTTCGGATTTCTAAAACTGTGGCTAAAGGGAATGAAATTTTAATGAGGATATTTCTGTGGGAAGGTGTGATGAAAGGAAAAAAAAGATCATTTGGTCAAGAGGGGATTGGTGGCACAAGCAAAGGATAAGGGGGCATAGAACCGGGGTAGATGGCAAGGAAGAGTGAGGCTTTGCATGGGAAGTAGTTATTGCATTTTTTACAGGAGAGAATCTGTTTGGGTTGCTGTCATTAGGAGAAAGTATGGCTTGCATGAGATTGGATGGGATTCGAACATTGTGACAAAATGTTCAAGGGTGAAAGAGTTAGGTTTTGTTAAAAGTGTTTAGTTGGGGACCGTGCTTATTTAGTTTCTTCCTTTCCTTATATAGATTATCCATTTATCATAATGTCATTGCATTTTTGTGTGCAATTTTATTATTCTTATACTGTGTCTTAAGAATTTGGGTTTCAAGAGATCTAAATCACCAGTAGGTGGTACAGTTAGCCAACATATTGGCCTGTTTAGAATATTTGAGGCTGGGCCAGATAGAAGATTATGGAAGTTGGAGGTCTTTGGAGCTTTTCCATGTCAATTTTACTCGGAAATTACTGAACACATCTTCCCTTTCCTTTTTTGGTCCCTGTCATGCAGTATGGAAGGCTTAATTACCTCCTAATGTATGAGGTTTAGCTTGGGTTGTTTCTCATGGAATGAAAGCTTGTAATATGGTACAGATGAGGTGGCCTTCTTGATGTCTTTCACCACACTAGTGTGATATGATTCCACCACACAAGTGTGATATGTAAAAGAGCAGCTGAGGTTTGAAGCATATGTTGCTTCAATGTCCTTTTCTCTGCTTTTCAAAATTATATAGGGAGTTAAATGTAAACTGGAATTATCTGGGCTTATATAATGCCTTAGTGTGTAGGCAGACAAAGGGGCATGGGTTTAGGGAGATGTGCTTTGCTGGCTGTTTTTGTGGGTGGTGTGAATGGAGAGGAACGAAAGAGTCTTTGCGGAAGCTAGGGGTGCAGCTGTGGATTAACTATGGGATAGGGTTTATTTCTGTGCGTTGATCTCCTCAGTATTCAGAGATTACTGTTTGAGGCTATTCTTTGCTATGACTTGGATTTCGTTGAATGATTGTCTTGGGTGTGAATCATTCTGTTTGTTAGTAAGTGGGACTCCTTGTTAAAGAGAGGTTTATTTGTCATAAAAAAAAATTACAAGAGAGATATAAATCAATTAACATAAAGCATTAATTATTATTCAAGCATAAAGTCAACTTCAACCCGTTTTTTCAGCTGGTGTTTTTTTTATTTTTGGTTGAATTACTGTTTCTCCATGCTGTAATCTGTTAAACCACCTCAGTGGTTCTCCGTAGTTAACCTAGTCTAGATTCAATCTATAGCTAGTTGTTAATCTGTAATTATGTGATTCCAAGTTTAGCCATAGGTTTAATTTCTTAGCATAACAGTTCATTTATTGTACCTATCTAAACTCCTCTTAAAATATGAGAATACACAGAAATTCACCTAGTCTTTCATAAGATAGTGGTGATTATCATCTTTCTACTTTTAGCGGTTGTACACAGTTTTAGTATATAGAAAAGTAGAACAATGCTGGGATGTGTGGAGCTACTTACATATAGCTTATAACTAATAACACAGATAATGCAGTATAGTACTTACAAGCAGGCAGGTGGAACTCCATTTTGTGAGCTTTTCCATATTGTCTACAATGTTCATTATTGTACAGTTTTATCTAGATCATTGTTGGATAATCTGTGGGCATTCTTTAGTTGGAAACATCTAGAACTAGTTCAACACTTTCATATATTCCACACCTTATAATCTTCACTTTTGTAGTGATAGTATTATTTCATACATTCCGATGCCATTAAACAGAAAAAATGAAAGGTGAAATCTTAAATTTAATCCTATTTATGATGACTATATGCTAGTCATTTTGTAAATAACCACCATGTTGAGAATAAGTGGTAAGAGCTGGAAGTTCATCTTTTTCACACCTACGGCTTTTGACAAGTTACTAAGCCTCTGCACCCTTTCCCCTTTTATCTGGCTTTCTACTGGCATCTGTCATGAGAATTTTAGTCAAGGAAGCAAATTTCTCTGTTCTAGCAGTTGCTTGGTTTTCATGTTTTCAATTTATGTCTGTTTTGTGGATCTGGGATCTTTTATTGCATTCTTAATTAGTGATATATATATATTTCTGTGTCTTATTTGTCAGGTCGACAAAGATCTTACACACCTGGTTTTTAAGCCAGGAACCAGCCCTGTATTGGAGGTGGGAAACCATAATTGGACTTGTTACTGGTTTTTCAACCGCATTGATCTCAATAAGCTTCTTTAAACTCATGCAACTCTTGAAATCTCAATTGCCTCCAATCTCTGCCAGAAGAATGCTTACACAGTCAATCTCAGCGGTCCTCTTCAGGCGCACTTGTTTTCTTGTGGCATACATCTCCTTTATGGGTTGGTTGGCCATCGAGTATGGGAAAAGGCTTGGCCTGCCAGAGATTCTCACTCTTCTCAAGCAGTAAGGCAGGCCACACTATTCTCCGACAAGTGCCAATCTCTTTAAGTTTCCCTAGGGTCCTCAAATCTGCAAATTCAGAGCTGGTGCAAGTATATGTATCATTCATTCCCTGTACTGATATACAATTGAGTAGGTAAATGTACTTGATCTTGTTGAATAGAATATGTTGAGTTCAAACAGATATTGTATAGCCAACTTACCCGGTATAGAACAACAGTTACACTAATCTCATGTCATTTTTAGAATAAAAAGAAAGATCGCCAACATTAACTGCATTATTTACGAGGTATGTAGAAGCGAGGATTTGAAGTGATTCGTTGACTGTCATTGAATAAGAATTCGATACGATGATTGAATGTGTGCTGGCAGTTCCATAAACAGAAGGATACAAATTCGATTCGTGAATGCGAGTCACAGTGTTATTAGTGTTGAATAGCACAGATTCTAGGTAGAGTCTCGGAGAACCTTTCCTTTAAATCCTAAATAGATTAATAATGGAAATTGGTGAATTGTGTGTCATTGATTGAATTTAATATTGAATATTATCGCTTTCTATAAAAACATGTGGTGAATATTATATTATGATTATTGATGGGAAAAAGAGATTTAGGAGAAAGTGGATTTATATTTCATTGATAATAGCGACCTCTATTTATGGAGGATTACAAGCACAATATATTTGAATACAAAGAATTCTATTCTAATTAAGACTAGGGTATCTAGAATAATATACCTCTATTACAAATAGGATAAGAAGACCTGTTTGGGTCAGAAACACTAAATATGAATTTCCTTCAACCAGACGGAAAATTGGTTTCTATAGTATAGAACAAGATATCTCTTATCAAAACTTCTAATATACATGCGAATATGCCATGCGCACATTGTTCCAACGGTGCCTCTGCCCCTACAATGAAAAGTAGAAAGCCCCAAAAATGTTCACATACTGTCGGATCAATATGTATAATAGACAATCCATCTCATCTTTTACTACCTTGAAGACAAGACATGAAGTCTACATATCCTACCCTCAAAATTCCCTCTCAGCTAATTGCTACTTTGTTTTCAATTCACACTTCAAAACTTGTTCCCAAGAGGTGATGGCAGTGCAAGAGAAAGAGAAAGAGAAAGTTCAACATCCTTGTCATCGTTGTTCTTGTCATTTGTCCTCAGATTGCAAGGGTAAGTTTGACAACTCTTGGCCCTCTTGTGATCATGCTCTTTATGAACCCTCAACTCTTGACCATCTCGTCCTTTACTACCTTGAAGATGAGATATGAGGTCTAAATCCCGCCTTTGCTGAGGTTCTCCTCTCTGCAACACAAAATCAGATATTAGTGCTTATTTACATAAACTTCAAATACCTTTCATATATAACCTAACTTACGAAATATATGAATGAAAATCAACAATGACAAATACTAGATATTGACATATAGTTACCAAATCAAGACATTCAATGGACCAGAGTTTAGTTTTAATTTTTTTTTAATTTTTTTTTCTTTTAACAAGATTTATCCAGTATATTAAAGTATGTAATTGCAAAGTGATATCAGTCTAAAAAGATCAATAATCTTACACAATAAATCAATTACCGAAACATCTCAATAATCATAACAGCTATCCTAAGATAGTAAATTCAATCCAAAGACCTCAAATGAAGCCATACAACCTTTAGAATCTATATGCACTACTGGAGCAATTTATGTGACCCTCTTCCACATTAGTCTCACATTGATTGCTAAGAAAAATATCTACTGATCAGTGCTGGAAATGCTACATCTAAAAAAAAAAAAAAAACTAATGGCATATAAGAAAAGTGTCACCTGCACAAGACTGGTGACTCTCATTCCTCACCCAGATATTGCTATCTTTATGTCCGGTAAATCTTTGATTCGATTCATCTTGCAAACTTAAAGCGATCCTCACAAGAATATTTTGAAATCAAATGCTTCAAAAAATTTAACGGTTTAAAGAGAGAAATACTTTGGATTTAAAATCAAATAGCAGAAGAGTAGTTGTAACAATAGATATTTTTATTCATACAAACATCAAGAAGATTTTCAATGCACATAAGAACTAATGGAAGAAGCTTATATAGGACTATGACATATTTTTTTGGATTTGGGGTTTCTATAAATAAACAATAACACGTACGTGGTCCCTCTAATATTTGTCCACGTGTTACATCTTAACACTTATCAAATGTTGATTGTGTCTGACACGTTAAAGAAATAACTTTTAATATGTAATCCCTCTAATATTTATCCATGTGTTACGATATAACACTTGTCAAATGTTGATTGTATCTGGCATGTTAAAGAAATAACTTTCAATGGTAAATTATCAATAACTTTTATTGTGACCAATACATTTGAGGTTTCTATAAATCATCAATAACTTTTATTGTGACCAATACATTTGAGGTTTCTATAAATTATCAATAACACGTATGTAATTCCTCTAATATTTGTCCACGTGTTAGATTGACACTTGTTAAATATTGATTGTGTTTAACACATTAAAGAAATAACTTTTAAAGGTAAATTATCAATAACTTTGATTGTTTCTGATACATTTGAGGTTTCTATAAATTATCAATAATACGTATGTAATCCCTCTAACATTTGTCCATGTATTGCATTTTGACACTTGTCAAATGTTGGGTGTGTCTAAAGCTTTACAAAAATAGTAAAATGACATTATTAGATTGATTGTAAAATGTGAGAGGAAACAAACTATTGGGCTATATTTTTGTCAATTTTATTTTTATTATATAAGCTAATATGTCTTATATTGTTATGTTCTAACTAAATGTTGGCATGCCAATCATAGTCTTTCTTGCTTAAATTATTTTGGATCTCATTCCTTTGGGTATGAGTTCTTACTTTAATAGAACATAGGTCACTATTGTAAAGTTGGGTTACTTTAGACTACTTTAAACTGAGTCAATTCTGAATCTCATATATTTGGGATGGGCTTTGGGCCTCATCTTTGAGATCTGTTGCTAGGGTTGCTAATGATGTTATTGAGCCTAGGATTTTATAAATAGCTTTAGGCTTTTTTTTTAATTATGTTTTGATAGATCTGTAGCCTCTCAAAAGTGATGATGCATAAGATTGATTATGTTCTAGGAATTGCTAGTACTTATGAGTAATGGGCCTTATGGTTAGAAAATGGAGCATGCTTAGGTAGACACAGGGGCAGGATGCTACTTGACATTTCTCCTAAAAAAAAAAAGGCATTCTATTTTTATCTTCTGCGTTTGGAAAATTTTGTAAACAGTACACCAAGTAAGGGTCACTAATAAAACTTATACAAAATTTTCCAAACCGATCATTTTGGTACACGGACTCTCGAGCCCGACCTACTTTGTAAACACACCGTCACTAATGCCGTTTGAACCTCTGCCACGTGGCCCTTTTTTAGGGGTAAAATCGTCTGTACAGATTTTCCCTCCAATTCCTTCCTTTTCGCTGCCTCCATACAATGGTCTCCATGTTTCCCGCAAAAAATCCTCTATAAGGCAACCAATTTGTTGAAAATAAAGGGAAAGTGAAAAAATGAAGTAGTCTGCAGAAAATAAGGGTATCTATACCAGAAAACCGAAACCAACATAAAACCATCCAAATCAAAGTACTTAATTAAGATAGATAACATTGGTTCAAACTACATCAATACCCATTGATGGCAGCCAAATTGGTCAAATCAAAAACCGCCTGTTACACAAAAACTCTATAAAACCCAGTGGCATTTGTAACATAACATAGGATAACAAATGCCACAATAACAGGGGCATTTGTTGGCAATTATACCATAACTTGGTTCCTAAGAAGATACATTTAGGGCTTCCACAAGGCCCTTTGGAGTTTGGGTTTTGAACCCTGAAAAACTGTCGATGCAGATGCAAAAACAGATTTTGCAGCAAGTCTGGGAGATTTCCTAGAATTCTTTCTTCTTGCAGTCCTCTTGAATCTCTTTCCCGAGCTACTAGGTATTGTTGTTGATCTCTCATTCCTTGGTTCAGTCTATAAAAGAGGGAATATACAAGCTAATGAGTTGCATCCAACATATAAAAATATGCAAAGTCCCAATCAAGATAAAAAAGCACAGAAATACATAACTGCAAATAGCTTACCCGTGCAGTTGGATGCACCACAGTGCCATTGTTTTGAGAAAGCAGAGTATTCCCATCATCACGTCCTTGCTCAACATTCACATTGTGATTGTCATTCACCATGCTTTGCAGAACTGATGATGCTTGAGAAAACACATGCTTTGCATTATCATAAGAGTTAAATTCATTTTACCGCCCTTAAACTTTATGTTTAAAATCATTTGTGCCCCCGAACTTTTAATTTAATCACATATGCCCTTATACTCTCTAATATGATCAATCATAATCATTAGTACACTAATTTCTTAATTTCTTCATAAATCAATGACAATGCATGCCCACTTAGGGTCAATTTTTAGTCTTGATCATGTAAATAGTGTGTTCTTTCATGATTAAAGGCTAAAAACTAGTATGAGTGGACAACAATATATGAATAAATTGATAGATTAGTGAAGGATTGGCCATAATTGATCAAATTGAGCGTACAAAGGCACATACGATCAAATTAAAAGTTTGGGGGCACAACCAATTTTAAGTATAAAGCTCAGGGTAGTAAAATGATTTTAGCTCTTATCATAATTTGATCCTTCATCTGGCAGTTCAGTATCTTGTGGAATGTTGTGTTGAGGTGGGTTTTCTTCAGCCATCTGTGGTTGAACATTAGGAACTACAACTTCCTCTGCAATTTAAGGGTTCGCTTCTTGGTTCACACCTTGCATGGATCCATTTAAAATCATACATTGATGCAACATATATTCCCATAAAACTAGATTGGTGTTTGCAAACTGCTGAGACCGATGAGAGACCCGAAACAATCCGTTCGGTCTGTCGGTTTTTCGGGCCAGAAAATCTGGCAGGAATGTAGAAACTGTAAAGCAAGCAGAAAATGCAGAAATGCAGCAAAACTTAAAGCAGAAAATGTAGAAATGCAGCAAAATTGTAAAGTAGGAAAATGCAGAAAAACTGTAAAGCAGAAGCAAAACTGTAAAGCAGAAAATGCAGAAATGCAGCAAAACTGTAAAGCAGAGAATGCAAAAATGCAGAAAAACAGTAAAGCAGAGATGCAGAAAAACTGTAAAGCAGAAATGCAGCAAAATTGTAAAGCAGAGAATGCAGAAATGCAGAAAAACTGTAAAGCAGAAATGCAGCAAACTTATAAAACAGAAAATGCAGAAATGAAGAATGTTAGAAAAGTCCCACATGGAAGAAAGTTTTAAGGTTTATAGTCTTTATAAGACCCCATCCTCCCAAACAAGCGAATGGATGACATAACATAGATGTGGGTTTGTGGCTTTGGTGGGCTTTTCCTATTGGATTTCCCAATAAAAATATGCATATATATAAAAGTCAAAGATGGGTTCTTGGGCTTGGTTTGATTAAATCTAATTTTATTTTTTGGTAACTCTCAAGTAGGTTATACATGGCTTCTTCTTAACCAAGTCCTCTGGTTGTGCCCTCTCTTCCCACATCTTCCACACTTAATCTTAGGCCTGGGCACGGGTAGGGTTGGGCCCGGATTTTGCCAAAACCGAGACCGAGCCCGAAGTAATCGGTTCTGGCCGATTCGGTCTATTTAGGATGTGAGAACCGACAGGAGCCCGACCCGTTATGTTTAGTGTCGAGTTTTTGGGCTTTTCGGTCCGAAACCGTAGTGGGTGAGGTTGAAGACGACATCATTCCCAACAGCCAAGCCACTGCTTCAGCTTCTTCGTTCGAGTAGAAGGTCTCCAGATCCAGATCTGTCGGCTGCGACAGCCGAACTTCTTCGGCGACTTTCGACTAGTTTTGGCGATTGCATCTCAGAAGGGTCGAGTCTCAAAAGAGAAAGCAAGCACAAACACTCATCATAATCAGCAGCTCACAACGGCGCCGAGCGTGTCAAATGTGGTGGGCTTTTCAGTGGGTTTATGATGACTTCATCTTCTTCATCCTCTTCGTCTTCCTCATATTGGGTGTCATCCTCAAATTGAAATGAATGGAATCGGATTCAGAACTTGAACTTTGGGAAGCAATTTGTGTTGATACCATTAAAGTTTGGATGAAATGAACTGGGTTTTAGGTTTTCAAGTTGAATAATCAAGGATTTGGGAAGAACTAGGGCCTGAGATGGTTTAGAGAGAGAGCGTGAGAGAGAGAGGTTGAGAGACTGAGAATGAGATGGTTCGATCATGTGGCATACTGACATGATAAGCTTATTCTTTAATATATTATATAATAAACCCATTCTTTAATAATTAGTGCAGGAGATAAAGTGTGGGCTTGGTCTCAACAGTTGACTGCTTTAGGGTTTTTTATATTTAATATTTTATAACATCACCCAATAATAGAGGGAAACGTGGCAAATGAGGGAAAATGGGCCAGTTCGGGCTTTCGGTCTCATAATATGTGAAGCCCGAGACTGAACCGATATAAGTACATTCGGATAGGGCTTTGCACCGAATCGAGAATTTTAATATTAAAACCGAACCGAATCGGGCTTTTTTGCTCGGTTCGGATCGGGCTTTCGGTCTTTCGGGTCCAAACACCCAGGCCTACTTAATTTGAGAATAGTAGCTTTTTGGCAGCACCTCAATCCCAGCAGGTGGTGGTTCCTCACCTAAACATTACAAGTACAATGTAGTGATGACATAACATATATAAAGTCCCGATCAAAAATGAATTGAATACCTTTTGCTTCTCTTGGTTTTGGGCCTCCTTGATTGCCTCCTATACAGTGGAGGTGCAACTGGCCTCTCTATCCTTTCCCATTCAGCAACACCAGCTATGAGATTTAAAACCGTCTCATATACCTCAAGATATTTCTGTTGTGTATACCATTAAGCAACAAACTCATCAAAGCTCCATCCTTTGCTATATATAGCAGCAAGTGCATGGGCACAAGGGAGACCAGACAAATCCCATCTTCTGCATGTACAAGACCCTACATCCAGTTGCACACAATGCTAACTAACAACTCCACTTTCACAGGCCACACCTCTACCTTGTATTTCAAATCGATTCTCATTTGACTCAAGTGCTCTATAGTCATGGCTCCATCTTGCATTTTTCTTCATTATCTTCTCAACTCGAGGTCCCACTTTGCATCTCCATCTTCTTGCAGAGTTCCTTCGATTGTTTAACCTTGTCATCAATGCAATCTTTATATCTTCCAAACAAGGCAGTATTGGCTTTTTCCTTGCTTGAAACAAACTCTTGTTGAAGGACTCGCAGTGGTTGTTCAGAAGAATGTCACACTTGATTTGCTCCTTGAAATGTGACCTTGACCAATGTACTGCTGGCCTATCAATACACCACTTCCATGCATTGAATGACGCATTTTGAAGATTTTCCATTGCCTTGTTAAACTGACTCATAGTATTTGACTTGGCCACAGCCCACAGAAGCTGCTTCAATGCCAAACCAGTATGACCATCTCCCTTAAAGTTGTTGTGTAAGTGTCTAACATAATGCTTATGCTCTGAATGAGGGAACAAATCCCTGATCGCTTGCTCTAATCCTTTTTACTTGTCTGAAATAAAGGAATAGTGCACTAATGAATTAATGTGTCCTCTCTCAGAAATGTAAGGAACCATGTCTATAAATCCCTTGTTTCCTGCTCCACAATGGCATAGGCTATAGGGTACATGGCATTGTTGCCATTAACGTCAACAACAAATAACAATTGGCCCTTGTGTGCCCCCTTCAGATGACACCCATCAAGCCCTATTATGGATCTACACCAGCCCTCCATCCTTACTTCAATACTTCAAAACATATATAAATTCTCTTGAACCTTGTAATCTCACCATCGATCTCTGTTTGCATCCATATACAAGTTCCAGGAATTCTCTTTTTCAGCTCGTGTGCGTAACTCTCAAGTAGGTTATACTGATCTTCAATGGAACCTTGCAGCCCTGTTCTTAGCCCTGTAGCACATATGATAACCAATGTCTATGCCAAAGTCCCTATTTACTGCGTTCTAGATGCCCTCTCTTGACCAGTTTGAGTCCACAATGAATTGATCCATGTACTCATCTGCAATGATGGGTGCATGGCAGTGATACACTTTCCCCTCAATAGAACTACATTTGTCCTCTGGCCTGTAAACTTCGATCATCAAAGAGGTTATGCCACTGCCTGGACTGCTAGCAAAAAGCCAAAATGGACAGCCAGGTGAGGTCTTGCAGATGACCTTGACCTTATGCCGTTCATTTCTTACAAATCGAAGCTCCTTCCTTGTCAACACAACATGTTTCCTAACTGCCCTCTTAAACACAACAGAGTCTGGGAACACCATTCCAAGCTTGAATTTTGGATTCTTCATGTCAGTCTTTTGGTTAAACTCCTCCCACTCTGCAAACCTCTTCTTACCCTTCACCTTGAAAGGCCCAATATCCTCACCATCACTGTTAGAACCATGATAGCTTGGAAATCCAATAAATCCGTCTGAAGGTACGTCACTTATGCCACCATCAGAGCCCATCTCAACAAACTCATCCTCCTTACTTGGATCACCGTCAACATTTGCTTGAAATTGCAGTTCATCATGCTCATCAAACAGTTCATAATCACTGTCGACAAAAGCCTCCCAGTTGGGATCATCTGAGTCCGAGCTCTCAGATTGTCCTAAGGTACAACATATGAACATCCTTTGTTGCCTCTGGTAGGATACCTCATTTGCACTCCCTTTTTTGGTCTTCTAGCTTTTTTCTTTCCCGTATTGCTTGACCCATAATGAACTTTCTGCTTCCCTTTATCCTTGGCAGACTGAGAAGCTCGAACAGAAGGTCCACAACCTTGAGTGTCAATAGGCTCCCTAATGTTAATCCCAGCAGTAGGCCTTCTCCTTGTTGACTGCCTTCTTTGTTGCCTAGGTGGCCCATGATATGTGTTGCTTGGAGGAGATTGGGTATTGGTTGTCCCACTTCTTCCACCTACTTGACCCAGCCCTTGGCCTTCATCATTCTCTACATCACCATCAGCCCTGTTTCCAACTGGGTCCAGGTCCTCTGCTTCAAGTGAAGACAAAGGGAGATTTTCAATGAAATGCCCAAAGTATAGCAAGTGATCGACTTCTTCATCCATTACATCTATCTCCCAATTATAAAAAAATAGCCTCCTTGGAGAAAGACACACAATGTAGACATCCAAAACCCTATCTCTTGATGGAACAAATTGGAGTATATCTATAGCATCATTGTCACTTACTACGGGTAGGTACCCAGTGCCAGCCTCACTTCCTGGGATCCTGTACCAATACATAATTGGACCCATCTAATACCCAAGATTGTTGGCCCAGTAGTTGAAACCCATAACACTGACTTTATCGGGGTCAACATCGTCCACATACACGACCTCACCACCCCTGTACTACCTACTAACTCCACCATTGCTGTAAAATCTACCCCCATGATGAATTCAAACAGTAAACAGTTTTTCACCTGTCAAATTCAACCATCAATTTAATGTAAGCTGCTATACATAACAATGCACACCAAACTTCAACATAAACTCAGATCACTGTAAAGTGTCAAAACATAAGGGGAAACATAAGTGTAAGGGTTTTTCCCTTTTTCGTTTACTGTTGTCATTAAGGGACCGAGCTATTAAATGACTCCACTGTTTTCACCTAATTTGGAAGAACAATTTCCCAGCCACCAACCCAGAAACAAAAATCACATGTATTTTCAAACTCTCAACTAGATCCAACAAATTTGACAGACAAAAAAGAATGGTTTTTAAATGAGAGCACAAATGGACAAAAAAAAAAACCCCTAAATAAACAGTACCCAAAAACCCTAAATTCAATCTTTGACTTGGACAAACAAACATCCAATAGTTTGGACCACTTTCAACAGAAAACCCATATATGGGGACAAAAGCATTGAAAGATAACAAACTCCATAAAAGGCAATACTTTAACCATACCTCTATGTCTTGGTGGATCCCCATCAAACCAAAAATATCTGAAGTAATTTGCCGTAACTTTTCACCCTCTTTCTAGTATAAAATCCCTACTGGATCCTCTGATTTTATTCTGATTCCCTCTGCCCTCACTGTTTCAGAAGCTTGTAGCAGACGAAGGGATAAGGGAAGGGAGAGAGAAATGCGTTGACTCTCAGGGACCTTAAATATGAAAGGGTTTTGGAGTGAACCCTCCATTGTAGAGTTAATGGCAGAGGTTAACATGGTGTTAGTGACGGTGTGTCTACAAAGTGGGTCGGGCTCAGGAGTCCGTGTACCAAAATGATCGGTTTGGAAAATTATGTATAAGTTTTATTAGTGGCCCTTACTTGGTGTACTGTTTGTAAAATTTTCCCTTTCTGTTTAGATCAAATCAAACCAAATAAAACGTATATTTTATCTTGACCATCACCAAATGAAGTTATTGTTAATGACATTCCCACTCTATTTTGCGAGATCTTAATCCTAATCTAATTATAATAGTATGCATATTCTCTCAACTTTTTTCTTTCTTCCACAATGTTGGCTCAAATTTTCTCAAACCTCTAGGTTTATATTTCTAGTCTCCGGTAAAAGATTATGTTTGGTCTTGGAATTTGGATCTATTTTATTTGTTGTGTTTTTTGGCTTGTTGATACATTTGAAAAAGGTAGGATTCAAAAGACAAATCCAAGTCTAGAAAGGAAAGAGGCCTGCGCATAGCTTTTCTGTAAGTTATAGGAAAGTTAGTCTTTCAAGTTTTGTTAGAATTTGTGATATAGACTTAGAGAGGTTAATTATGTCTTAGTCTATTAGAACTGGGAATCCTAATCCATGTTGTATATTAAGTCGTATACCTTAATTTACCTGTTACTGGTCATTTGGATGGTAAACAATAAGTTGATTTACTTTTAACTTTGTTTCGATACTTTTATGGGCTCCAAAAGTTGACTTCTCCTTAGGCTTAGTTTTTTATGAAACTTCATTCACGAAAGTTATAAGGGACATTAAACCGAGTCTGTGACACGTGGTACGCTCAATCGGAGTTCATATGACAAAATTATGATCTAAAAAGCAGAAGCTACTGTTTCGGTAAATTGTCTATAAGTTGAAATTCCACTTTGGTAAATTGTCTATAATATTAACATAATTGGTGAAGTCCTGAATTTTACCAAACTAAAACAACTTTTTTGTATTTTCGATTTTAATTCTATTGATTTCAACTTTTTTTGTAAATATATATAGCTAATATTTATAGAATTATAGAATTGATAAAATCTGGTATTTACCAAAACTAAAGCAACATTTTCGATATTTTTCAATTTCTATTCTATCGTTTTGTTAAACTAAAAATTGGTTCAAATTTGAAATCAATAATTGCCAAACCAAACAGGCAGCGGCTTAAGGTAAACAAAGGTCTAATCGACTTGCAATTTAGCATGCATGAATGGTTAAGGGAACAGGAGACCACCGCAGCAAAATTGGACAGGCCATGTTGGAGATTCAATGTATTATAACCTACCATTGTACCGATACTGTCAAATTCTCATTCATTCAAAATTTCAGATGTTGAATCCCTTAAACTCCTTAAGTTTAATACATGTCTCTTTGATTTCCTATCCAAGGGATTCTACAGTGGTACTCAAACGACCTGCCCTATACATGACATTTTGCTGAACAATATATTATGGGAGTGAATAGTGATTCTACCAACACACACACGTGTTAACCTCCCTATGAAATAACCCTCCTCTTGGTTCTTGGTCTGCTTGTACAGAGTTTGTGCAATCCAGACAGATGCAAGAATTTTGTTCCATTCTCACCATCACAAAAACTGGAAAATTACCTGCAAATGCTTCGCCTTTTTCTTTTCTTCATTTTCAACAGCTTCATAATCTCTCTAGTAGAAGGGAAAAATGCTTCAGGCCGAACACATAAAGGCTGAAAAACTGAGAACAATGCTTGCATATCTGTTTCAAACTGATTGATCCCTCCATCGAAAAATTGAATGCGACATGTGATATCACTGCAAGATATGAAATGGTCAAGCCCCTCAGCTAGACTTCTCCACAGATCCAAAAAATCTGTGGCATTGAGAGCCATTCTTAGAAGAATAAGATGACATCTCAAAGCGTCTAGTGGTTCAACAAAATCCACAGATATATTCAAATCCACAGCTGCTGATATTTCCACGGGAGCCAAGTCTTCTAGCTGTTGCTCATAGAGTTTCATCTTTTGCACATATTCCCATGAAAGATTTTCAAACTGACGAAGAAGAACAGAAATGATCTCCATCAACCAGTTAGTAGCGAGCTCAGACAAGCTTTGTATTTCTTCCCCGAAAAAATTATAATCAGTATTCTTATCTTTTCTCCGGTTGCTAGATCATTTTCAGCAAGTTTCATCTCCAAAAAATTTACATCATCACTCCACTGTCGAAGCTTCAATTCAATGTATTTGGCAGCATTAATTGATCCACATACTCTAACTAAGGCCTCATCATCTGGATTGTCAGGAGTAATTTCTGTTCTCTTGCAATGTACAAGCAATACTTTAAAAAAGTACCACAGGAATCTGACAGCAGTTAATCTAATAAACTGTAAACGTGGTAAGATGACAGGCATGGTCTGGCATCTTTCAACCATCTCCCATGTGATTCTAAGGGCAGACTCTGCAATCAATGGGGCTTTATGGTCTTCTCTTGTAGAAATAAGAAAATGCTGCGTATCAAAGGGCAACTCAGCTCCCTCTTTGCCATCTACTGTCCAAGCTCTTTCATCTTTCAAATCTGTTTTAAGTTTATTGCAAGCATTCTTGAGCTCTATCTTTGCCCAAATCTTGAGCCAGTCTGGTCTATTACAAAATATCATCAACACTGAAGTGTTCCCGGAGAGACTCTCAACCCTTTCTAATTCTGTTGAAAACAGACTGGTTTCAGAACTTAAAAGTGACTGAATCCGTTTATCAAATAAAACAATAAGGTCAATGAGATGAAGCCATGACAATATAACTTCGGATTTCATCTGTTTCTCCTGGTACTTTTCGGCAAGAGAAGAGAAAATTCTTTTTGCCAAAAATTCAGAAAGCAGTTGTACCATGGAAGAAACCCAAGCTTCTTTGGCACTGTAGCTTATCAATCTTGCTCTATCAATCAGAGGCTGCAAGACATCATCCACACCTACAATAAAATCCCTTGTGATTTTGTAGGCAAGCTCAAATATAAACTCAGGTTGATCAACCCACTTTGAGAAATGGTATTCCATGCGTGATGCAATAGGAGACACCAATTCATCAATGGCCCAAAGCTGTATTATGGACTCCTTTTGTCCTGAGAGGTTGAGTTGTCGGTTTTCCCTCCTTATTTGTATATGCTGTAAAGCACAAAGAGCTAAAAAGCTATCTGAATAACTCCTCCTTTTTTCTCCTTGCATTGAGATTAACGGATTTGAAAGGCCTGAGAGCTCACTTTCTATTTTTAATGTCGAAAGTTTTGGTGGCCATCCAAGAGAAGCAAGAAGTGCTCGGTGATCTGCAAAGACTTGTGGACGAAGAATAGCCAAAGTTTTGTCCACCCTAGCATCAACAGATTTCAGAAGATGATGCCACTGTGGTCGAAGTTTCACAAGGCCAACCAACACTTCCAAATCATTCAAAGCTTTTATGGCCTTAAGCAACTTTTCCTGCTTTGTTCCAGAGTTCTGCATTCCAGAGATACCATAATGATTAATTGCCCCTTTCAATTGATTACTAGTCAAATATGCATCAGTATATAACATGAAAAATGAAAAGAAAAGAAAAAATGTTCCAGTAGATACTGATGAATTTGATAGCATTGCAGAGAACATTTTTCCACTATGGCAATTCACAAAACAGAAAACTGCATCTTCTAGATCTCCAACCAGAGCTTCTAACTGTAGAGTAGTCTCTGAAAGATTAAGAGGGTAGTTTAGCTTGTGACCAGGTAAAGCTAAGACAAACACACAGAGATAGAGAAGGCGGCCCAAAACAAATTGTGAGCAGAAACAATCTGAATAAAGAGAAAAACTGAAACCACAGGCACAGATCAAATTGTTGATAGGTAGAAAATATCCTCAGCTATGATAAAGAAGATGCAAAAGCAAAAAAAGGAAAAAAAAAAAAACAAGAAGAAGAAGAAGAAGAGGAATGTGCCTTCAGCTATTAAAAAAGACTGAAATATTACTAAGAATGATTTCACACATGGCAGCCATGTATATTGAGGGGAAAAAAAAACACTTTACATATATCACATAGCTCAAAACCATAGAAAAGCAAAAATTGGAAATTGAGAAAGAAAAAAAATCTAATTAGTAAAAAAAAGTTTGGAATTTGAGAGTT
The DNA here is from genome assembly GCA_025331145.1 of Rosa persica. Classification (NCBI taxonomy): domain Eukaryota; kingdom Viridiplantae; phylum Streptophyta; class Magnoliopsida; order Rosales; family Rosaceae; genus Rosa; species Rosa persica. The sequence goes on from WFKR01000007.1 coordinate 23,526,752, forward strand.
GATATCACAAGCATTTTGAAGGAAACACCAGGTTGAAAATAACGTGGGCACTACGAAAATGGGATTAGAGATTTAGTCAAAAAAATTGTAAGCATAAACAATCAAACAAAAGACAAATCACACTTTCATTTATGAGATCCCATAATCACTCTGGAAAGACTTACAAATATTATGTATGGGTTCAATAAATGGGAGCGTGTATCTAGAGATTCTGAATAAGATACAAAATTTATGTATCACATAGAACAAGAAGGCACAGTCTCTTAATGTTGTAATGTATATAATTCATATCTTCCCAATATGAGATGTAAAGAATATAATGGTAATAAGGTTATCTCTACTTATATGCAATTAAAAAGATATTAATAGTAACTTATGCTAATCTGCATTCTGCAGAATAATAAAAGAATCATAACCTTTCATTCCTCAATCTTTAAAAATAAAGTTTAGTTTTTTTGGTCAAGTCACCTAAGCAAATTGGCAGGGATATCACAGGTACTATGTTTGAGCTGTAAACCCTTAACTAAGCATTCCTAGGTGCTAGGACGAGTAAAAGATCACAGGGAAATTCATCACGACAGGCACCCAAGTTTATAAGGAAAGACTCATGTCCCATTAATAACCTACAATACTGTCCTCTCTAGCATTGCTTAGTTAACACATCCTCAGCTATCATAAACAACATGAAAAAAGAAATGTTAATTACCCAGAATTAATTGTTGATTGACTGCTAGAATTGGATTCTGAAATGGTGATAAATTAATGACTATATTTGCCAAAGGGTCAAGTACCCAACAGACCAAATACACTATTTTTAGTTAAAGTAAGCACCAAATCTCTGAAATTGAAGTAGACAAAGTAGGCATTCCTAACTCACCAAGATAACTGCGAATGGTCTCGATTCGCTTTACTTCTTTTGCAAGCTGAGGAAGCTCCGTACCCAAAACTCTCTGCAACTTTTTCCAACCACTCCCACCTATAATACCAACCCAACAAAAAAGAAAGCTCAAATATTCAAAAAGTAGATGAAAAGAATGAAGCTTTTGAAAACCCAGATGGGGAAGAACAGTGTACGAACATTGGGAGGTGACGAGGCTGAGATTCTGGAGACTGATGTCTATGCTGTGAAGTGCGGTTTTGGCCGAAAAGGAGCGACGAATCCATGAAATGGTGCGTTGGGTGAGAGTTGCTTTGAGGTGTAGGAGATGAGAATCCAGATGAGAGGAGTGGGTGCGGAGCGAGGTGTGAAGAGGAGGAGCTTTGTGGAGAAGATCTTGGTGGGTTTGGAAGTGCTGGTTCAGAAAGCTCAGTTGGTGTTTGGAGAGGTCACTGGGTTTGGGCAAACAACGAGTCGAACAAGAAGAAGAAGAAGAAGAAGAAGAAGGGTCTTCTTCCATTTGGAGTCTGGAAAGAAGTAGAGAAAGAGAGAAGAAATACCCAGCGTTGAAGAGACGCGGTTTTTTATGTCTCGACTCTTTTGAGGGTTTTGGACTTTCGGGAGCGTATTTTTTAACTTGTAGCTCTGCTACGAGGGGGAGATGTCGGTCGGGTTTGGTCTAACCGAATGTGAACATATGGGTCGAAGGCAACCCGGGTTTGAGCCCAAGTTATTTTAATGTGCAACATAAAGATGTTTTAAAGTGAAAGTGATGAATAAATATGCACATTTTTAAACATTGTAACATTACGGACAATTTCGTATTATGAACTGCAGTCTGTCTGAGGTTCATCTTCTTATCAAAGCCATGTCGTCACTCTAACAGATTACAAATCAATATATGTAGTTTTACATATCACTTGGAAAAAGCAACATGTTTGAAAGCGGAAATATAGTGAAGATTCAAAATCCGTAGTTTTATGTATCACTTGGAAAAAGTAAACATGTTTGAAAGCAGAAATATAGTACACATGTTAAATAACGACAAATGTGACCCGTGACCTACCATTGTATCGATACTGTCATAACTTAATCACTCATTAGGTGTTGGGTTTTAATCACAAAAGATGTCAGAACTCATCCCGAAAATCCTTTCAAATTTTCAAGATGGACTCTGCGGGGCCCACTTTTAAGAAAAATTCGACAGAACTTCCCTTAAAAATGGACAACCCAACCTGTGAGAAAAACGACAAAAACACATATTTCTAAATTCAAGATCTCACCACATGCAGTCATCCTATATTTCACAACCACCACAGTTATTAAGCAAAATCCAAGCGTAAGGCAGTAAAATTTATACAATACAGCCTCTTAGGGTTATCAGAGCAATCTACGATAAAATCAAATATATTACATGTGGTAGGTACGAAAGGCAAGTGGCAGAACTGGTGCTAAGCCTCGATCCCACGCTGAAAAGCAACACTGCGAACTGGGCAAAGGAAACCGAAAAGCCCAGGGGAAAGTAAGCGATAAAACATTAGTTGTGAGTGGACAAAAATATTTAATTAAGAAAGAAGTGTTTCTCACTTTCCCACATTTATTGTTTAGAATGTTCTTATGCATGCAATAGGGAACTAAAGGTTTTTAAATCACTTTCATGACTAAGCTAGCCCCGCTGGCTTAAGGGAAGTTCGACCGACCCTGTTAGTCGGACAAATAAATAAATAAGTAAATAATTTAAAAGGTATGAGGAAAAACGTCATCACCATACAATAAAATAAAGTGAGCCGCTAAGGCTCGGGTCGGAGTGTCCCACACTCAAGAGCATCCCATGCTCGGCTCTACTCACCCACTAACACAAAGTAAGTAGGGAGGAGTACCAATAGGCTAGCTAGCAATAAAGTATATCGACCCAGGTATAGTGGGTAAGAACCATATGAAAATAGAGAATTTGTGAGATTTCCTCGAAATCTCACAAGAAAGGAATTTAGTCCAACGACGTGACCCCGCACGCCAACACGATTCAAAATTATGAATCAATATATTAAAATCATGTAAGTTTATAATCTCGAAGAAATCTTCCCTTTCCGAAGATTTTTTCGAGAAATCCGAATCTATTAATAAATAATGATACTTCCATTTTCAGAAATAATCTTATCGAAGATTATTTCTAATAAAAAGTTCGAAATGGAACATAACCATTTCTAATCGGCAATTTGAACCATAACTAATTTCATAATCAAAATCGAATAATTTGCTCATTAAATAACAAATACTTTAAATAATTTCGTAACTTAGAAAATTTAATTGCATGCATGACTTTAAAATCAAACGTCCACTCACAGTATACGGCTAACGTGGTATCCAAGCGTAAGGATCCTCGTCGAATGATGAGTCGGTACCTCGTCCTGTACATAATTATTCGTAACTAACAATTACCGGACGAAAGAAAATAATATTACGATAAACAATAATTAAATCCTAAACCCATAACCTCAATTCCTCCAATTCTCTTCTACAACCAACCAAACTTCACCAACACCGCCCAATCGTCAAATTCAGACTTTACAACAATTATGGAGAAAATCCGACAATCGGATTCACGATTAACATTAATCGAAATCCAAATCTTTAGAAATTTATAACCGATTCAAAACTCCACCAATCCTCACCAAACTTCATATACAAGTTCTAGGATAATTATAGGATTTAACTAGTCAGAAATTGGAATTAAACAGTTACCCTAGCCACCGCTACCGCCGCCCACAGTGGCGGCGCCGCCACCAAAGTCACCACCTCCAATGGCCACCAAATTTTGGCAGCAGCACCTTCTCAACACACCCAATAATTCTCTCAACTATGACCAAGTCAGGAAACGAGTAGAAGTACCTCAACAATTAAGGAGAAGTTTGAACCCGTATGAACAGTAAAATCTTCCAATTATGCTTTCTTCCTCCACGCTGCAAATCGTTGCAAGAGGTTTGAGGAGCATCATCTACGTCGCAAGGCGCTTCTACTGGACTAAGGTTTGTCGCCGGAGGTGGCCGGAATCGGGAGAAATCGGCTTTGACCACTTTTGCTACAGTGAAACTTCAAGAACCCGATGCGTTATTTTCTGGCCAAGCCGCCGTGAGCCACCACCGCAGGCGCCAAGAGGAGGTCGAGACGAGTCCGTAGCCACCGGTTTCACGCTTTTTGGTGGCCGGAAAAGAGAAAGCAACTGGAGTTGCAGAGGAGAGAAAGAAAATGTGCAGAGGAGAAAGAGGGAGCGCGCGGGAGGAGAGAGAGGAAGGAAAAAGAAAGTTACCCGGCTACAGTAGAAAATTCAAATTTATACATTTTTATCATGAACAGTAACTTTAATATTTCGCTTATAACTTTCGCATACGAACTCCGATTTTTACGAACCACATATGCACGCTCTCGGTTTAACGTCCTCTACAACTTTCATGAAGAACATTTTCTCAAATTTTGACCCGAACAAAAAGTCAATTTTTAGGGCTACTAAAATCATATAACGGAGTAAAAATTAAGTGTAACTGACATTTACCGTCAAATTAATAAAAATCGAAAATTCTGGGTTCGGGACGTAACAAAAGACCTCAGTACAATCAAGTGTGATCCATCCACCTATAAGTTATATTTTGATTTGTACTTTTCTAATATGAGATCTTTCCTCTCCAACAACACATTGTCGTTACTTTGACTATTATGATACTAAGGTCACATTCTGTACCTTTTGCGAAACACATTGCCTTCAAACTTGAACGGCGAAGTGAAGTATAGAGCTTTCAATCATCGATCCATAGCTTCTCTATCTCCCGGGCTGTGAACCGCCCCATTGGGATTCTTCCTCTTGGATCCTCCGGATTTGCAAGGAAGCTGCTTGCATCACCGGGACTCTTTGGTGATTTCTTGTAATGACATCTTCTTCCTCTTGCATCAGCATTTTCCGCAACCTATTCATTGTAGCAACGAACCAAAAATACAAAATGAAAGGAAGTTAAGAATTTCTAAGATTTTGATATGAGAAGAGAAGTGTTTGTGAATTAGTGAGATATGATAGAGTGAATGACTCTATATTTATGGAGGGTTGGAAAATGATATATCTGATGATAGAATATGACACGTGGCGGATAAAAATAAAAAACGTAATCTAACCAGCCTTTCAACATTTGATAAGTGGCATTAAAATCAGTAATAAAGTTAAGGATTAAATTCAATTTACCCCCCTGAACTTTGGGCCTATTTAATCAAATTGGTCCTTATACTCTCAAACAACATCACCCGAGTCCAAAATTTGAATCCGGGTCCAAAAATAACGTCAGCTGCTGAGTTGGAGCCGACAAAGGGGCACACATTTCAGATTTTTAAACCCTGAAGGAGGGCAGAATGGACATTTCCTATTTAATATAAGGACTAAATATTTGTTACTCCTCATACTTTTTCCTTAAAAACAGTTTAGTCCAAATTTTTTAAATTAAAGAGTTTAGTCCTTATTCTCTTTAATTCTCACACAACATGTCCTAAAAATGACTATTATACCCTCACTTTCTTTATTTATTTATTTTTGATTTTTCTCTCTTTTTTATTTTTTATTTTTCTGCCTCTCTCTCTCTCTCTCCCTCTCCCTCCCTCCCCCCCCCAAATCTCGAAATACAAAGGGTTTAGTTTTCTTCGAAATCAAGATCAAGAACCAGAGAGCGTTACATACACAAACTCAATACAAAAATCCAAAGCGAAGAACCGAAAACCCATCAATCATTGTCCGAAATTTCTCATACCCAGTAAGCGAAAATGAGTGTTCTTGAATACCTAGATGCCATTAACGTCCTAGAGCTTCAGGTTTGGAACAACGCCGCGTCGCCGTTAAACCCTCCTGGTCTTTCGAATCCGATGCAGCAAAGAGAATCTGAGCCCCGTTTGGGAAACCTCTCTTTTTGCGGTGTCTACGATGGCGTTTAAGCCACTGAAGGGAAATTCGAGGAGGCTATCGGTGGCGCTGAAGAAGATGGGGTATGAGGTTGAAGAAGAGAAAGGTCGAGACGTGGGGAAGATCGATTCGGAGATTGAGGAAATCGAGAAGGAGATAAGCGGATTGAATTCAAGGTTGGAATTGCGGAAACTAGAGAAGGCCCAGAAGTTGGTGGAGAAGAGCGGCAGAGTTGTGGAGGCGAAGTTCATGGAGCCTTCGTAGCAGAGTGTGAAGAATTCCGATGGGTTGAGAAAGATTGAGGAGTCTTTGAATTTGAGCGCCAGGCCGAAGGTTAATCAGAGAGGTATGAGTTTGGGGACATTGGACATTATCGCCGGTGCCAGGTTCCAGTGACCGAGCAAGCTTGAGATAACCCATGTTCAAAAAATACAGGCTCGTCGGAAATCTTGCTTCTTGAAGCTTCGGAACATTGATGAACTGAGGGTTACTAAAGACCCTGGCAAAAGCACGAGTCTTAGCCTGAAATCGAGGAAGACCATGTTGAGAGAGAGAGGGAGAGGGAGAGAGGGAGAACTAGGGAAAAAAAGAGAGAGAGAGAAAAAAAAAAAAAAAGAAGTGAGGGGTATAATAGTCATTTTAGAACCTATTGTGTGAGAATTAGAGAGAATAAAGACTGTTTAATTTAAAAATTTTGGCCTAAACTGTTTTTAAGAGAAAAGTATGAGGAGTAACAAGTGTTTAGTCCTTAATATAATTTTTAAGTTTTATTTTTAATCTTTCTCTATATTCTCTCTCTCCTTCTCTCTCTCCCCTTTCTGTCTCTTCACTGTGTAATCCTCATGGCGGAGGCTGCAAAGAGAGACTTGCAAACACCCAAGAGATCCTCCAACTCCTGATCCAATCCCAAATCCTCATCGCCTTATCTCTCTCCTCCTCCTACTCCGTTCTCCGCCACTCCTCGCCGATCCACGCGTCGCACCTCCCTACACATCGACGCCTTCCCTCCTCCTCCTCCTCCTCCTCCTCCTCCGACCATGTCAACACCCCAAAATCTGTTGCACAAGGAAAGAAATCGAAGCACAAGGAGAATGGCAAGTTGAGTAGAGCTGAAGTTGAGTTCTCGCTGGTGTCGCCGGAGAGATCGGAGAAGAAGAAAAGGAAGAGAGGCCATACGAGGAAGGTGGATATGCGTGGTGGTATGGCTAGCAAGAAGAGGCAGGTCGTTTACAAGAAGGTTGTGTATGATGGAGGTGAGTTTGAGGTTGGTGATGATGTGTATATGAAGAGGAGAGAAGATGCGAGCTCCGACGAGGAAGCGGTTCAGGTGGAGCAATGTCGTTTGAAATTTAATTTTAGTTTGATCTGGAAATTTTGGATTTTGGATCTTGGATCTTGAAATTGTAGTTGAATTTGGTGATTTGGGAGGGAGTTCGGGAGTAGATTACTTCAGTGGCGGCACGAAGATCAGCGGCGGTAAGGGAGGCGGTGAGGTTGTTTGTTGAGCTGGTTAAGAATGTGAAGGCGAAAGTTTCGGTTGGGATGAGCTGACAAAGAGTAAGAGATAGAGAGAGAGAGTATAGAGAAAAAAAAATGAGAAATTATATTAAATAAGAAATGTCCATTCAGCCTTCCTTCAGGGTTTAAAAATCTTAAGTGTGGGTCTCCTTGTCAGCTCCAACTCAGCAGCTGACGTCATTTTTGGAACTGGATTCAAATTTTGGACTCGAGTAATGTTGTTTGAGAGTATAAGGACCAGTTTGATTAAAAAAGAAGTTTAAGGACTAGTCTGATTTTAGGCCCAAAGTTCAGGGGGGTAAACTGAATTTTTTCCTACAGTTAAAATAGAAAATGTTATCTTATCTGTAATTTAATAAAACTCATATCAGCCGACACGTGGTGAATAAAATCTCAACCGAGATAGAGATAAGATATCGGATCCGAATAGTATTGACACGTGGCACGAATATATATTATTCCCAAAAATAAATAAAAAATGAAAAATAATTTTAAATTCAATTAATGACGATATATTATATAAAAATAAGAGAAAATTACTGGTCACACCTTATACTTTTAGGGGGTCAACAGTTCAGTCATTGATATCCTAATTTTAACAAGTAACTCCTCAAACATTCAAATTTCACATGATATGGTCTACAATTACTGTTTTATCCCTCACTTCATGTTATATATATATATATATATATATATATATATTTATATATATATATATTTACCCCTCACTTCATCTTACACACACACACACACTTATATATAGTTACTCCTCACTTCATCTTTTATATATATATATATATATATATACATACATATATATATATATATAGGATTTTTCTCAGGTAAGGATGTCCTTAGTTTTTCTTAGGTGCGGATTTGGTGTTTTCACCCACTTTCCGATCATATTTTCACATCTTAACCGTTCAGTTTTTAGAGCCTAATGTATAGATCCCCCCTGTAAAATTTCAGCCAATTTGGTGATCGTTAAGACATCCAAAACTGCAATTTACACGAACGGACCGAATCTGTCGAACCGGAACCGTTCGTATTTATAATGATAAATTACAGTTTTGGATACCTTAACGATCACCAAATTGACTGAAAATTTTCAGAAGTGATCTATACATTAGGACCTAAAAACTGAACGGTTAAGATATGAAAATGTGATCGGAAAGTGGGTTAAAACCGAAAATCCGTACCTAAGAAAAACTAAGGAGGTCCTTAGCCAAGAAGGACTGTATATATATATATATATCTATACAGGGCTCTTCTAGTGAGAGATCCCCTTTTTTTGGTATTTTATAGGGATAGGCATTATACCAACTTTTCGATCATATTTTCGCATCTTAACCGTTCAGTTTTTAGGTCCTAATGTATAGATCACCTCTGCAAATTTTCAGCCAATTTGATGATCGTTAAGACATCCAAAACTGCAATTTACCATTATAAACACGAACGGTTCCGGTTCGACAGATTCGGTCCGTTCGTGTAAGTTGCAGTTTTGGATGCCTTAACGATTACCAATTTGGCTGAAAATTTACAGAAGTGATCTATACATTAGGACCTAAAAACTGAATGGTTAAGATGTGAAAATATGATCTAAAAGTTGGTCTAATGTCTATCCCTATAAAAGACCAAAAAAATGGATCCCTTAGTGGAAGCCCTATGTGTGTGTGTGTGTGTGTGTGTGTATATATATATATATATGATAGAGAGAGAGAGAGAGAGAGAGAGAGAGAGAGAGAGAGAGAGAGAGAGAGAGAGAGAGAGAGAGGAATTAAGAAAAGAGACAAAAAAAAAGAAGAGTAAAATAGTCATTTTGAACTTATTGTGTGAAAATTATAGAGAATAAAGACTAAACTGTTTAATTTAAAAGACGAGGGACTGAACTGTTTTTTAGAGAAAAATACAGGGAGTGACCAGTAATTTCCCCTAAAAATAATTATGTATGATATTTAAATTCATATTGTATTTAAGTAATTGTCTAAAATGATTAAATTTATAAAATGACTTTGGCTTTTGAATAAAGGGGATAGAGATGTAAAATATGAATATTTGTAATAACACTAGAAGTGTCAAATTTTGCAAATGACTTTGGTTTTTGACTCAAGGATTGTAGATGCCCTTATATGTTTGGTTGAAATATTCATTTGCTCTGATCATATATGGATTTGTGTTTTTCACCTACACAAAGCATTCCATCTTTAATGTAGTCTAATGCTTAACCGGATTATGTGTTTTCACTAGACCCATATATTACCAGGTTCCTCCTTGTACTCGTTTGCATATTAGTTTATTAGAGAGAGAGCCAGTGTGTTATAAAACCCGCGTGTTTGCTACCGCTACCAAGGCCATTACTCAGTCTTACTCAAAATCTGTGTGATTTTTCTTTTTTGGACAAAAACAATCTGGGTAATTACATACAAAAAGAAGTAAACTGTTTTTGAGCAATTACAGTAAGAGTGAAGCCATTTTTTGGGGTTTATACAGTTCAGCTGTTGGTCTAGTTCTGATTCCCTTCTAGGACAACAAATTCTGAGCCACCTCCTGAACACCGTGTTCATCGCTCTTTTGTTATTAATCGATGAAAATGCTACAAGGTCTGGCTATGTTGGGAATGGCATATGGCCACCATGAGCCTCAGCTTCCAGTTGCCTTCCCCTTCTGATTTCTTCCATTTCAACTGTGCTCAAGTGTTGCACTCGCTCATGATACGCTTGTTATTATGTCAATGCATTATGCTTATTTCTTTATGTTAGCCGATGATGTTATTTTGGCAGCTCATACATAAGTTTAGATTTCCTGCTGTAGTTTCTTTTATACATTTGTTCTTTCTGGGATCTCAATATGGCATGTAGCTATGCCATATTGTCTTCTTTGTAGACTATGGAGGATTGGCATTTGGCACATGTGTGTGCATAAACATTATTGGGCAGCTTTTATTGATTGACACAGTGATACACCTTCTTTCAGAAGAATATGTCTTGTATGCTAGTACTGCAGCTCTCTGAGCCTAGGTACATTTTCATTTTCATATACTGTAATTTGTAAATGGTTTCATATAATGTTTATATAGCCTTGGAGAGGTGGCCTTAAATTCTGCTGGGTCTTAAGCAGTGTGACTGCGAGGGGATGATGTCAAATATTCCTGTGCCCTGTGCTTCTGTTTTTCTCCTACATCTTAGACTACAGTTAATTTTAGGTGATTAGCGATGTTGGGTTTGCCTTAATCTTAATTGGATAGAATAGTCTGGTTACTTGGGCGATGTTTGCCAAGCAAATAGATTGATTATTGCATTGATATCTTCGATTCCACTCTAAAAATTTCATGCTTAAGAAATCAACCACATCCATTGTAAACAATAGCTTCCTTCCCACTCGAGCTCCGTTAGCCATCCCTTCCACATTGACTACTGAAAGAAGAAAAAGAAAATTGGCTTCTACTGAAGCATATGGTTTTTCCATCCCATAAACTATAGCCAGTTGCTCATATTAAACTGTGACTGGACATATATATATATATATATATATATATATATATATATATATATAAGTCCACTACAAGTCTAGTACCCCACATCCCAAGATTATGACAACGCCCTTCCAACGGCTACAGTTTTTAAATACAAATGAAACCGAGACGGATGCAAGAAGTCCCTTTCCTTGTTGTCATCATTTCTTTGCTGTACCTAAGGTCATACCTGCACTCCTGCACATTAATTTTCCTGCTTAATTTAACAAAACCCAGAAAAGAAAAATTAAGAAACCTGTGATTGGTCATATATTTCAGGCACTTTGTTTAACTGAACGTTTAAATCTTACTGTTCCTGTTGAACAAGTGACTTACTGCCTCAAGATGGGAAGGAAAGGACAATCTATGGCTATAGGGAATCTTTTAGGCAACCCTAAGTGATTGATTCCCAGAGCTTTTATAATATTTCAGTTTTGTTGACCACAGCCCAGCATATGCTTGTAGAAATGTCCCGAAGCCTCTGACATATGATCTTGGCAGTTAAGACCTTTTCTTTGTCATATACTGGTTGGCTTTGAGGTTTGAATGCTTCCCAGTTGGTCTTACTGCTGGTTTGATAACGTAGCTGGTGTTAATTGTTGTCCAGACTGAGTTGCTTGCCGACTACTCAACTTGGGTTGAAACTTGAAAGTGATCCATCCGGCGACCATCATCTGTCCGAAAGAGTTTGATTCTAGCTGTTATGTTGTGATTGGAGATGGCTTGCAGGTATATTCAGTTGACCCGTTTGAGGTAGTTGTGTTTTGTTAATTTGTTTCTGGGAAAAGTTGGTATGGTCAATGACGGAATTTAGGGGAAGCTAAGTGAATGGTTCTTTTGTGAAACCAGAAAGCAGTTATCAGAGTTTTGAATTCGTTTAGGGGTGAGACAGTTTTAAGGAGTGAAAGGAAGATGGAAGGAAGGGGGCTTTCAGACTTCTATAGGAATACTAGTGAAGAGTTGATCCTGAGATCTTATATGGAGAGCTCAAATGGAACTCCTCTACCAACCATGGAGATGCTTGGCTTCAAGAATTTGTCACAAAATTTTCGTGCAGATAGCGAGGAGCTCTTCAAAAGCTGGCTCACAACTGGAGAGGCAAGCAATTATCTGTATTCTTTGACTTATAATCCTGGCTCAGATTTTGATCATTCATTGAATGTTTGATAGCATCTAGCTTTAGGTCAACATGTCATCCACATTCAGGCACCATTGACGGGACCTTGTCTCTCTTTTATAGTTTTACTCCAAATTTGCAGATATTTTCTTCTATGGAACTTTATGAAACATTGAGCATTCTATCTGCTGCCTGTAATCATAATCTGAGTGAATAGTTGAATTAAGATCCCAGCCTACTGACTTACTGATAGTTTCTTGCTACATAAGTCTTTAGATCTCCATTTAAGCACACCAGAAAGCAACAGAACTTTTTTATTACTCTATAGTCTATACTCTAATAATCAAATCATTAGTTCAAATTAACAAAGCCAAAAGGAACAGGAAGATATAGATTTATCAGATCATGATAAGCTAAGAAGACAAAAACTCATTCAATGCATATTTTGCTCTTATGGTCACCTTGCCCCATTCTACCCATTTTCTGATTGTCTTTTTTGTTGATTGACCTGTATCTGCTTGCAGAACAATACCTACAATTCCTCAAACATTGCACATCGAACTCGATCAAGGAGGTAAGTAGGTTTTCATTACTAGTAACCGTAGCATTATTTCTGCTCAATTCTAACAAGTTTTTGCTACACCTTTTGAATTTACTCTCTCTCTAAAACTTTTTCCTGCTTTGTCACTTCAAAATCTTCTCATGTGTTTTTTCCTCCAACAAACTTCGTTAATTTGATTTTTGCGGTTTGCTTATCGAAAGCTCATATTACTTTATACAACACAGGATATCCACTGAAATAGCTAGTTTGTCTGCTCACCAACATGTTGGTCTACTTCAAAAGAAAAGAAGCAATGAAGTTTTATTTCCTCAATATAACCCCATGCCTGATGAGAACTCAGCTGACCTCAATCAACATTCAAACAGGTGGCTACTTCTCCTTTCAATAGATTTTCATGTAATATATATTGTATGTGCTTCTGTGTAGAATTTTATGGACGTCCAGAATGTTATTCTACATCACGACTTTTCTTCATATGATAACATTAATTCTTTGTCAGAATTAGTTATGTTAATTCAGTTTGGTCTCAATTTTTTCAGACTTTGTGTTGAAAGAGGAAAGCAAGCTAGTGACTTATATTTGGCTAAGGTAGGTTAACATTGATTCTTTCATTATTCAGTTAAACAAGCTTCATGCTGTATCTAATATTTTGCTATAACTGCAGGCCTGGTTTCACAGTTCCCAACCCATGACAAGAAGCCGGTCCTCTGAATTGCGGTATGGTATATCATTCGCTTAACCACTGGATTTCTGTACTGTCTCCTATTTTCAGCCCTCTATTGACTCTAAACAGTATTTATGCCCTTCATCCCTCAGTTGATGTGGTAGAGTGTGTCATGTTCTCTGTTTTGAGATATCAATTCAATTTTTTTTTTTGGACCTGGAGATACAAATTCATTTCTTTCGATTAATTGTGTATGCAAATTGTCTCTTAACATATACACAGATATCCAAGAACACTAGTTAGTTTTTCAGATTTTCTTGTACTAAGGAATCTTGGCATCATCTGATTAGGTTCACTGACTGTATAAATGGTATGCAGGAAGAGATATGTTGCCTTGCAAAATTCTCAACCAGCGATAGGTCTGGATGGCCTTCAAAATGCTTCAGGGAATTATAACAATGTAGTAAAAGAAGAATTTGCATTTTCAAATGGCTTTAATGTTCCCTCAATATGTGAGGTTTCTAACCAGTTGGGTCCCTTCATTTCTCCATCCAATTCATCCTCATCCACTTTCGACACCCCTCAAATGGGTGACATGGATAAAGTATCATCTGTTGTGAGCATGCTAAAGGGTACATTAGAGCGCAAAAAGCTTAGCAACCAGGTTGAAAAAGGTGCAGAGGATGATAGCTCCACTAGGCTTTTCCCTGGTCAAGAAGTTATAGTCAACCCTGGTTTTGATCAAGGGCAAGGTAATCAGCTTCAAGATATGGTGAGAACTTTTCAGGACGTATCCACTATCGAAGTTAAGGATCATGGGTGTATGCAAAAAGCTGAAGGATCCCTGGATCTTGAGATGGAAGGTTTCGTAAATCTCACAAACCCAAACCCGTTGAGCAGGAATTCTCAAGAACCTTCACAAAGTGAATCATCTGCTGCAGCACCAGTAGTTTCATCTGGGTTTGATGCATGTGATGGTCCCAGCAACTCAAGTCAAACTCTGAGCATATGTGAAAGTTCACTGAAACGAGCTGGAAATAGGAGTTCAGAAAATGGCTCTAGATCAACAGGTGATGATTTTATACATGACTTGCACGCAATCCAGTCATAATTATTCTGTCATTTACCTTTTGAACCAGTATTCCCTACTTATAAAAGCTGTTTGAAGAAATGGTGTTTTAAACTCACATTGCTTGAAACTGTGCCTTCATATAGTTTTCTGATCCATATCCCAACCTTTACAAGTCTACCAAAACGATGTTAATATTCTGTAGGCATATAGGCAGGTCTCAGAAACCTTAATTGTGCCAACCATTGCAATTGACTAAAGTCTAAATATTTAAACTATTGAGGTATTTTTCTAAATTGTAGTTTTAATAATTGTTTCCACTATCCCCACTGCTTGACGTTCATATAAATGTGAAAAAGATGCAGCATGAAAAGATTTCTTTCAGTCTCTTTTCTTAAATTTGATATTCAGTTTCTTTCATGCAATAAAAGTCCCTTCTCATGGATCTGCAGATATCAGAGAACGTATTATTGGCAATTTGAAAGATGATCAAAAGGTAAACTCCACTCTTTGATTGTGAATGTTGCATGTCATGATGTAAAATGTGGAGTCAATACTCAAAAAGTTTACTTAGTTCCATTTTTTGTGGTCACCTTTCACAGAGGGGAGAACGTTTAGAGCGATATGGATCTGTGACATCAGCCACTTCAGGTAATTAATCATGTTTAGAGTTCATATATCACCATGAAAATTGGCTTTTCTATTAGATGCTACCTCACAAAAATAAGCAAAATGTTCTTGGTTATTCAAGCACAAACTGATCTTAATCTGTGAGGTTCACATGTGGACTTACCTGATTGTACAATTGAATTGCATATAATATAACTGATAGGTTACAAATACGGACTTACCAACATTTTAACTTTCACAGATCGAGTACAGATATGATTCACTTTTTCTTTTGTCTGTGTTTTAAAAACCTTTTCCTACTACTATAGTCTTTATCTTCATACTATACCTGCATGAAGAAATTCTTTGAAAGATGCATTACTGTATAATTTGGAGTCTGGTATTCTCTCTCTAACCATGAAAAGGGTTGTGCAGGAGATAAGGAGGATGCCACAAAAAAGCGGAGGGTGGAGAGATCACGCAAGTACGTACACTAATATCTGCAACTTGGGGAGAGTATTGTCTTCCCCAGCAGCATATACTCCTCCTTTATTCACATTTTTCCTTCTTTCTGTTTTTATTTTATTCATAACAATGGATTGGACTGAGTCAATTGAATAACAATTAAGTTTTAGCTCTATTCAGTTATTTTAATCCAAGACAAAAAGTCTTGAAAACTCTTCATTTGATTTGGATTCTCATGTGTCAAACATACTTGATTGTAAAGGAGTTACTTAACATGGACACGATCATCATCTACTTCTGAAATGCTACAAGTAGTTTACAGATCGATGACAAGGTTTATTAACTTTTGATATTCTTGCTGATGTAGAATGGCAGAGGCAAAGGAAAGGAACTCATCTCCAGTAATTCCATCAGATATACAATCTGTCTTGAAGCGGTGTGAAAATCTTGAAAAGGAAGTCCGGTCCCTCAAACTTAACTTGTCCTTCATGAATAGGTAACGAAACAAGATCACTTTCATTTGCTTAGTATCAGTTTTTGAGGTCTCCAAGTTTCAAGCAACTGTGAGGGGGGCTCTTTTACTCAATCAATGTATAACTATTGAATATGCATATAGCTAGGATGATCTGGTGTCTAAGGAAAGAATAGAAAGAACATTTTATTGGACAATGATGTCTACAATGAAGCAAGAGTTTGACATGAATATAATATATATCTTCTTAAATAACTGTACAGTAGAGGAGACAACTTATGACAAGCTTCAATTTTCGTATCAGCTAGCTCTATTCTTTACTAGTAATGGAAACTTATTTAGTAGTGTCTTGTTCAACAACTTAATGGAGTATACATGAATTTGAAGCAAAAGCATGAAAGGAACAAATTGTGAAGTATCCATAGCCTGTGCTTAGAGTGTCTTATTTTCATTGCTGGATCAAATGTCTGAACATTTGGGAGGAATCCCTCTCCTCCTAAACTCTAAATGAGCGGTTAATGTATTAATCCTATATAAATGATTTGATCATTTGACAGTCTGAATTGATTTAACAGTTAATGTTTTTGCTTTTATCTTCAAAGCCCTAACAAATTAAGGGTGGAACCTTATAAATTTACTCTCTTAAATTTTGGAAAATGAGTACATATCATTCTTTTGGAACGTAAATTCTCTTGATTGCATGTGAAAATGCACCTTCAGGTTGGAGCTGAATATTTGTTGCTCAACTATGTGTCACATTGTTTCAGGAAGGATTCCGAGCAGACAAAGCAGATAGAGGAGCTTCAGCAGCAAAACGAAGAATTAACAGATGAAAAGGAGCGCCTTTTAGAAGAGATTGAAAGGATCCTTGCAGAAAATGGCAAGATTTGAAACATGGTAACCATGGTTAACCTTTTGTAATAAATACAACCATGAATATATCAACTCTACAATGATGTAATGCGTATTATTGTTCAAATGGAGTGGTAGTACTAAACCCTAGTTAGTAGTGGAGAAAGAAATTGCAGTCGATACCAAAAGAGCTATAGCAGGCACCTCTAGTCATTAATTGTCTGCATATCCCCTACTGAAGGATCTGTCAAAATATAAAATAGGCATGCATTTCAGGGACCAACTTGCAGGTGCAGGTAACAAGAATAAGATTGAAATAACTAGATCGAAAAGCTCAACACCCTATCCGTGGTGTGGCTAGCTCATACCAGGAATTGATTGGCCGGAAAACCAGACAAGCTTATACAAAGGACTTCCTACTTGTACAAAGGAGTTGCATTTCATGTCAATGAACCATCTCATTTTGAGTTAGTTGAGCAAGAGTTAAGAGGAGAATATTGGAGGAATACAATGAATATAAGCAGAACCTTGTTTGAAACCCAAATATATAGATGTTGCACATTTTGCACATAGCAAAGATTCTAGTAACAGTTCTCTGTATGGTTCATGATCAATATATGGTTTTGTATCAACATAGTAACTGAACTAATCGCGAAGAATCAAAAAGTTTGCAATCTGTAGATTTGGGATGTGAAGCATATAAGAAATTAACTCCATGATTGACTGTCAAAAGAACGTAAAACTTGACCAAATACAACATGCTGTAGTGCTTAACCTACTATTTGAGTGGTAATTTGTCGAATGTTCTCGTCTTATTTGTGAACTTCAGCAGGGAATCCACATCAATAAAGGCATACAAACCACAACCATAACAAGCACAGAACTCATTTTACTACTTCCCAGTTCCCACTGACATGCAAAAACCATTTTGCAACAATCAGAAGTTCTGAACACTTGCTTGTGGACGAAAAGGAAGAAAGAAAAAAGTAGTATTCCAAGCTCTTCTAACATAAGTTTTATTACGCATCAACTTTATGTGGACTACATCAGCATTCTGCTCCATATGTCTCATAGGGAACTGAAACTGAGGATCCGTTCGGTTTGCCCTGCTCCATGCTGGTTTGTTGGATCTTCCAAAGCAGGTGCCGTCGATATAGCTAGTGAATTTAACAGAGTTGGAAACTCCTATAAAGCAAAGCTTCAAGATCCTAGCCTGCAATTGTCGGGGTCTCAATAATATTGAGACTCAAGATGCCCTAGTCAATATTGTGAGTCAGAAAAACCCTAGTATTGTCTTTCTATCGGAAACCCTAGCCACGCCGGATTTGCTCAACGATGTTCGTCGACGTATAGGCTTTGACGGTGTCCTCTGCTCACCACGAGATGATGACTGTCGGGGGCTGGGACTATTTTGGAAGGCTGAAATCCCTGTGCATTTACGAAATTACTCGGCCAATCATATGCAGAAGTGGGAGTGGTTGGTTCAGAGGGTGTGTTTCGCTCCACAGGATTATATGGTGTCGCTACAACAGCAAATCGTAATATTACGTGGAACCTGCTTAGAACCCTAGCAGCCCAGGTGTTGTAAAAAATATGAGACGGAATTCCTGTAAAATTAAAATAAAATAATATGGATATATCTTGGGAAATAAGAATAGAAATATAGATAAGAAAATGAAATAAAATAAGAAAATAATATAATATATAGGATTTTATATAGGAAAACTTATTGAGTCAAGGCGTGCAAGCACATTGTCCTAAGAGAAGATTCGTCCCCTACTAAACATGGTTGAATGACGAACTTCCCCCAAGATACAATAACTCTTCGAGCTCCGTCGTGCAGCTAAGAAGCCTCATTGAACCTTAATCATCCGTACACTCAAAACGGTATATACTTAAAATAGATATATGTATAATATGGAAGAGGACTTTAGATAGCTAGGGTGTTGTGCTAGAGTGGTTGCATGATGGTGGAGTGTCATCTCGATATTTCATATCCGACAATATGTCCAACTACACATGCCTTCCAACCATATGTCTTCCAACTCTAGCCATGTACCCTTATATAGGTCATACTTGTCATGACCATAATTAGCCTCATAAACCATATAACGGTCAAATAATAATCATATATTTATAACATAAAACTGTTAAACCATAAATAAAGTAATAAACACAAAATAAAAATAACCCCGAAAATAAATAAAGAAATAAATAAATATATTTTAATTTTAAATCATAAAATTTCCAACACCATGCTCATCTTCCATGGTTAATTGCCGGTGATTTTAATGAAATCTTGTGTCTGGCGGACAAGTCAGGGGGTCCGGCTCGCAGTGTAGCTCAGATGACTCGTTTTCTCCAAGCTCTGGTGGACTGTGGTCTGATGGATATGGGATTTGTGGGTTCCCTGCTTTACCTGGGCAAATCGATTTACCAAAGAACGTCTTGACAGAGCTTGTTAGAATGTACAATGGAGAGAGTTGTATCCTTTCTCCCGTGTTCTTACCCTACCCCTGAGTAGATCTTATCATTGTCCCTTACTCGTTGAGGTTAATCCCAAGAGGCCTATAGTGGGACGCTCTCCCCGGCGGTTTCATTTTGAAGAAATGTGGTTGTCTCACTCCAATTGTGGGAATGTGGTGAAGAAAGGATGGATGTTGCCTTCGACTGGGGAGGTTATGTCTCAGGTTGGTAGGAAGATTCAACAAACGGGTAACCTATTTCTTAGTTGGCATGACGGAGTTTTTCAGCAACGACAGGTTGAGATGAAGTTGATTCAGTCTAAACTGGATGTGTTAATGCAATCAAATCATCAGGAATCCCATTTTGAGGAGCTGCGAGCTCTCCAGTTTCGTTTGAACGAGCTGCTCTCCATTAATGAAACATATGTTAGGCAACGTTCCAAGATTCAATGGCTTCGGGAGGGTGATAGAAATGCTAGTTTTTTTCACAGAAGAGCCTCGAATAGACGATGTAGAAACCGAGTCAAGGGTTTGCTGACGGAGGATGGGCAGTGGACCACCGACCCGAGTGAAGTGACTAATGTCCTAGTCCACTACTACGAGTCTATCTTTTATTCAGAAAATTCTGATCCTTTGGCTACTAAAATGATTCTTGATTGTATTCAACCTCGACTCACTGAGAGTATGAATGCAGAACTCTTGGCCCCTTACTCAGATGATGAGATTAAAAGCGCCTTATTGCAGATGCATCCTTCAAAGTCACTGGGACCAGATGGCATGTCTCTTGTTTTTTTCAGAAGTTTTGGGATGTGGTGGAATTTGATGTTTGTAAGGCAGTTCGAGAAGTACTCAGCACTGGAATGATTTCCCAAGAGTCAAACTTCACCCACCTTGTCTTGATTCCCCAGATTAAAGAGGCAAAACTCGCATCAGACTTACGCCCTATTGCGCTTTGCAATGTGGTATACAAGATTGCTTCAAAAGTATTGGCTAACAGGCTGAAAAAGTTACTTCCGGACATTATTTCTCCACTTCAAAGTGCGTTCGTTCTAGGTCGTCTCATCTCTGACAATACTCTTGTGGCCACTGAAGTAGCCCATTTTATGAAGAAGCTTCGACGACAGGCTGATGGTTTCTTTTCCTTGAAGCTTGATGTCTCTAAGGCCTATAATAGGCTTGAGTGGCGTTACTTAGAGGCTATTCTGTTGAAACTTGGCTTTTCTAGAATTTGGGTAGATGTTACATTGGCTACGGTTAAGTCTGTAAGTTACTCTATTTTAATTAATGGTAATCCTACTGATTTTATTTTGCCAACAAGAGGTATCAGACAAGGGGATCCTCTCTCCCCGTATCTGTTTATCTTATGTGTCGAAGGTCTCTCTGCATTGATTTCTTCAGTGTTCACAATGGGGCTATCAGAGGACTCACTATGTCACCATCTGCTCCAACCATACATCACTTGCTATTTGTGGATGATAGCTTTCTGTTTGGAGAAGCTTCTGTTCGAGAGTGTCAGGCTATCAAGAATATTCTATCCATTTACGCCAAGGCGTCAGGGCAGAAGATTAACCTGGAGAAATCTAGTGTGGTGTTTAGTGGTAATGTGGGATTGCATTTGAGGACTCACCTAGCTGGCATTCTTGGGGTTAAGTGCGTGAAGGAGCATGGGTTATATCTCGGCCTGCCAATACATGTAGGTCATAATGAAGCAGCCATATTTGCTTATTTAAAGGAACGGCTCACCAAGAAGTTGATCAGCTGGAGATCTAAAATCCTTAGTGCAGGGGGGAAGAGCTCCTTCTCAAAGTTGTTGCTCAAGCTCTCCCGAATTATGTCATGAACTGTTACTTGCTTCCTAAGTGCCTATGTGAAGATCTCCAACAACTCTGTGCCCAATTTTTTTGGGGTATCACTGATGAGAAAGAGAAGATTCATTAGAGGTCCTGGGATAGAATGTGTCTCCCAAAAGAGCAGGGTGGTTTAGGTTTTAAATATCTATATGCTCATAATCTAGCTATGTTGTCGAAACAAGGGTGGAGATTGTTGTCTAACCCTAATTCACTTGTAGCTCGGGTCTTCAAGTCTATCTACTACCCTCATGGTTCATTTCTTACAGCTGATCTGGGAGATCGATCATCCTACTCTTGGCTTAGCATCCTGGAAGCCAGACCAACACTTCAAGCTGGTATTTTTTGGAGAATTGGCAATGGAACAGCGGTTAATATATGGAATGATGACTGGATCCCTAATGTAGCTGCCCATTCCTTAACTAGACCGTCTGATACTATATTTGAGTTGGTCTCTGATTTGCTTGACCCTAGTACTGGGTGTTGGGATCGGGCTGCAGTTCATGCATGCTTCGACGAGACGTAGCCATGCATTTTTGTCTATTCCCTTAAGTAGACATTTTGGGGCAGATAAGATTGCTTGGAAATTTGATAAGAAAGGTTGGTTCTCAGTTAAATCTGCATATAAGGTGGCTCGTGCTTTTTGTATTGGTCACATCTTTGCTTCAACATCCACTGGAGACCATTACACTCAGCTTGGGAAGGCTTTATGGAAGGCCAAAGTTCCAAACAAGGTGGCCATTTTTGGATGGAGAACTGCTCATAATCTTCTACCCACTAGAGGGGCACTGACAGCTAAAGGTTACACTGGGGAGATACATTGTGTTGTGTGTTCTCATGCACCATAGTCACTTGCACACCTTTTATGTGAGTGCTCGATAGCCTGGAGTATTTGGAGTGATCACCCTTTCTATATTCCTCCTTCTAGTCAGCCGTGGAAGGACTGGTCGTTGGCTAGGGCCAGCTCCATGTCCTCATTCCTTTTTGATAAACTGTTTGTCTTCTTATGGAGTATGTGGAGGAATCGAAATGACATGCTATGGAAGAATCGTTCCTAACCTAGTTCCTCTCTAGTGGCGACGGCCTTAGCTTGGTATGAGGAATATCTACAAGCTAACTCGAGTGGACTTTCTTCTCCTGGTAGTCAGAAGATGAGTACAAAGTGGGAACCCCCTTTTGGTGATGTTTTGAAGTTGAATGTCGACCGATCTTTCCTCCCTAACGTTCCATATGGAGGTACTGGTGGGGTGCTCCGTAATATGCAAGGACAATTTTTGGCAGCTTTTGTTCACAAGGTGGACTTTATCAGCTCTCCTCTTCACTCTGAGCTACTGGCTTTAAAGCAAGGTTTGCATTTCTTGCATTCCATGCATGTAACAAGGACAGTCATTGAAAGTGATTGTCAAGTGGCAGTAGCGGCTATCAACAGTGAGCAGACTAATCTATCCCAGCTTAGTGCCTTAATTGCTGAAATTAAAGACTTTCTAGGCTCTAGTGTGGAAGTTGTCATACGGTTTGTCCCCAAGCAGGCCAATGTTGTAGCTCATAGACTTGCAAGTCATGGTATTGAATCTAATGTCAATCATGAGTTGTTTGTAAATGCTCCAGACTTATTACTGGATGCCCTTATGTACGATCTCAATCGTATTCAGTAATAAATTTCCGTTGCTTCAAAAAAAAAAAATTAAAATACCCTTTTAGAATAAGTTCTTTTGAAAACAAAGGAATATCATCCATTTTTGGGCAGGATTAATTAAGATGTGTGATTGAGGATCTATATCTCTTAAAATACTTATGAGATTGCTTCAAGTCTTTGCTGTAGTTTCAGCTTGTGTGGTAATTAGTGTTCTCTTTGACATTTTTTGAATGCCTAGTCGAGTACTTAACAGGCAAAAAGTATGTCTTGGATCACTTGAGAAGTACTGATACTCAGAAGTTACCCCTGACCAGCTAGGCTATTTGACCACAAGCCATTTTCTCTGTTCTGAATGTGGACTTCGGCACTTTGTTTTGTCCGAGTCAGTGGGGACAATTTTGCATATCCATGTGTAGCAGATTAGATGTCAAGAAAGTATATTATACTGTTTTCTCAACGATGTATGCATTAATCCATTCTATGTGGTTGATGATGACTCAACATGATGAATGATAGTTGATTACCTTTCAATTTCCTGCATAATATAGATTTTCATTGTCTATAACTAAAAGTTGATAATGAAGCTTCAGGCAGAGGGAAACATTCAACATTGTTTACCTTCCAAAGGGCAATGGCAGCAAATAAGACAGTTCAACAACAGCAAGGATTTATTTCAATCAGCAAAATTACAAGGAAAGAAGCTTACACAAAATTACAAGGAAACTAGCTTAGAATTCATCATATATAGTTTGCACTTTGCACTTCACCTGTTAAAAATGGTATCAACTTGATCGAGTCTGCCTGATGAACAACAGTTTGAAACCATCTTGGCATCCCTTCAAATTCCAGATCTATAAAATTTCCATTAGTTGGGTCATAAAGAACTAGAGCCCTACTTTTGTACTCCAACAAGATATGGCCACTCTCCGAAACGTTCAAAACCCGAATAACCACATCTCTTGCTTTGTCTGCTATACGGGATATCGTCCAGGGTCGGTAGTTGCCAACCTCATCATCACGCTTTTGTTCCAGTGTCTGCGGAATGTGACTTCCTGTGCTCCATTCTCTGACCCATGATTCTCTCACACCATACTCCTTCATAACCCATATATCTAATTGCCAAATTATGGACAAACCAACTGCAGCAAGACAACCTCCTACAACCAGAGGATGAATACACCTCCTGCTTCCAAACTCTGGGGTTGGAACCTTTCTGAATTGCTCATCATATAGGTCAAACGAGACGAGCTGGCCACCAGATCGCAGTCTGCGTGAGGTCCAAGTGGCCCAATGAAGTCTTCCATTGACCAATGTCTGTGCTGGTGACGAATCCAAGTAGTGAGATGCACTGCCTATACTTCTCCAGATAGGTCTTCCTGTTGTGAAAATCTGAACGTCGGATAGTCGGGGAAATTTACTGTAGTAAGTCCGGCAATCTCTATAACCATAGTATTCTCCATGACCATTGTAATAGGTTATCTTCACTACCTTGTATACTTCAGTCAAGGGACCATACCCAAATCCAAATACCACATGTCTATGTCGATTAGGATACTGGGTGGTCCTAGGCAGCTCTATATAATCCCTAGTGAATGGATTATATATGTATAGTGCAACATTGTTCACTGCATCAGCTAAGCAGAGCAAACCATCAAATGAGCCTACCACATCAAACTCAGGCATTAAAGCACAGAAAGGTTTGTTAATTTTCTTTTGTGCTATCTTCTTGCCATCATGGTTAGAAGGGAAATCGACAAAGTAAAGCTCATTTTTAATGGGATGATCACAGTGCAGGATGAGGCCTAGGTTTGCAACTATGTTACAGCTATGCTGCCTGGGCAAAGTATCAAGGTGACTACGTGCTAGTACACGCCATGAGCGGCACACATACCCGAATTGCACCACAGAGGAAAGAGGAAGCCTGGAAAGTATGTCGACGATGATTTCAGATGGGAGACTTTTCAGCCAAGTTACTGATTGCTCTTCTCCTTGGTTTCTCCTCCTCCTAGAATCTGAGTCCATTTCAGAGTGTTAGCTTTTGAGGGAGAAGATAACAGAGTAAAGGGAGAAGTAGAAGATTATTACAGTACATTATTACAGTACACAGATCGAGATGATTTTCATTTCAAATGAATTAGGGGAGATGAAGAAAATCATCAATTTTTGAAAGTACGGCAACAGACAGATATTCATTTACTAAAGAAATTGCAGACATTTAGAAAGTACAATATTTTTGGTTCTGGTTAGGTATGCATTATTCCTCGAAACTTCAAGTTATGGTTAAACAATTCATGATGCTTACTACTTTCTAAACTAAAGCACATACAGCAACACAACCCATTCGGACATGGGTTTATGCATCAATCACGGTATCTGTGCTCGTCTTTATTCTGCTAATTGCTACAAGTGATTGAACTTCTGGTTATGTATTAAACAATTAACCCATGAAGATATATTACAGACATAGAGATCATTTTCATTTTAAATGAAGTAGGTGAGATGAAAAAGGTACTCAATTTTTGAAAGTACAGCGCAGATAAGATTATTACAGCCTAGAGAATGATATTCATTTACTGCAGCAATTGCAGACATTTTGAAAGTACAATCGTTTTTTGTCCATATATTTTAGTTAAATTGCAACTTCGGTTATTTTAGGGTTGGGCGGGTCCGGTCTGGTCCGGTCCCAGTTTTGTATGGACCTGAGATCAAACCGGTCTAATCGGGCTCGGTTCGGTTTATAGTTTTCTTCCATGTGAAACCGACTACAACCCGAACCGGTAACATTTGGTCTGAGTTTTCGAGCTATCGGTCCTGAAACACATTTGTCATTTTCCTGCAAATTTCCAGCTTTCCAGCTTTTCTGTTTTCCCACATTTATGAATATGCAAGACAATGATCATTCAATAGAACTTAGAACTCATGCAATGAAGTAAACGAACACATTACATTCATACATTATGATTGAAGAGATTACAAAATACAACTAGTCAAATACATGAAATACATTCCATTGATTCCAGAATAGTAGAACTGCCAGAAAAGCGCTTAAGCACAGCTCACTACTAGCGAAATAACAACACATACGAATTTACTGTAGTTAAAAGCCACAGATATCCGTGTAAAATATAAATACTAACAGATAACCGTGTAAAATGAGCATAATTGGACCCACAATAATTCATACAATAACAATATCAACAGAAATCTGTGTGAAGAAATAACAGTAATAGATATCTATGTAAAAACTAAAACATTTTCACACGGATATCTGTGTGAAAATCAATTCACACTGATTTCTGTACGTATTATAAATTAGTTTATTTCGAAATCATTAATTTTTTATGTTATGTGGATTATAGAGGGACGGATTTCCGTTACAATAAGTATTTGACACAGATTTCTGTGTGAAATGAGTAACACACAGATATCTGTGTCAACATCTCACACAAATATCCGTGTGAAAATAGCATAATTGGGTACACAGTAATTTATACAATAACAATATCGACGGAAATCCGTGTGAATAAACAGCAGTAACAGATGTCTGTGTAAATGCTAAAATATTTTTGTGCGGATATCTGTGTGAAAATCAATTCACACTAATTTCTGTACGTATTACAAATTAATTTATTTCAAAATCATTAATTTTTTTTGTTATTTGAATTACGGAGGGACAGATATCCGTTACAATAAATATTTGATACAGATTTCTGTATGAAATGAGTTATACACGAATATCTGTATGAGATGTTGACACAGATATCCGTGTGAAAAGAATAATTAGCTACAGAAATTCGTGTGAAAAAGAGACTACACACAAAATTTCGTGTAAATATATAATCGACTGACAATTGACATGATAGTTAGTGGTTACCGAGATAAATACATTGAAATCAGTTGCAAATGTGTAAGTATTTCACACGGATTTCCGTGGTAATTCTGCTTATAACTAGCAAATTGATCGAAGTTTTCCATTGTTCTTTATGTTCTTCTACTCACAGCTTTGGCCTCTCACCTCTCTTCTCTAAGATATTCTTCATATTCACATTAAACAACGACATCTACTCCTACTAAGTGCTTCTTAATCTATTTTTTTATAGCTTTTGATCATCAGGTATCTCTTTAGATTAATCTTCTCACATAGTGATTTTGAATCTCTCCTGGCTTTTTTTTTTTAAGATGGATTATGATGAACAATATATTTGTTCAAGGTATGTTCTTTCCCTCTTATTCCCCCAAACTCTCTATTATTTTTGTTACTGGATCTTAAATCTTATCAGCGTTTTTCAGTTTCATCTCTAGCAATAGATTGTTTCAGATCCGTAATCACCTGAAAGAGATTGCGAGATTTGGTTTATGCCCACTTATTTTGCAATTAGTATATGTATTTTATGTAGGTTTCATTCCTCTTGCTTGTAATTATCCTGGGAGAGGTATTGGCCTAAGTCCCCCTCTCCCTCCTTGTATAATTTGTCTTACTTTATCAATAAATTGGGATTTTTATCAAGAATTCAAGATAAAAGAAATAGAAAATCTTGTTGGTGTTATCTGTCAGCAATAGAAGATCTTGCCAGAGAGCCATGGCATAGCAAACAAGTAGGTATGATGGTGTACTAAGCCATGGCATCTGGGTGATCGATGAAATATTTTTTTTTTGAATGCTAACACATTTTCACACAGAAATCAGTGTGAGTTAGTGTTTCGGTTTTCACACTGAAATCCGTGTGACTTAGGAAGTTGTACACACGGATTGGAACTTCATTAATTCAATTATGTATATGGATGGACAGTGGGGCCCACATATTTATCTCACACGGACAAAATAATCCGTGTGAGACGAGTATTAGCCCCCCCTCAAAACAGCACGGTAATTCAATCTGTGCGTGTACCGTGGGTAAAAGCCTTCACACACTGAAATCCGTGTGAGAAAGTCTTATTTCACACAAATTAAAATCTGTGAGTAATTGCTGTTTTGCTAGTAGTGGCTGCACAAGTGCACAGCATCCACAAGACCACAACAGAAGTACAGAACTCACATTGTTCCATAAGGCAAAGTCCCAAAACAGAAAAAGTCACAACTCACAACTCAGAAATTGTCAAATTAACTGCATATTTGAACTTAAAAAATAGAATAAATTGTCAAATTGAAAATGAAGAGCAATTGAAGATGAAGAGAAGGAATTGAGAAGCAATCAAACAAAGGATTGGATTCTATATAGGCATATATGAACTGATGAACATTGCAGCTGCAGCATCAATCTCACATTGCTGATTTCCCTAAGCCTCCGAGTCGCCAAGTCTCCAACAGCCTTCAAAACGTACAAATCAGTATCATAACACTATCACACATTCACATTGCAGATTGATCAAATTTTAGTGATCATAACACACTAAAACAACAGTCACAACTTGATCAATGATCCATAACACACTAACACATGCAACTTAATCAGTGATCCAAATCAGCTCGACAACATATTGCAGTTCCAATTAACTAATTAAGCAAAACAACATAACATATTGGGGCTCATATTTGAAATAATTCAACAAACACATTTGAAGATTGACTGATTTAGCAACACACTAACTAACACATAACATATTGTGAGTGAAAGTTAATTAGTTAAAATGTTAACTACACTAGGACATTGGCATATTGCATCGGATTGCCATTCCACAACCCTATTACATCACAATGCAGTCCCACACTTTATAAAAACAGAAATAATTCAAATCCTGGAAAACACATTGCACAATATAACACAACACATACTCACATAGCTTGTACCAAGCAACCTGCTACAAGAATTCAAGATGACATATTTGAAGCCTCTACTGCATCACAATCGATTCTTATCTTTGCAACCTTATTTTGCTTTCCCACACGAGCCTGTCCACTCGATGCAATGTCCTCAAGTTGATGTTCTGCACCAAAACAGTCGAGTTAGTTCACTTTAATGTTCAATGCAGAAATAAATAAATAAAACAACTATAGCTCAGTAAATATTGAAAGTTTGAAACAACGAACCGAATGAACTAATGAAGCATTGTAAGACCTTTTTCCATTTTTCATAGAACACCATATCTTCTGCAGTTGGAAAGTACTCAATCTCTGATATGCTCATACTATTTATCCAATTTTGCATGCAAATGACGGATTCCACAGTTCAGGGAGTCATTGAACTTCTATAGGGATCAATCACCCTACCTCCAGTACTAAAGGCACTTTCTGAAGCCACTGTATTGACTTGGACAGCAAGCACATCTTTGATCACAAGTTGCAGATTTGGGTACTTCACTCCATTAAGCTTCCACCACATCAAAATTGTGGCTCAGTTTGTAATTATCGCCAATGTGGCTTCCATGAGAATTGTATAATTTCAAAGGAGCATTTCATGTTTTTGAACTTCTTTATATTGAAATTTGAAATGTTGAATATTCGCATAACTTTGAAGCATTGTTAATATAAAATAAAGAATACATGTGACGCTATATAAGTCGCAATATTAAAGAAAATTTTTCTTATAGTCCTCATGTACACTAACTATGCATGAGAGAATCAAACTTATCAACTCTTCTATCACAGAAAGTTGAGGATTACAATCATAATTTTCTTTTTCTATTTTTGCTAAAACATTATAATTTAATGATATTACAAAATTTATGAATTGGGGCTTTAGGCCTCAAACCCCAAATTTGTTGGTAGTTATAATTTCAACATTGTAAAGATCATGAGTTTGATTCTCACTGACATATGTAAAGGTGGGGTGAGCTAAAGGTTATTAAAAAAAAAAAAAAAAGCCTCAAACCCCAAGCAATCAGAACCACAATTTTTTTTTTTTTTTTTAGCAATCACAAATTTCTTAATCAAAGTTTTTTTTTTTTCTTTAATACAATTTATGGTTAGTTAGTGCTGGCTTGACCAACTAGTGATTCACACTATAACAGTTTGGTATGCAATTTTTTTTCCTGTATTCTTAAACATGAAAAACCAAGCTGGGTCCAGTGTTTGCACGACTGCACATTTGGAAGAACCCCTCTCCTCCTAAACTGTAAATAAGCAGTTGGCATATAAATCATTGGATCATTTTGAAAGTCTGAAGTGACTTTAACAATTT
Source organism: Rosa persica (assembly GCA_025331145.1). Classification (NCBI taxonomy): domain Eukaryota; kingdom Viridiplantae; phylum Streptophyta; class Magnoliopsida; order Rosales; family Rosaceae; genus Rosa; species Rosa persica. The sequence continues at coordinate 23,556,467 of WFKR01000007.1, forward strand.
AATGTTTATGCTTTGTTCTTCAAATCCCTAACAACTTAAAGGTGGAAACCTTTAAATTTACTCTCATTTCTTTTGGGAAATTACATATCAATCTTTTGGAACTTGGCCTTTGATTGCAAGTGAAATGCAACTTAATGTCTATTTGAATATTTGTTGCTCGACTAACCGTGTGGTTGCATCAGACCAGAAGAAAAAAAGGTGTGTGGTTGCATATTTTAAATTTTTACACATATCAAAAATCCTAGGAACACTTCACTGTATGGTTCGAGATCAATTTATGGATTTTTATTACAAATAGTAACTGAATCGCAATCGGACACCTCAAAAGAATCAAACTTTTTTTTTTTTTTTGATGACATAAAGAATCAAGCAGTTTTATTTGGGATGTTGAATCATATACCAAGTTAACTCCATGACTGGCTGCAAAATAGAGCATAAAAATTGACCAAATACAACGTGCTGAAGTACTTAACCTACGTTTTTAGTGGTAATTTCGACGAAACGTCTTGTCTTATTTGTGAACTTCAGCAGGGAATCCACATCAAATGAAGACATACAAACCATAACAAGCATAAGAACTCATTTTACTACTACTCCCCACTTCCCACCAACATGCAAACACCATTTTTGCAACAATCATCTGAACATCGCTTACTTGTGGACTTACTGAAGTTTTGGCAAGCTATATACAAAAGCAATTGAGGAAACATGCATTTAACACTTGATAAACCGGCCAATAATAGAAGTTCCAAACACAGTAAGCAAAGCAGAAATTTTTCATCACCAATACTATCAGAGAAATTTCCTTACATTATCACAAACCAAACCATATGTGAAACAAACTAAGGTGATATTCAAGTAGACTACAAAATCAGATTGGGATTAAAGTGAAGGGAAAAAAAAAAAAAGTATGCCAAGCTCTTCTAGCAAAATTTTATTAGCCACCACCAAGTTTTTACTCATCTCAGTATATGACAAGATGCGTCTAGCCAAGTAAAAGCAACACTTAGTCAACATAAAGCATACAGTATCTCTAGACACGACGCTTCTTCCGGAGTCGGCAGCCATTATGGGGCTTTCGGGTGGTATCTTCAATGTATATAACCGGATTTTGACCCACTCTGGAATTAGTAAAGCCGTCTTTCCAGCTCAAGATAGCTTGCTTCTTCTTCTTGAAATAAGTAAACCCCTTCACCCTCATCACAACTGATTTCAACCCAAAATTTCTAGACATCCGTCCAACATGTTCTGCAGTTGCTTCGGCAGCATAGCGAGACAATTTTGCTCCTCCTTTCATTTCTGGTACAGATCCAGCTGAAGCCCCAAGTTTCTTGTTGCCCTTTGAATCTGTGACGGTAACAAAAGTATTATTACGCATCAACTTTATGTGGACTACATCAGCATTCTGCTCCATATGTCTGATAGGGAACTGAAACTGAGGATCCGCTCTGTTTGCCCTTCCATCTTGGTCTATAACTCCCCTAACAAAGTCCATAGACCTGGAATTCCTTCCAGGAAATCCTGAGACATGATCCAAGCCCGTTCCAGTTGCAACATTCTCAGAAGCATTAACACCCTGCTGAAAACTCTCTCCAGAACCTGCAAAGCCCACATTATTTCAATTATTAGCCAGGAATGAAAGTTTAGGACTCCATCAAAGCTTCTCCATTCACCATTTATTAACCAACCACATGTGTTAAACTTTTGGCAACAAAATTATCTTGGTGCCTAGAATACTTGATTCACTAATCTTAAAAAAAAAAAAAAAACGATGAAATATGGAGTTTGAAAACAATCATGATCAGAAGAACCGTAGCATTATATCATTATTGACATCTAGTAAAGCATCTCCCCAAATGTTGTTGAAGTTCAGGGAGAGAAAAGGTAGATAACATGAAGTTGCAATACGAATCATTATCAGAATTCTAGCACCGAAAAAGGTAGAGAAATTGTAAAAGTAATAGAAGCCGAGTGTGAACATGTAAAGAGTAAACTGAAATGAAATGCAAACCACTTAGAAACCAAGCAATAGGCATAATAGTAAGACAGAAGCAAGAACTTGCCTGGTGGGGGTGGTATCCTAGAGAAGGAGAAGGACCTTAAAGCAGTGAGGTGGGTATGGCATCTGGTCACCCGAGGGACTAGCCGAGAGAGAGACGAGAACATCACTCGCTTCCACTTGTTTACTACGCCTGCCTGAGAATCAGTAGTAAGTAATTAATACCCGAGAGTAAATACCCAGAAATTTACAGCAAAATTTGACACAAAACTTTCAATTGGAGCAAAGCCCAGATGGAATTAGAGTACCCAGAGAGGAAATCTCAAAGCCCCAAATTAGAGCAAACCCCTAGATTGAAGAAAAGTCTAAATCTTTCTTGAGAGAAATGGTGTTTCTTACAAAGAAGTAACACTGTAGAGAGAGAGAGAGAGAGAGAGAGAGAGAGAGAGAGAGAGAGGAGATTACCTGAATGCTATACTTCTATCGACTGAAGTTCAGAGAATGAGGATTCCCACGGAGGAGGAAGTTGAGGGAGGCTGCGACTTCATTTTAACAACTATAGGAAGGAGAGGGGTGTTATCGTCAGTTCATTTGTCATAAAGATTGAGTTTGGAAATCTACACGGTCGAATGTGTTAGATCATGTAATGGACCGCCTAAGATTTTTGTAGACACCTTTGGGAAATGTTGGGAATTTCTAAATGACTCATTTACTCTTTGTAAAAATTTTGATTTTTTTGTATGGAAATGATTCAGAGCACCGAAATACATTTGCACCAACATGAATTGATAGTTTATATCACTTAAGTACAATTCTACAAATATCAAAAGCTAAAATCACCTAATAGATGCCGGATCACTTACATTATTCGGTGAAATAATTATTTTGTCTATATATAATCAATTCTCTAAATTGTTTGTTAGGCTAAAAGTTACAATGAGGATGCTTCATGGGGTTCTTTTACCAATGGAGTATGAACAACATACATTCATATTCGAAGATAAATATGAACACTACGTCGGTGATCAAGTCTCAAAAGTTTTTTTCTACATGTGTTCTCAATATAAACCATTCAAGATACAATAACCAAGCATTCCCATGGTCAATCATACTGAGGGCCAAACCGCATTGGCGGCATTGCACATTCCTTGCGAGGATATTGGTGTTTTGGTTGGTTAGGAGATGGCCCTTCAACCACTCCCCAGAACCCATACACAACAGCTTGAAACTCTGGTGAAACATTGGGAAAGGAGTGGACTTCTCTTCTTTTTCCCTCGAAACCAAGTGTTCCTCAAAAATCAGATCACATAAATTTCGAAATTGGGTTACACATGTTCCAATGAAGAAAAAGAAGTGCAATACATGAAAACACAGCCTAGTGTATAATAGGCTATCAACCGTTGACCCATTTACTCATACATGAAGTGAAAACTTCTTGCTACTCTTAACTATGAACCTTGTTGTTATCCCCCGTCTCCCTTTCTCTTTGTGATTATAAGTGATACATGGCTCCGACAAACTGAGACTGCCCAACTACACCAACTGGGATAAGTGATCAAAAATGGAATTTTATCTGCATTCTTTTTAGCTTTCTTTCCCTTATGTGATTGTTCTTCTGTTAGCTGTATTCATTGGGATTTTCTTTGCTGCGGATTATAGGAACACCATCTTCCCTCCAAAATATTCGCTCTTCACATAATGCTGTTATCACCTCCACATATAAGCGATGCTCCTACATTAGAACAGAACAAAGTCAGAAAATATATTGCCTAGTGCACAGAATAACAAATCTATGATTCCATCATGCCAGAAGGTTCTAATCCAAAATGAAATGGAGGGAAGAAGCTCTTTAGAAAGGATTATATCCAGTAGGACATCTGATTGTTATATCTCAATCTCTTGTTCTTTGGTTTCATAAAAGCCTCTATTTCAATTGAGGAGCAAAAGATTAGTAGGTGTAACTGATAAATAAACAAATTAAAAATATAAGTGGAACATAAAATTGCATACCTCCCTAAGAACCCTTGCAGCCAGCTCCTCAGCAGTGTCATTAGCACGCACTGGGACAACTCTTTGAGCAAGGATACGTCCAGTGTCATAATGCTCATCAACAAAATGTATTGTAGGGCCTGTGTATCTGGACCAAAATGAAAGATACATAATTAGGACACTCATTACAGTGAAATTTTGATTCAAAACAATTGAATTTTGGTAACTAGTAGCATACCTTGCTCCAGAAGCAATGACTGCTTTGTGAACCCTCATTCCATAGTTACCTTTGCCTCCAAATGCAGGAAGAAGTGATGGATGGATGTTCACTATGGATCTGGGATAAGCTTGTATCAACTCTACCGGTATAAGTTGTAGGTAACCAGCCAGAAGAACAAAGTCAACCTCAAGTCCCCTGATTAAATACGCCATCAAAACGTGATCAACAATAAAATATAAAAATAAAATAAAAAACAAGCCTATATAAGACCTACTCATAGATTATCTAACAATGCTAGTATTACGCCTCAATTGGCAGACATTTCATAGGCTTATGAATTTTGACAGGACATTTGAAAGAGCATATACACTGAAACTGCAGTAACTATCTTCTTCTTTAGTTATTGAAAACAGATAGTTTCGAAAGCATTTAAAACTGAATGTATTTCAAATTTTCCCAAAGTGTGAAGAAGCTGATAATATACGGTAAGATTCAACAAATCCCCCACTCCCAGTGCAAGATTGAGTTAACAGATCTCTCCTTCTTAGCAAAGTTGTATAACCTTCTTATAAGCACCGAAAGAATAAAAGGATGGTTCAACTTTCAAAAATACCATGGAGAGATAGATAAACTTGACAAATACAACTTAAAATCTTATATGAAAGAAGAGTCTGACCTAAGGACAGCAACCAGGTCAATTGGAGATATTCCATCAGGTTCTTTTTTTGTTTTGGGAAACAGCACAACTGGGAGGCCCTTATCTCTTGCATAGTCAGCACCTCCACAACCTGGAACGTTCCAATTTTAATAAGATACAATACACATTAATGAACATATTATAATCACATAAACCGTTTACGCAATACATTTCTGAAGCTCCGGACTTCTCAAACAGTTTTTAACAAAGTTGTGAAGAGTAACGCAGCAAAGAGAATGCTGTAAACAGCAAGCGTCAGATTGAGAATTCAGGTATTGACAGTGAGGCGAAGTACGAGAATTCTGAATTCAACAGTCAAAAAGTTGAAGACAAAGATGACAGCGCAACTGTGCCAGTTGAAACTCCTAGCTATGGGTCATTGTACTATGAAGTATGAACCACCACCATTGGACAGCTCTATTCCATTAGATTCAGGGCTTTCAAACTTGCATTGCTTTCAGCATGACTACAAGTCTAGTCCGAACTCTTCAACTAATAGTTTTTCTTCACTCCTCCTACTGCAAAGAGTAGTGGTTTATGTAATCGAAGCCCTGAATCAATTTTGAAAATAGCTGCTAAGACCTTCCCCAACACTCCTATTTTGCGAAAAAGAAAGTCGGCCCAAGGACATTTACCTCCTAACAAACTTAGGATAGTTGATAGTGAATCAGTAAGGGAAACGCTCATTGTTCCCGACGAACAGGAAAGAAACAAAAATAGTGTGTAACTGTCTGGGTCTCAAGATGTAAGTTTGCGTAACAGTCCAACCAGTCATGGTATTAATACCACTGGTCCTAATGGTAAGGCTTTTAATGCATCTCCTACATACCGGTTACAATCCAGGAGGACTGCTGTTTTCAAGTCTGTGGAGAAACAACTTCAGTTTACATGTGAGGAAGAGTATGCTGGTAATTCCAAACCTGTGGAGTTATCTGCAAATGGGGGCACTGCTGTCACCAAAGATTGTTCACATGCAACAAAGATGGGAGTTACCTAGGGGACACGCTGTAAGTTACAATTTTACGTATCGTTGTTCTTAAAGCTACTCTGTCTATCTTTTTGCTTAACCTGTTTTTATAGTATGACGTAGGTTCATGCTCTAGGAGGTTTTCTTTTCTTTTCTATTTTGCTTGTGAACGGGGATCTGACAATAAAAACCACCATGTCTCTGAGTGGAAGATGCTAATGAGCTCAATACCTCTCTATGAAATATCTGTTAGTCAAGTGGTGTGAACTATCTGTTTGAACAGTTTTCTCCAATATTATACATGTTAATTATACACACAGATAAAGAGCTTGCAACGTTAATGATGCAGAATGTAGTGTGGCAATTGATAGATATTTTATTTTAGGACAGAGGAACTAAAGTTGTCATTCTTATCGTTGTGGATTTTAGTACTTGGATCTAATCTTAACCTTTTGTCTTGCCCAGTCTTTTCTTGCAAAATAGAAAAAAGCCAAACAAGATTTGTCAGGGTGGAGTCAGCATTTAAAAGGTTTCCTGAACGTTTGAAATTTGTCATACATAGGAGTATGGAAGCTTCATTTGCTTGCAACTGTCTAACCTTCATTTGTTTAGAAGCTTGCTTCTGTTGAGCCGCTTAGAAGCTTGCTTGTGTTTGTAGTTTCTTTGGTTCTTTAATATATTTTCCATTTACTGAACCCAAAAAAAAAAAAGAAAAAAAGCAGCAAAGAGAATTCTGAACAACTCTACATCTGCAGCAGCAGAGCTTCTACTGTTCTGTAACCAGGAAATCAAGTAGGTTATGTTCTAAAGACTTATATTCTAAGTTCACATGTGGTTGAAGTAAGGCTAAAACATTTATATCAAACAAAAACAAGCAATAAAGAATAATAAACAACTCCCAGAAAGAAAAGTTGATCAAGCAATAATATCATAATCTGAAACAGAATGGATACCTTGTTTATTAGTAACTAAAACAACAATGTCTCCATGGATTGAACCCCGAATGCAGGCTTCATGAATGGACCGAAAATTGGAGCCTCCACCAGACACAAAAACCGCAAGCTTTTTCCGCCTAATCCCATTTCTCAAGTCTTCATTATCAGAAGAAGTAATAGCCCCAGTTCTCTCTGTGCTGCTCCTACACTCTACCACCTTCCTAGACAATGCCCTCTGTGAATTACAAGGGCAGGCCTTGAAGGAGACCCATTTGAGGGATTGAGCAAAATATGTAGAAGCAGAAGAAGAAGAAGGCAATCTTGCAAAGAATTGGGTCTTGGGATTTTGAATCACTGGGGTTGAGCAAAACCCAGAAAGCAGATGCTGAACTTCCATTCCTAGGATTGCTTCAAGATAATTCAAACAACAAAATCAGAATCTTTTGAAAGAAAGATAATCCCTTCACATAAATCTAAGTAAAAGCCCCTAAACCCTAAACCCCACAATCCTTGAGTTCAGAGAATGGGGCGAACACAAAAGGAGGAGGATGAGTCGCCGAAAAAACACAGTGAGGGAATAAAAGGAATGCGTAGGGGTATTATTGTCATTTTATCTCGCGTTCGAATGAAGTCTATTGGTATCACTGTGTTCGCTTCAAGCCTTCAATTCCATCCAAAAAAAACACCAAAACCTATTTGGTCTTAAGAAAGAAACGATGGGAAATCGACGGAAGGGTACGAGTGGCGGAGGAGGAGAAACAGACCTTCACGCGGCGGCGAGGTCCGGCGACCTGAGTGCAGTTCAGGTGATTGTCAGCTCCAACCCTTTGAAGGTTAATGGGAGAGATAAGCACTCCAGAACTCCGTATCCTTTTTTCCATGTTCTTCAATTCCATACAATTCAAATGAATTGCAATTTGTATTTTGAAGTTTTTTTTTTTTTTTCAATTCTCTAATTTAATTTAAGTATGGTTGGATTTTGAATGTGATGATGGATATGAGTTTCAACTGATAGTTAGGTTAGTCTTTCATGTAATTAGGGTTTTTCTTGAGATTTTAGCAGTTGGGTGAATCTGATTGCAAGCCCCACTTTACATTTTCAATTATAATATCGAAAAGAGGGTATTTCAATTTGTGTCTTGTCATTTTGATATGCAAAGATTTGATGACGTTTCTAGTGAAAATTTTGTGATTTGATGTGGTGAAGATGTTAGATGTCAGTGGTTACTGCATTGTTTCATGGATTAGTTGTTGCTTTATGTTTTTCAATTCTGTGCTTGCTTGAGTAACCAGGCAACTTGGCAAATGACTTGCTCTGGTTTTTGAGTTGAATAACTTCTCGAAAATTCTTGCATGTTTTGCTGAATTTACTTGTAGAAGTTAAAATTTGTTTCTTTGACGATTGATTTTATCAAAGACTACATTTAGCTGCATGGGCTGGGCAAACGGAAGTGGTGAATTTTCTGTGTAAGAACAAGGCTGATGTTGGTGCTGCTGCTATGGATGACATGAAAGCAATACACTTTGCTGCACAAAAGGGACATTTAGAGGTTGTTCGGGCTCTACTTTCTTCTGGAGCTTCGGTCAAGTCTTCCACGCGCAAAGGTCTGACTCCACTACACTTTGCTGTTCAAGGATCGCATGTGGAACTTATCAAGTATTTGGCGAGGAAAGGTGCGGATCTCACTACAAAGACAAAAGCAGGGAAGACCCCTCTTGATCTTGCTAGCAATGATGAAGTCCGCTCTTGTTTGGAAGAGTGTGAAAGGTCCTCTCAGAAAGGAGATCTGAATGGTAACCAGAAAGATGAAGAATCTGATCCAAAGACAACCCAGCAGGAAGATGTGAAATCTGGAGGTGAAGCTCCAGATTCAGTCAATGATGAACATGCCAAGGATGAAAGTCTGAAGAGGAAGGGTGATAATTCTGAGGAAGCCTCGGGGGAACCTAAAAGAGCAAGAGTTTCATTGAACCATCTCCTGACTGCTGATGATGATATACAGGATGAGGAATGAAGTTTCTAAAGAAGACTAGTATAGTAAAATGACCTTTAATCAAGCAGCTAACTGCTATAGTCATAGAATGGTGTAGCTCTTTGAGTCTTTGTACTACGATATAGGATCTCATCAATCAATGACTGTTTGAAAAGTAATTGAATTCTGTTTTTCCGTTTTTTCCTATTATACGGTTGTTCTTGTCTTCCTGGTTTATGTATACTTTTGCTCACCAGCATGGTGCATGGTATAGTGGCTGTAACGTATTCTCTTGTAGTGAAGAAAAGTGATGCATCTGTTTCATAGTTTCTGGTTGTGAAAGATTATTTCTAGACTAATATAGCACCGTGATGAAATAGATCCACATTGCCCGCCGAAGTTTAGTTGGCACAATTTAGTACTGTTTCTTCTTGGCTATATTAATTAATTATTCATCTATTTGCTGATTATAAGCGTAGGTGGATTATAATGATACCAGAACCAAATAAAACATCTCTCTTTTTTTTCTTTTGAAAAATGCTTTATTCATCTGGTAGTAATGGTACCAAAAAAAAGCTTCAGTTGTCTACTTATTCTTCTGGTGATGGTATCATAGGGCATTGTGTATCAAAAATATATGAAGTATCTATGTAAAAGATTCACACCTACAGCTGACATCAGGGCTTAGGTCGTAGGATCATGTTCTAGAGGGTTTCAAGAGAAGTGAGAATTTTTGGGGAAGAATTTAGGGGGAACAACTCTCTTTCGAAGTTCATTAACAGAAAGTCCAAGGCTAGTGACGGGTAGTTTTTTTTTTTTTTTTTTAACAGAGAATTTTCATTCTAAAACAGCAAAAGCTGCAGAAATTACAACTTAAAAGAAATACACTGGCATGAAAAACTCAATCTAAATCTTGAGAAGGAGTGGTGACCGGGTAATTTGAGAGGGAAAGGTCAAGGCCAGTTAGTGACCAACTCCTGCAAGTATGCATATAGTTAATAATTTCACTACGATTCCTGATTGATATTGGCATAGCATGGTGTACACTGTGTTCAATGATAAATTTCTTATTGGAGAATGGACATAATGCATCTAGTTGATTGCAATTTATGCCGGGTTTCATCTTCATAAACCCGAGACCTGCGAGACTCTGAACGGCAGCTGAAGGAAATATGCATATCCTCAACAACTGCTTAGTGTAAGCTGGTGGTGAGTTATCTGATTGATACATTTTCATGTTACCACCCGTTAATGATTAATTATTCTCGTGTTTTAATCCACCCAAAAATAGGAAGCCCTTAACTTGCAAGCCAAGTAAACACAGTTTGAGGAAGGAAATTAAGCAAGCCTCTTTCCTACTTCCATATTAATTCCCCAATTCATCAACAAAACTATCTGCTTTAGGAATACAAAATATGGGAAAGGTCTACTGCTCTATATGTAAAAGCTCCAGACCAGTGTTTTCCTGAAGTCTCTCAGCCTGGTTTTTAATAAGCATAATCAGCTCAACTTTCTTCAGTATTTTTGTAGCTCTGCTGAAGTAATAGCTTTTGTTGTTCTGCTGTAAATAACTGTAACAGGTATGCAGCTGATTGATAATGATGATTACCCACTCTCAACTATTCTTGATGACAATGATACACCGGGTTCTGACTCCCATAGCAATAAAGCGCGGTCCTCCTCCGACTTAAGTCAGTTCGGTGTATTCACTAGTAATGGGATGGTCAAGGTAGATGAAGAGAGTGAGGAGCATGAGTTGATTAAGATTTTCTTTGATTTGGGTATGGGAACAGAAGCCAATGTTGTGGCTGTACACAAGAATTTGTGCTCTGAAGGAACAACAAGTCGAGCAAGATTGGAGAGGTTTCGGAGTTTCTCCAAGGCAGTGGCTCGAAAGCATGGTGGCAATGCCAATATTGTGCCTGCTTGGTATGGTGGTTCCAGGGATGAGATATGTGAGATTTTGTTGAATGGGTTTAGTCCTAGAGAACCTACATCTAATTATGAACCTTATGGTGTTGATACCGTTCATTTGGCTCCTCTGAATTGTTCTTTTGATGGGTAAGCCTCATATGATTTTTAGTATTCAAAGCATTGAATTTTGAATCAATTTTCAGTGAAGCTAACATGTTATTCTGTTTTTTTGTAGTGCTTTATTTTCAGTTGCTGATGACAGTGGGCTAAGGCACATACTACTTTGTCGTGTCATTTTGGGGAAGACAGAATTGGTGTTCCCAAATTCGAAGCAAGCTCTTCCCAGCTCCAACAAGCTCGATTGTGGTGTGGATGATCCTTTGAACCCGAGAAGATATATCATATGGAGTGATTTCATGAACTCTCACTTCTGTCCTCTGTATGTTGTAAGCTTCAAGGCTCCTCCTCCTTGCTTAAGTCCCAAGTCTCCTGAAAAAATGAGTATCCCCAGTATACCTAAATTTGCAAAGTCCTTACGTCCTTCAAAAGTGGCTTCAATTGTTAAATGCATCAAGGAACTTGAAGGAAGTATGATTAGGATGATGATCAGTCTTCCAGCCCATTGCTTAAAACCTCCAACGATGAGTTTCCCTACTACAAGACTATGCAAGTTCTTAAATCATTCTAGAAAGGCATCGAGTGCTAAATGCAGCAAGGAACTTTGAGCAAGTATGGTTAGTGCCGCACAGTCAATACAAAAACCGAGGAAGATCTGTTTTTCAGCTCATTGCTTAAAACTAGGACCCTCAAACTCCCCAAGTTCTTAGATCTTTCTAAAATGGCTTCAATTGCTAAGTGCCACAAAGAGTTTCGACCAAACAGGATTAGTCAACCAAAGTTTATACAAAAACTGAGGCTTCTAGCCAGTGACAGGTCCTTTACTGAAGTGTTCAAATCTTACAAAAGCAAGGCCTTGCTGATAGAGGAAAGGCACTTATGTAATTCATGTTTAATTGTAATAGTTTCTATTAATAGTCATGGCATATCATATGAGATGAGAATGGGATTAATAGAAGAATACCATTAACTATGAAATCAAAACATAAGTACTTCATTCCCATGAAGATTACGAACTGGTTCTGCATTACATTATCAGGCATTAAGCCAGCTACCTGTGTATGCAAATTCTCAAAAAGAACCTTCTAGAGGAACTATAAAGTTATGCTATAATTCTCAAAAGAACATTGAGGTACCAAAAAGCATAACTTTCCCACCAAAAATCCGAACGTTCACCCTTCCTTTCAAGTTAGCAACATCATTTAAAATCCGCATCCAAGTGGAGAGGACTAGATGGTGAACCATTCTCTTCAGTCACTGCTACCTTAGCCTTCTTCCTTCCTCTGGTCCTTGATCCAACACCTTCAACAGCTAGACCAGCAGCAGCTTTCTTCCCAACTTTTGCCACTGAAGCCTGTATCTCATTGCTCTCCTTGGCTATATCTAAATCAGAATCTCCATTAACACCATTAGTTTGGATAGCAGAAACTTCATTACTTGATGGTGAGCCGTTATCTTCACTCACAGCTTCCTTAACCTTCTTCCTTCCCCTGGTCTTTGCTCCAACACCTTGGCCAGCTTGACCAGCATTTTTCTTCCCACGTTTCGCAACTGGAGCCTGTACCTCATTACTTTCCTTGGCAGTTTCCATCTCAGAATTGGTCTCCTTAGCTATATCTAAGTCAGAATCTCCATTGACATCATTAGTGTGGACAGCTGAAACTTCATTACTTGATGGTGAGCCGTTCTCTTCACTCACAGCTTCCATAGCCTTCTTTGTTCCCCTGGTCTTTGCTCCAACACCTTGGCCAGCTCGACCAGCAGTTTTTTTCCCTTGTTTTGCAACTGGAGCGTGTACCTCATTGCTTTCCTTGGTAATTTCCATCTCAGTATCTCCATTGACACCATTAGTCTGGAGCACCGAAATTTCATTTACCTCCACAATATCACTCTTTGGCGAGTCATTACCAGTATCAACTTTCAGTTGTTTGGGACTGCCTTTGGGTTGCATTTTGTTGGAAAAGTCTGCTCACCATCTATCACAGCTGCATCTTCAGTGCTATTTTCATTGTCAGGAATGTCCATTTCTTCACTTGATTCATCAGCTGAATCAACATTTGCTTCCTCTTCTTTCAGTGACTCAATTGCTTTCATTATCTCTGTGTTCACCTGTCAGGTTCAAATGCACAAGCTACTGTAAAGTTGCTTCCATTTGTAAACAGAGGTTATTGCATGAAACTAAGTTATATTTATTTTTTTTCTGTTCTTTTTGATTGCCAAGAAGACGAGAACAATGAAGGTAACATTTTTCAAACAGGCACCTAGTTATTTCAGTATTAATGGATTATATTATTTTTGTTGCTCTACCATCTTCTGAGTTCCAAGCAATCAAATGAAGAAAAACCAATATCATTCTATTACTAGATTAAAACAAAATGCACAAGAGACAAACCTGGGGATTTTGAACAAAATCAGTGACATCGGTGGGACAGGAAGGGCAGGTCAGTACATTCTTTTGAGTTCGAAGGGATCTTCCACCTCTGTTTCTTTCTGTCACCACACTCTTACCCACAAAAGCACCTTGAAAACATGACTTGCAGAAGTTATGACCACATGATGTGGTAACAGGTGATGTCATCACCTGGCGACAAATAAGGCAGCTAAATTCTGCAGATGGAGATGGATATATGTTAGCATGACTGTACATTATCTTACAATCAACCAAAATATCCAATAAGGTTTACAATAATAGTCAATACCACTTAACTGAATCTAGATCAATTAGACTGAATAGAATCACCAACAACCAAATTACCTAGTTTTCTTCTAATTGAAAACTTTTTACAATTGAGGTTTTGTGTAGGTTTTAAGTACCAAATGTCACCAAATAGTAAAAGAAGAATTTATTGATCAAGTGGCACATCAGTATCAGAAATTAAGGGTGGAGGGAGGGAGGGGGGGGGGGGGGGGGGGGGGGGGGGGGGGGGGGGGGGAGAAAGAGAGAGAGAGAGAATAGAAAACCTTTCAAGAGCCTCTCTCGTACAGTCATGTTCTGTGCTTTCCTCATTGCTTTCCTTGACCTCTTTCGATCAGCAGGATCTAATGTTTGAACAGGTTTTTTGCTGATAGGTGGTGCCTTTATCCATTTCCAGCAGCCATCTTTCTCCTAATAAAGTAGTCCATTAAATTCAGGGAATCCAGAGACAAAAAACGTGAGTACAGTAACAAAGGCACTAAGCAGCAACCACAAAATGCTCCTGGTTAAAAAGGGCAGTAATTCCCAAAGGATTCTGAAGTTGACAAACAACTATTTCAAAATCAGTAAAAGTATCAGCTTACCTCAAAATCCCATGATGCACTTGCATTCCTCTCTGTTATATTTGTGGCTTTTGCCAGCTCAGGTATTGCAGGTAGTGGTCTAGGCCGATCTCCATGTTCATCACTGCAGTGCAAGTTGGAAAATATCTAGCAAAGAGGTGTATAAAAGGAAGAGTGTAGAAACAAGCTAAGACAAACCTTGTCCATGGTGCAGGTTCATTGTCACATCTGACAAAAAGATACCGGCAGACCTTAAACCCCTATAAAGCCCAAAAAAAAAAAAAATCAGTAATATGTTATGAAATTTGAAATACTATCTAGCCTATCAAAAGTCTGGGATAGCGCATATTTACCTGGACTCCCACCTTTCTCCAACACTTCTCAATTCTATAAACTCCGTCATACCGCAACCCTTTCTCAGGAGCATATGCGGAGCGCTTCTCCTTGTGCGATCTAATTATGAAATGGAAGAGTAAATATTCAGAACATTAATCTAAATGCAGAGCATCTCCACTAGAAGTTGTGATGTACTCATTATATTGAAAGGATATATGTATGCCTCTAAAACCAAACAAAAATTGGCACCAAGACACCCACATATATTATTTGATAATTTGTCCCATCAATGCAACCTCTAGTACAGGAGTGCCACCAATTTATTGAGCCATAATAGGCATCCAATCTACCGAAGACAAGTACTATATCAAACTCCAATACCAGATAAATATCTCAAATCTCAATAGCATGGGATAAATACTTGAATATAGATTGCATTTTTGAAGGCTGAGGAGACAAAAAGAAAATCTAACAATATGAAGAACCACCCAATTAAGGAAAAATAAAAGATCAATCACCAAGCCTAAAAACAAAAATCTTACTGCAAAAACATTGTTTGCTATACATATTTGTCAAACAAAGACATCAAGGGTTGTGGATATTAATGACATTATGCGGAAAAAGAAAAAGCAACACATGGCAAGAGAGTTTTGAGCATTATACTTACCTTACCACCCTTACAGGATAGCCTTTCTGGCAACTAACTTGTAGCGCCTTATTATACTTTTCAAACGTCTGGTCAAAGGACTGATCCTTATTAGTTCGCTTGTTCCCACTCAAATCTCTTCCGCCACTGCCATACACAATTATGTAAGCAACTTGAAAATGAAAATTTTAAATGTATGATATTAAAATATAAGAATATTCATGAGAAATGGAAAGATGACATAATAAAAGAGGGGCATTGAATGCCAGACCTTCCTGTGTATAAGAACCATTCTCCATGATCCTCATCATCAAGGTACCCTCCTGAAAGCACAACAGACTGTGCGCCATGGTTAGACTGTCCAGCTATGCCAGAAACATGGGGAAAGTGTGCACCCCATTGTCGACATTCCAGCCTATCCTCCCAACATTCCCCAACCATGACACCTTGATTTCTCTCGGGATCATTTTCAGCAGGTATAGGTCCAAAATGATCTGAAGGAATTGTAACAAATATCTTGCCACTTGCAGCATTAGCTTTCCCAGTCTTTTGTGCCCGCTCAGTAGTGTATGCTTTGTCAGGCCTGTCTTGGTTTTGTATGTAATGATATACCTTGGCAGGGCCCCCAGTAACATGTGATTTTGAAAGCTTAGCCATACGTATGGCAATTACAAGGGAAGAGTTGATTCGGGGTTGACTTGCCATCTTTTGGGGAATTGGAGCACGGCACTTTGCACAAGTATGCTTTCGTTGCCCAACCCATTTCTGGAAGCACTTCAGGCAAAAATTGTGGCCGCATGGTGTCTGAAAACAAGACACAGCAGTTGGTAACAAGGGTACAAGCTTAAAGATAGAAAGAATCAATCATTTGGGCTGTGTTTTACAATCCTATGTATCAAGTTATGCAATTCATTGGTTTAATAACTGCTAGCTCGGCATGACCGTATGAAACAACCAGAATCACAATATTAAAGATCAAATGATCGAATAGGCCATCCAGAATCAGCAAAACCATTATTTCCTCAATTGGCACATAGTAAAATAAAAATAAAAAGTTTTCGAAAACTCCAATTTCCAAGTTTCCAAAAAAGTAATAACCTAAAGAAAGCACTAAAAAGAAAAGAATAAGTGGAAATAGCAGAAAAAGTGATAGGACCACAAGGCCCGAAATACAGGATCAGAGGGACAAAAAGCGAATAAAGCAGCACAACTAGTGTGCACTATCAAATCAACATATGGCATTTCTTTAAACAGAAGCTAAAGAAGAATAAAGGACATTGTAATAAGAACAATTACCAATTCTTTATTTAGGTTTATTTAAGGAACCAACAATCCATGGTCCGGAAACGAAAACGGTTAGATGAAATTTTTCAAAATAGGAGTTAAATTAATGTATAAGCATCAGGACTGACACAAGCACATAGAGGAAAACATCACTTTATAGCAGAAAATGCCAAAATTAGCGCAGAACCCGTAAGGATAAACAAATATGCTTAGCTCGCCTTTTGAGTGAACTTTTTTACTGACTCAAAAAAACATGGAGATGCAGCCTATAACATAAACAAAAAAATAATATAAAGAAAAACATGTAATCTCTCCATTAAGATAAAAATAATAATATAAAAAGAACAGTAACACCAACTAGTTAAAACTAGCAACAAATCCAAAGACCACCACCACAATTACCCTAAATACACATACAATCTAATTTCATTTCATCGCAGAACTTCTACCGCATTCCACTATTTTCAATCGTCAGATCTAACTTTTCTAATGGTTTAAATTAATAAAAAATGAAAACCGAAGCATCTACTAGTATGAATTGAAGTTTGCAAATGAATTCTCTAATTTCAAAATTAAACTAAAAGCAAAAACAACAAGAACAAATTAGAGGAAGAGTACAAACCGTGACAGGTCTCTCCGGTAGCTGCATACAGAAAGAGCAGTTGAAAATCCCATCCAGAACATCCAACACGTCCTTCTTCGCTCCTTTCTTCTCCTCCTCCTCCACCTCCGCCTTACCACTCATCAGCTCCTGACGCTTCTTCGCCTTCTCCTCCTCCGTCAGCGACTTGTCCGCCATTATCGCCTGGATCTTGGCGATCAAGTCCCCGGACTCGCCGGACTTCACCGCCGGAGCCCCGCCCGAGATCGAGGTGCAGTCTGGGCACTCCCACTGCGCCGTCGAGGCCAGGGTTTCGGGGCGCGATGACGGAGCGAGGCAGGCGGCGTGCCACGGCGTGACGCAGGTCTTACAGGTCAGCTTTTCCTCGTCGGACGGCTTCGCCTTGCAGAGCATGCAGACTCCTTCGCCGTCGCACGGCAGTTGGCTAACGTGCGCCATGGCCGGAGAGAGAGAGAGAGAGAGAGAGAGAGAGAGAGAGAGCTAAAATGCGCCTAGGGTGAAGACAAGGAATTGAGGGAGAGAGAGAAGAGAGAAATGGTTTGGGTAAGAGTGAGTGGGTTTTAATGGAGAGAAGGGAGGGAGATGGAGAGACGCGGGTTAGTGAAAATGGTCGGTGGGTTTGAAATTTTTGGGACAGCATGTGGTGCGATGCGGTGTAGGCTAGATCGGCGTGGTTTATGCAGTGATTGGTCCACGTCGCCAGAGTCAAATGAATTTGCTTCAGTTGACTGGATTTGAATATTTGGCGATCCCGCTTTCGCAACTTTCATGGGGATGGTGCGAATTGCGCTCGATTTTTAATGATATATTTCCTTGTCTGGCGCTCGATTTTAATTTCTTTGCAAAAGAAAAATATATATTGCGCCCATTCCCCACTCTTTATGTGCGATTGTGCGTGTAATGACTAAACTATAATTTGCTTTTGCTTTCTATTGTTTTGCATTTCTTTTTTAAATTTAATTCATGAAAAGTTCATAATTACAGTAATTTATTAATGAATATGTACAATTGAAATTCACTTCTAGTTTGGAAGCAAAGGATATGATGACGGGTACGTGCGTTCGATATACTTATAATATGAGAGTGTTAGGGGGGCATCGTAATCAAGTTTGATATCACTAGAGGCTAGACTGGTGCAGTCCTTCATGCTTTCGAGTTCAGTCCGACATGGAATAAAATTAGATAAGCTGTGTCTATATCAGTAAATGGCTAATCATGTGGTTTCTTTTACTGTTACCTGACGAATTAGGACTGAAGAAATTTATTATTTGTCGGTAAACTATGATCTGTTGGTAAATTATAATTACAATACTGTAAAAATCATAAATTCAATTCTCACGGGCATATGTAAGGGTGGGGTTGACTGAGGATTTTTTTTTTTAAAGGTGGGGTTATTAATTTATCAACCATTCATTTATCAAGGGATTTCTAGATCTGACGAGTCCATGGGATTGAGCGACGGTGAAGGATCCGAGATCGGGGCACGATGTAGTACAAAGGGTTTCGTTGCGGCGTGTCTCGGCGTAGGTTAGGACGGCATGGGGCGTCGCTATAGGAGTCGCGGCAGTGTGAGTCGGGACGGCGTTGGGTCGCGGCAGAGGAGACCACTGGCATTGTACCAGAACTGTGCTTGCGGCCATTCAGCGAGGATGATGAAGTCTTGGGCTTGGGTCGTGCTATTCTCTGTTGGGCCTAAGTTTTGGGCCTCTTTTTCTAGGATGAAAAAATTATGGCCAACTCTCTATGCAGGTTTTAATGGATTGTGAATAATGTGTTGAAGATTCATTTCTGGAAGGATAATTGGCTTGGCACCTCTTATTGCAGCACCACAAAATTTAGTGTCAGATGTAGTCAAATCCTTGACAGACAAGGTCGGTGATTACATAGTTGATAAAGATTAGTTTTTGCTTGCTCTTTTTTCTTCTTCTTTTCCAGATTTAGCAGAGCAGTGTTGAAACCGAAAAATTCATATATCCAATTACAACGAGATTGACATCTAATGCACACTTCTATAGCAAAAGACAATAAAATTTTGAAGAAATAGAATTGTCAAGCCCGTAAAGCATTTGACTTCTAGGTTTGTTAGAAGTCTTGCCAACAATGCAATTAATATTAGGGTTTTTGTCCATTTACTCCATTTTTAGAGTTTTTTTCCCAGTTACCCCATTAGGTTTTTTTAATTATTTC
Source organism: Rosa persica (assembly GCA_025331145.1). Taxonomy (NCBI): domain Eukaryota; kingdom Viridiplantae; phylum Streptophyta; class Magnoliopsida; order Rosales; family Rosaceae; genus Rosa; species Rosa persica. Next base: position 23,575,611 of record WFKR01000007.1, read on the forward strand.
TTACCTCAAACACTCTAAGGAGGTCTTCCATAATACCCCATTAAGATTTTTTTTAGTACCATTTTACCCTCACCCCTTTGTTACTTAGAGAGAGAGAGAGAGAGAATGGAAAAGAGAGAAACCATAGGAGACTTCGCGCGGAGCCCGTTCCCCAAAATCTGGTCAATGGTCGCCGGAATCCGTCCAACTTTCACCGGATTCCGGTCACCAGTCGCCGCCCACAGGACTATTATGATTACTTCACCAAAAGGTTTATTGCCCCCAATAGATATCTATTACCCTCAATAGATGTTTATTGCCCTCCAATACAATTTTCGATTGCCGGAATGGAAACTAATCTTCCTAAAATTAGACAAATAAAACTTTGATCAAATAAAAAAAATGAAGAGATTAATTATATCAATTCAAAATGTCTATTGCTCTCCAATAGACATCTATTACACCCCCAATAGACATTCAAAACTTTTTTTTTCCTTTCCTTCTGTCCCATTATTTAAAAAAAAAAAAAATTGATTTGGGCACCCAGAGAAAAACTCTGGGCACCAGATCGAAATTCAAGGAGTTCAACCATGAGACGCCCCGCTGATCTTCTCACCACCACCAGTGAATTCCGATCATCTCTAATATCGGCATCCGTCTGCAAAGCTTTGCCCGTCTACCCGAAACGAGGTGATGGACCCGGTTGTTTCCGGCAACTACTCTGAGATCAAGGAACATTCATAGTCGGAGCCGCGGAGGTCTGCATCTCGATCACAGATCGACTCCTGCAAAGGTGAGTGAATTGGAGCTAGGCTGGAAAATCTCGTGCAGCGGATGTGGTTGCAAGAGAGGAAGGCAAAGGTGAGATCCATGCCGAATGGGAATTGGCTGATGCAGAAGCTCGAACTTGACCGCTATAATTGAACGAGGGCGAGGTGTTCAATTTGCAACACGGTGTTTACGAGATTCAGCGAAGAAGATGGAGCTTGGGTGTCCTGAGCAATTGCTTTGGTGTGGAGAGAAGTCTGCTCTTCATCTCAAATTACCAGAGTCCGTCATGTCATCTGCGATCGACGTCGCACTGGAGGTGGATACCAGAGGGAGAGGAAGAGAGAGAAAGATAAGAGTGGTAGTAGCTTGTAATTCATTAATTAAGTTGTTGGCAAAATAGTCATTCTTCTTTAAATTGGGTTAGTGGGAACAAAAATCTGTTGTTAGGGTAAGTGGGATAATTTTGGCCAACTTGGGTGCTTTTGGTCAAGATCCCTTAAAAATAAGTTGCACTTTTGATGTCAGAAGAGAAAGAAGAAATTGAGGAGATAAAGTTTCCAACTAGTTCACTTCAACTTGAACTCTAAAACTCTCAAATGTTGTATGAAAGTCAAACTCATCACTAGTGCACTATATAAGCACGATGCCACATGAAGAAAAAAGGGAATGGATGTGAAGATGCAGCAGAGTGGAGAAGCACAGATGGAGGGGGCAAAAAAAAAAAAAACAAGAGCCATTGGAGAAGAAGAAGTTGGAGCACAGCTTCGAGGTTCAAATTAGTCTCTTATCGTCCTCCTCCATCATTTTTTCTGCTCGTAGTTATTAAAGGTCCCATGCTAAACAAACATGTGTAGAGATAAAACATGATCATGATTATGAGCATATGTGAGTCTCTCCTAGCCCCACCTGCAAGCAAAAGCACAATAATATAGGGCAAAACAAATATATAAAGGCATGAGTTTTGTTCAATATCAACGTGCTGCTGCAAAGGGTGAAACTAGAAGCAATTGATATATGACAAAAGCTTTTATTAAAGATAAAAGCTTTTCTTTGCTCCTCGTGGCGTGGCTTGTTATCAAAAGATTATGGACTTGTGAAGTCTGAGGGCTCAGGCAATTAAAATATAAAGCTGGATGCTGGGTTATAAATAGGTCAATTAAACTTTTTTCATGGAATCAGGAAAGGAAGAAGCGAAAGTCAATAAGACAAAGCTCACGAAGACTACCTCTGTCAATGTTCAACAAAGAAATTGATGCAAAAGTTGTCTTTGGCCTTTCATTAAATAGGTTTTGTGCGTCCTGTTACTGCTTTACAAACAAAGTATGAGAAGTGGCAAACTCCCAGATCATAACTCCAAATTGCTCTTTACTTGGTAGGCTGACATTGTCAGCAAATAAGTCGTGACTCCTTCGAGTAAAGATGAGGAAGACCAAAGCTTGCTGCTACACTATGACTGAAATATTTAAGTGAGTTGAGACACAAGTCTTTGAAGAAAAGATGCCACTGTTTCAGCCTTCATAAGCTTTTCGAGTTCGAAAGGGTGACATTTTCTTTCTTTGACCAAAGAAGTTAAGCCGTCAAATATGCCTCAAAAAACAAATCAGTTATGAGCCCTCCAAGAAGCTTCTAATGGTTGCCCATAATAAATCTGGGTATCCAAAAGAAAAAAGAAAAGAAAAGGCTTGATAGGTGTCTCCGGAATCTAGACAAAAATTGAAAAGTGTGACTCGGAGTTCACTCAACACTACGGGTGGCCAAATCAAAAATTCTCGAACATTGGTTTAGTAAAAGAAATGTTTCAGAACCCAAAATGAAATCGTTGTCAGTATAAAACCAAGAAAGCTTGAATACCTCAAACAAATTTTTGAACTAAAATGGTTTAATCCCTTCACATGGGTATTTAGGCAATCTGGATGCAATCACAAATTCAAGTCGAATCCCTGACTCTACAGGTCAAATTCAGCCAATCTAAATCCCTGACTCCACTAGTCAAATTCACTCAAACACCAGAAAAATCCAAATCATTCCCAAATTACCCAAAAGGAAATTCAAATGCTCTAACTCACAAATGTCTTAAACACAAACCTAAAAGTAAATGGGTCATCTACCTATTTAAATCTCAAATGCTTGAACTACATGTGGTTTGATCCCGCAGGGGTATGTAGGCAATCTGGAATCATATAATCAAGATGCAACCGCATCCTAAACACTATTCCTATTCCAAAAGTCCAAGTCCTCTAATGAGTCATTTACTAATTGGAATTCTTGAACTACGAGTGGCTTGATCTCGTCCCAGGTACGTAGGCAACCATTCTAAAATTCAGGGTGCAGTCACAAAAACAAACAAACACACACCCCGGTTTCTTTATCAATGGAATCAAAGAGTGTTCCCTTGTAACTAGGGATTGTAATTAAAAGACACATTCTATCTTGAATGGGTCGAACTTGAAATAATTAAAACTCTATTCTTTTAATGAACACGAGTGAAATTACGTTGGGTGACATTTTTCACTTTGTGCAAATTCTAACTCAACAAGTAGATTTCAAAAACTTCCCTACCATGGATAAAGTCATCTGGTCTACCACCTCATCTGGAGCACTTTTTGCTAAGGAAGCTTGTAGCTTCTTCTCTCCTTCATCTCTGGCTCCAGCTTAGTGTAAATTAATTTCGCACAAGGTAGTTCAGCCTTGAAAGAGTATGGTCACTTGTAGGTGTTGGATAGAAGGATATTAATTGATGATAGGTTGTAGAAAATTGGTTTCACACTATGCTCAAGATGCAAGTTTTGTGATACGGAAGTTGAAACAATTGACCATCTTTTCTTCCACTAAAGATGGGTACAAGAATTTTGGGAATGGTTACTTCATTGTTTTTCGAAAGTGTGTAGATGCACACTTCGCTCCATAAGAAAACTTTGATGATTTTCCTTTTGCAATGTAAATTAGTGCATTTCAAAAGAAAGGAATAAGTTAACATATGATGGTGGATCTTTTAATTTGATCAGTTTTAAGCACTTCTTTGTACTTTATATCAGGGATACGAGTTCACTTTATTTTTCGGCCTACTCCAACGCCTCGGGTGCACTGCCAATGTTCAAGCTTTTAGGCATTTCACCTTTGCAAGAACCCAAGATCTAGTCGGTTGGCTTAAATGTATCAAACACAGTAAACACAAGTAATCCATTCACCCCTAAAAGTTTAAGGACTAAGTGATGAACGAGGGTGGTAAGACACCCTTTATGCTCATTCAAATCAAGACATCAAAGAGGGCCAGTTGATGACCTAAAGTCAAATCTCCTAGGATGTAATTTATCACTCTTCATCCTAGTTATAGCTATCCCTAAACATATTTAATTGTCAAGAATATTAACAAGATATACTGTGAAGTGTCAAACTCGTTTAATTTGAATCATCAACAAATAAAATTGAAAGACTCATATACAAGAACCTACATCAGCGACTCCAACCAACATCTTAAACCTAGAAATGACACTTGCATGATGCAATTGCATGTAGCAGTACTTGCATAGTGTGAATAAGTGTAATAACAGTTCCTAGTTGTACATAGCACTTGGGCAATGTATTACTTACTCTATGGTATACGAGATAATAAAACTTGTCATTGCCCTTCAGTGTGGCATTAACTCAACTGTTGTCTAATGCAATAGCACTTATAAGTGGCACTAGGTGTTATGTCAATTAAAAGATGTTAATTGATATAGTATCATTTGTGTAGTAACACTTATGTAATGTCACTGCACTTGGGTGGTGTTCGGTCGTAGCACTTGTTTAATATTGTTTTTTGCAATAAGACTAACAAGATAATAATACATTGACACTATATTGTTTGGTGTAGTAAAACTTATTTCAAGGAAAAAAAAAACTTATGCAGTATTGTTTGATATAATAACACTTAGTCAGTATTGCTCGTTTCAAAAGTAATACTGATCGTTTCAAAAGTAATTTTTTACTTGTCAAAAGTGAGTGACTGAAATCGAATCCAAGCAAAGTGAATTGACTAAAAGTGCAATATTATCAAAGTGCTCTTAAGTGAATTGACTAGAACTTGAACAGTTAGATTAATCATAAGGCAAATACTAGTTCTACCTTTTAATCCCAATTGTAACCCGACCCAACTCAAGTACCTTATCGCTTTCCAAACTTAATCTCCTTTTTGGTAAAAGAATTAAATCCTATATATCGCATACATTGCAATATGTAGAACAATATTTCCTCTCTCTTTATTACAGCAGATTTGTCTTTTCTCCATTTCATCATCAATTTATCTAAAATCCTTCAACACACCTCTCTTTCTCTCGTTATTATATGTATTTTTAGCATTTCTAAATGTTGAGTATGTATTTAGTGTAGAATCATTTGTTGAATTTTGGGTGATCCCTCATCACCACACATCTGTCTTTCTCTAATCATCATCTGATATCGCATTAGAAGGTATGTATATTTTTGACTTTTAATTGTTGATTATCTAGCATGTAAAATTTCATATCATGGTTTAATGGATTTAACTGGGCAGTCATTCATCACACCACATCTCTCTTTCTCCCATCATCCTCCCACATCAAATTAATAGGTATGTATATTTTGATTTCTAAATGTTGATTATTTAGAGTGTAGAATCATTCATCTTGGCTTTAGGAATTTTACTATCAAGTTTGGACGTCCTTCATCATGACACATCTCTCTTTCTCCCATCATTCATCCACATCGAATTAGTAGATATGTATACTTTTAAATTTTGTTATATATGGTGTAGAATCATTAGATCATGGTTGATGGAGTCCTCTGCTATTTGGGTAGATCCCAAAACTTGACAACTAAACCTAAACTCAAAGCAAAAAAAACCCCCTTAAAAAAACAAAATAAAATGACTCGAATGAATAAGATTCGTACAATGTAAAAAAAAAAAAAATCAATTTAACAATATTTATCATATGTGCTCTATTACAAACTTTGTCTCTCATAGAACTCCACCTTTATGGAATGAAAATTGCAAGAGAATATCATTCCAACTTTTATCTTTATAAGAATCAGCAATTGTGTTATACAATTAATGTTATTTCTATCTTAATACCGATACATCTGTTTTTCACATTTTCTGTAGTTGTACATAAAGTTTAAATTTATATTGATGTGTTTTGATTGTTGCAATTGATGTTGTCTCCTAAATGTATTATACTACTGATGTTCCCTCTTAATTATTTGATATTCATACATATATTTTTCGCATTTTTTTAAAGTTGTACATAATTTGGGTGTGCACTTAGATAAAAACTTCACATTTCGTTAGGAGCGTAAACAACCTTTTTCTAATGGAAAGTTGGATTGCACACATTAAATTGATACATCTAACTAGAATAGCATTGTGTAAAAGATTTGAGGAAACAAGAGCAAATATAGTATTAGATTTGTCCATTGTATTAATTAGGTCCTAATTAGTTGTGCCACAATGTTGAAACTAAACCTTTGGTAGTGTTAAACAGGTAACAAAATGATGGCATTTAATCAGTGATAGTTTTCTATTCATGTACATATTGTATTGTTTCCTTTTAGAATTGGATCACTCGTACTATGTGAGAATTAATTGCACCGAAGAAGATAAGCCATCCTATAGAATATGATGATTAAGAATGTAATTAAATGATATCCACAAGACTTTTCCATTAATGTATTATTAATAGTCGAGTTTGGAATACATTTAATAATCATGGATTTGGATGAATGTTCATAGGTATGTGGTGGAATTTAGTTGTACCAATATATATGATAAAGTTGTAATAAAATGATATCCAGGTGAATTTCCACTAACTTATTAAAGATGGTCACCTTAGAGATACAATGAATGGTTTTGGATTTTCTCACTGATATTGTGTGAGATTTGTTTTTGGATCAAATTTGAATTAACATGCCATGTACAATGAATTTGTTGAAACCTTCAAGGGGTAGTAAGTTTTGTGGCCTAAACACACACTATAAATAAGATATGCTATGTAGAGCTACTTGTGAAGCTTATAAGAAATAGTATCATTTCAGCAAATCTAGCTTATTAGGTTGAGGCAAGGTTCAACCTCTTCTAGTTTGGTCGAGTACGTAATGGAGGAAACTAACCAAGACATCCTTAACTTCTCAAATCACAGGAGACTCAAACCCAAACCTTTTTTGGTTCAAATATTCATGAATCACAGCTCCTATTGATCGAATCAACGGTTTACCAGAGTAAAAGTGACCCTAAAATTATAGGGTCAATTATGCAAGATGGTATATATTATATAACTATGTGGTTTAATTGTTGTGAATCTTCATCATATAGAAAATGAGAGGGTTATTCTCTTTTGTTTTCTTATTAATTTTTATTCAGTATTCTTCTTTCTAGTTGATGTTTGGATATTTTGTTGGTCCTTGTTCTCATTAGAATTAGGAAATAATAAATTGATGTTATGTGCTTTACTCTAAAACACTTACCAATAATTGTTTTTCAGGAAGAGATTGAATCAGTTGGCTTTTTTCAGGAAGAGATTGAATCAGTTGGCTTTGTCACAAAAACGCTTACTGAAGTTTTATTCACAAAATGGTACTCCATCTTACAAATGAATTGAGCAGGTGTCTGCATCAAGAACGATGAAACCTCCCTTCCAAGTTACATGCAAAGCAAGAAGATACAAGCGATATAGATAGAGACTAGAAAAATATATTGAGGAGGTCTCTTTTTTCACCGGCTATCCCAGGCATCAGATTTTGCAATAAGACCTAGTGTTTAGAGGCTGAAGGCTATTTTATATGGGGGAGATTTTAGAAGAAGAAGAATGATCATCAACAAAAATAAGAAAGCCATTGTTGCTTTTGGCTCCTCGAGATAATCAAGAGTCCAAATTTGATTTATTGTCCTTCACTTTCCTCCTCGACTTCTAGCCGACCTTGACTTCTTCTGGATTCACTTGCACCTAGCCCTATAAATAGACCCATTTGGGAAGCAGAAGAGCATAAAAAACAACAAGCTTCTCCTTCTAAAGTCTCATCCATACAAGGTAGCCTTCAACCTATAAACACTTGGTCTTTATAGCGAAATCTCATGCTTGGGATAGCTTTGGAGCCCGGAAAGCTCGTCTAAGTTTTCCTCTCTTGTGTCCCCAAAACTCTAATTGAGTTTCACGATGGAGGACTAGGAGACTTTAAGCTACCAGGGACATCAGGGACCTTGTCTCTCCAATGAGTTATTCTGGGCATGAGGGCATGAAGACATAAAGCTACCGTCTGCCACCAACATTTCGGCTCCAAGCAATCAAGACTGAATCAAAAGTCCACGTGAAGATCTCAGATCAAGATATTGTATTTTCTTAGTGTAAAGCCATTGTTAGCCTGTAAAATTTTATTTTATCGTGCTGATATGTATTGCCTTTGGCCGCAAAGCCACATATTGATCAGATGCTCGTTTATACTATTAGGGCACAAAATCAAACTTCAACTGATTGCACATCGTCAACTAACCGCACATCGCAACTAACCTCACATCGCATATTGTCAATCCACACTACTGGGGGACATAATCAAACTTCAATTGAAACCCACAATCAAATTCGATTATATTTCATCAAAAAACATAAATTTACAAATGAACCATTGCAGGAGGCCCAAGAACATTGTTTGCGATACCCAGAAGAAGGAACAATGTTTGACTTCAAAATTTTGAAATTGCATTGTTGAAACCCCGCAATCACATGTGGTGCAGATGCACATTCGTCCAATTTAGCCGTGCAAAATGGATGGCCTAGATGCAATTATGAATTTCAAGGTACTGATACCTTAAGGCACTCAAGAGGAACCTCATCAATGACCCCAAGTCCATTGTAAAGCAAATGAATCAGGTCATTGATAAAGTATTTCAAAAAATATAGGGGAATAAATTCACTCCCAAATTTACAATTCACACTCATATTTTAATTTCTCTTTTAAAATGAAATTCACACTCCAAATATTTGTCTTTACAAAAAGACAAAATAGATACTAAAAAATGAAACATGAAGTGTAAATTGTAAAATAGAGTGTGACTTTCACTCTCCAAAATATAGTCATTTGGAACTTACATATTTTCCAATATGTCATAAGGAATTTGTTTCCGTTATCAGATGGTTGACCAATAAACTATTACTGTAAACAAGATCATTAGTGGTTTCATGTAATACAACAATATCATTATTGGTCTTGGGTGGCGTTGCAAAATATTATCGAGAACTCTATACTAGGGTTTCGTGCAAAATGGTGGTGGTGACCTAGGCCATGGGAGAATTGTTTGTGTTTTTCGTTCTCGGTGTGTGGAGCAAGGTTGCGATTTGGGACTGATTTCGATTTGGGTCTTTAAAGGCATGCGAGCTGGCAAGTTGTAGATCGAAGAAATAGCTCGACGTTTGGTCTTACTGGTGTTGGTCTTATCGGTGATCAACATTTACTGTAGCGTGTTAAGGAAGTAGGTAGAGGTCGAGGTGCGTTGGGGAGGCAAGTAGCGGATCAACGCACATCTTGCTAAGCCCTCCGTTAAAAGCAACACACAACTAATTCACTGCCATGAATAAATAAGGAGCTGTCGGGAGAAACACAACAGCAAGTTTCCTAGGATTCGCAATCCTTCGAAGTTTGCTGGGCCTAGTCTTCTCTTACTCATACAAAGAGGACAAGATTTTGGGTTTGGTCATGGCAATTTTAGTGCCATACAATAATAGACATAAGTATGTGAGGATGACTCTCCCCTACTGAGTGGTGGTAGCTCAACCCTATTTTATTATTCTTGCAGGTAAGATTACTCCTCAGTACGTAAGATTCCGAGTGCAGCGAGCTTGAGCTAAAGAAAACTTGTTATTGCTTTTTTCTAATTGTAATTTTTGAGACATGCTAGAATTTCTCTCCTATTTTTACTTTCTTTGTAATAATGGGCTTTACTTTATAAGGAGCTCTACAAGTTCTGTTTCATTGAACTTAAGAGTTGCTTGGATACTTTAATAATTTTCTTAAATTTTCATCGAAGGTTTTATTTTTCTTCTAGAAAGTTACTGGAAAGTCATTTGAACCGTATGAATTCATGAAGATTAGAAGTTTCCTTAATGGTTTCACAATTTATTCTCTTTTCCTCTTCTTTCTATTTCACATCCTAATTCGGTAACATCCATTTCTCATGTCGGGGTGTGACAGGTACGTACTACTGCATCAAGCGATAACGCTAGAGTGTTACTGCATCAAGTGATAACACGCAGGTGCTACTACACCAAATAATGTTGTACACATGCTAATGCTCCTAGTCATACCATGCAACTGCTATTGCCTGCACTGAGCAAGATGAACAATACCATGTACTACACGTATTAGTGAAATATATAGTGGAGGGGGTGCCGCCGGACAAGAGAATTGAGATCCCAGGATAGTGGAGGGGCGTTATAAACCCTAGCTCTCGTCTTCAGTACTGGCCCAACCTCCATCTAGCTAGCGCCATATACAAGCCGAGATGGGATTCAACAACCCTTATTTGAATGTATGGGCAGAAGTAGAGACTCTACAAGATAACATAGAACACCACAAAACACAAGTAAAACGATCATTACTCATGCTAATTAGAGTATAACGATCTGTAACCTGACCCAGGTTTCTGTTAGTTGCAACCATGCATATTCGTTCAAATTTAAATCGAGCTTTCCAGGAAAGAAAATAAGTAGAACCTTGGGAAACTTCTCCAACAATAATATCAAGCCCACAAGATGGATCATAATTATAATCTCTAAGAATGTTCATGAAAATCAATGAATAGGTTCTATTATTTAATGCAAGGCAAGTAGAACAGTAGAGATAATATTTTGCATCATTCAGAAGAAACCTGGAAATTAAACTAAAGCAATAAGTAAATGGAAATTAACAGAGTCTTGGTAATCAGAAAAAGAATATTAAATGACCTAAGAGAACTTCCTTTATGGCATAAGTACTATAGAACGAACAAACTCCTCAGAAATCAGCACCACCACGGAAACGAAGAACAAGGTGCAGGGTAGACTCCTTCTGGATATTATAATTGGCCAATGTACGACCATCCTCCAGTTGCTTTCCGGCAAAGATCAGCCTCTGCTGATCCGGCGGGATACCCTCTTTATCCTGAATCTTAGCTTTGACATTGTCAATGGTATCGGAGCTCTCCACCTCCAGAGTGATGGTCTTGCCAGTCAAAGTCTTCACAAAAATCTGCATGCCACCGCGAAGCCTGAGCACGAGATGGAGAGTCGCCTCCTTCTGGATATTGTAGTCGGCGAGGGTCCGGCCGTCCTCAAGTTGTTTGCCGGCGAAGATGAGCCTCTGTTGATCTGGGGGGACGCCTTCCTTGTCCTGGATCTTGGCTTTGACGTTGTCGATGGTGTCAGAGCTCTCCACCTCAAGGGTGATCGTCTTGCCGGTTAGGGTTTTCACAAAGATCTGCATGAGTAAAGATGGAATCTCAAGTTGAAAGGGGTTTGGAATTCCGAGAGAGAGCTTTAGAAAGGTGTGTGAAAAAGTTGAGAGCAAGAGGTGGTTTTAATAGAGAAAATAACCGACAGTAGATCCTTTCTTTTCTGTTTCAGAAAGGACGAGAACCTCTTCGATTCCATTATGGAATACAATTACGAACCCTGAAAACTTTAGGGGTCTAATAGTACAGAAAATCGTGTTGGTTTAGGACATGCGTTCGCTATATGCTCTGTGTTCTTCGCGGTAAATTTGAGGGGAAAGAGAAAACAGAACCGTCCGAAAATGAAGCAGCTGACTATGAAGCAAGCGAAAACAAAAGCAACATACCTCCCATTTTTGGAGGCCTCTGAATTTCGTTATGCGCAAGCCTTTTCAGTTGTCATTGTAGTATTACTACATAAATTTTAACAAGTTAGCGTGATCCTAACCCAAACCAAGCAATGATCAAGTTGTCCTCCTCCATGCCCAAATGATCCCGTATTGCCTACACCAGAAGATGGCACCAAGTTTTCCTCTCTATATTTCTCATCTATTTCACTCGTGTTAAATGCAGATAGCTAGGATCCATCTATCCAACTCTTATTTAAAACCTTTGTGCCTACTTCATTCTTGACCGCCACAGCGGCACCAAGGCACGTCAAAGCATCAAAGCATGGGGCGATTTAGTTAAGTAGGGTTGCCATTAGACTAATAATTAAATGGTGTAGAAATAGTGACAGAAGGTTATATGTTCAGTGCTGTAAGGCGAACGTGAACCAACACACAAGCAACTTGCAAAGTACATGCATGTAAGCAGAATAGGTAAAAGTACTAGTTACATAATAGAGTGATGATCTAGATATATATGATTTTCTTATGTATGTCTAAGCACTGTTCCGAAATAGTGTTGCAACAATTGGACTACAGTTTCATCATGGTTAAGCCTATCATATTAACAAACTCATATCATACTGTCAGCTAATTGTAGATCCCTCTGAATCCAGTCCACTACTATCTCTCTTCCCCACTATGCATGCCTGAAAACAGAACACAAGGAAATATGTAAGAAAATGACGTGCACAAATGAAAGTAAAGTATCATACAGAATGCATTTTACTCTGCAAGAATACAGTATACTTAGGTCTGAACTCTGAAGACAAATGGATAGTTCGAAGAAAAATTGATTGTCTCTCATTAATGAACAGAAAGGAGTGAATAGTAGAATATGCATCCCTGCTCCTTATTATCCATCAATTGTCATATACTCACAGATGTGCCTTTGCTTTAGCAATTTTGTGGAAGAATGAGAAACCTGCTCAAGTGTTCATAGTATGTGACTAATTGTCTAAAAATTTTCTTTGGTTTCTTTCATCTTATGAATGATTCTAAGAGCTATCCAAGTCACCTATCCATATCTTAATATAAATCATAATACTCCACAAATTGTAACCTACTTTTGCTCTTTTGTTCAATCTCTTTTTTATTCCTTCATATTTAGTAGTCTGTAATGAATGTTTACATAATTAACGTGTGAATATGATACAGATTAACCAGATAGACTTGACAACAATCAACAAAATGCTTCAACTAATACTGACCAATATTACACAGTAGAATACTCACCTAAACTTTCTGGTGAACATGACAGAGACATAATAGCTACTTTGATGAAATCCCATAACGGATGTTAAGAGCATCAATTGCTTTCTCAAAGGACTGTGACAACTCAGCAATGGATGTTTTGCAAGCTGAAATTGAAACCCCAGATAAATTAGTTAGAGTGATTTAAACAATAGTTTATAACTTACTGGCACAAATCACACTGTTACATGCTGACAGTACTTACAAGTCACTTTGTCTGTCCTCTTCTTTTTTTTTTCCTTTCTTTTCTTTTCTATCAACAAAGTCCATTATCCTATTAATAATAGTATTACTGGCTATGTACCTTTGAACAGACAAAGAAATTTTATCCAGTTTGTATCAAAAGAAAAGCATTACATATAAGAAGTAGTAATGTGTGCATATCTACAGAGTCGAGGGGAATATAATTGATTTCCACACACAGGACCCAGTTATAAGTTGTCAAAACCTTTTACAGGTTATGGATTGTATCTCAAGGTTTCAAGTGACAACACAACATAATATTTACATCAACAATTAACTTTCTCCAGCATAGTATGAGAACCAAGACATGACTACATGAGTTATGAAAAATCCCATATGTATGCAGGTCAGAAAGGTATTAAGCTGAAGACATACCACGAGAAGCCGAGGCCTGTGCATCTGCCATGAACTCTGCATAAGAAGCCTGCAAAAGAAACAATAGGTTACACATAAGATATAGCAACAGGATACACGATTAAAAGGACAACAGATTCAGATCAAAGGATATACCATCATTGCTTCCCGACTTTCAGTAGTCCTTTGGGTCATCTTCTTGTATTCCTTGTCTGCTTCATCCAACATTTGCTGACTTGCTTGAGTCTGAATCTGAAAACACAGAAAGCCAACTAATAAACAGCTGACAAATTGCCCTACTCCAAATCCTAATGCTCCTCTTCCCTCTACTAATAAGTCCTAAGAATTCATCAGAATACATTTGTCTTACCAAACATTAAATTTTGTAATTAGAAGAACACCAATTACAACGGAAAAGGTTAAGCTACAGTATGATAACAAGTGTAATTATCAACATCATGGTTGAGCTGAGAACTCAGGTTTTATGCAAGCCAAACGACTTACTGCTACTCAATCCTTACTAGCTTTAACTGCAATTGAAATTTCTCACCATTTCTATATAGTTTCATGCACTTTCTCGGCTATTCTAACCCTAACTCACTCTACTGTATCAGCAAGCTCATAATCAGATCTCAAAATCTAGTAATCTAGTGTCCTATAGCCGCCTAAATTTGGGCGAACCCAAATTTCTATTCAATTTCTTCGGATTTTTCAGTAACCATAGCAAACAATCAATCACAAAGCTCAGAAATGCTGATAAGTACCAATTCCACACAAGAATTCAATTCAAATTCGAGAAATAGAGCAAGAGAGAAAGACCTTAAAGCGCTTGTGGAGTCGAGAATGAGCGGAATCGCAATCCTTGAGGATCTCGGTGTGAGAGCGATCGATGTGTTGCTTGAGATCCTGGAGGCGCGAGGAGGTGAGGTTCTTCAGATCGGGAATCGAAGCCAGGCCATTGGCGTCGGCGAGCGGCTTAGAGGCTGCTGCCGGAGATGGAGATCCGATGATGGAAGAAGCTCTGACAGCTGTCATCTTCTTGGCGCGCTTGTTGCTGTTGTTGAGAAGCGTCGATTTGGGAGGAGATTGGTTCGGAGAAGGAGGAGACGCCACTCGCGGTGGCGTTTCGAGAAGCGCGGCAGCTGAACTCCGGCGAGTGCTTCGTCTTCCACCGCCTGAACCTCTCTTCATCTCTCTCTCTCTCTCTTCACTCTTCTAAGCGTTTGAAAATTGAAAATCTCTCTGAATTTTTTAGCAAATGGACTTGGCGCCTAAGACAAGGCTTTTATATGCAATTTTTCAGGCTCGGTTTATATAGTATTTTACTTCGGGACAACCGTCACACACGGGCATTTGGTCTAGTGGTATGATTCTCGCTTAGGGTGCGAGAGGTCCCGAGTTCAATTCTCGGAATGCCCCTTCATCTTCTTCTTTTTTTTTTTTAACTTTTTAATTCAGATTTTTCACTAAACGTCTAGTGATCATCTCAGCCCAAGTCAGATATGTTTGCATCGGCATCTTCTCCGGTAATCAGAACTTTCCGGGACTCAACATTTCGAATACATGTCAACTGAGATGCCTACATCTCCTAGTACTAGAGAACACTACAAATTGATTCATCAAGAGTTGCTGGCTGCCCAAAAGCAACACAAAATTCACCCAGCAATGTTTCATTGATGTAGCTGCTGGAGAAGATGTGAAATGCGACCAGACTTCAGGGTTCTACAGCTTTTATTTGCAACTTCCTCAGAAATTTTGTGAGCTAAGTTCTCCATACAAAGAACAAATAGGTATGGAGATAATGAAATTACATTTACAGCCACTCTACATATGATGGTTCTGACGCAATTCATAATAAGCATGTGAGAAGTAAAGTTTATCCTATAATTCAGCTATGAAATTCCAGGTAACAATACTAGGCTTTCAATATATTGATTTCCAAAGCCCGTAGTTATTTTTTATTTTCTTTAGATGAATATAAACTTCCTGAGAGATGAATATATTACCTGTACTATAAGATCATGAACGGCCTGAGACAACTAACAAAGATTTTAGACGACTGATATTCAGGATAGAAGTTGCTCAGTGTACCATTTAAGGATAGTAGAGAAACAATCAAACACCATAGTGATAACATCTCTACAAATATGCCAACTCTTTTGAAAAGATAAAGCTGGATGGTTAAAGATGTAAGAGCTTTGGTTGGTCCAAAATCACAAGCCATTTCTAAATATAGGTTACTCTACCATTTCTGATCTAAATTCGACAGAAATTTTTGATTACGAACTGATAACAAGAATTTCAATAAAAACCGTACTGTGCTGTTTTCAAGAATTACCATAACTGCTACCCACATTTGAAAGTCTGTGAACTATAAAACTCATCATAAACAGAAGTTCGATCCAGATATACTACCAAATTCAATTTACAATTTATTCTTTTTGTGGTAACTTCACAGTTTTCACTAGGAAATTAATGGTGCTGATATATAGAAATCTAATCATACATTTTAATCTATCATCATCTTAAAAACAAGATGATAAATAGCTATTGCACAACATATTGCTATCCACTAAATATACTGCAATACAGCATTTTGAGAGCTTACTAAGCTATTAAGGAGTTGGCACTCTCCTGATTAGCACCATGAAGATCTGGGAGATCAGAACTTATGGAGAACTTCATCCATCTCTTCCTCTCAACATATGTGAGACAGGGCTGCATCACAAGGCCGGTCACTATAGCTATAAGGCTCACAACCACAACCTTGAGTTCAGAAAGAGCCAACACTACACCAATTAGCAGGGTTGGCGGAATGCACAAAAGAATGGTTCCAACTGTTCCAACAGGAATCTTGTATGGCCGAGATGCAGCTGGATGCTTGACCCGTAACAGTATAAATGCTATGAACTCCAAAATCATTCCAACACAGTACAAGAAGTTTTCTGCAGCTACAATCTCTTGAAAGCTTAGCCAAGATAGCAAAAGGACTCCGGAAGCTGAGAACATAATGCCAATGACTGGGGTTCCATAACGAGACCGCTTACCAAAGAACTCAGGCAGCATCCCTCTTTCTGCCATCCCAAGAAGTTGAAAAGAGTCACTGCTCATTTCAGCCACAAACATCCCCATATTTGACATCGCCGCAGCCCCTTGGATCCAAAATCTCAACCAAACACCCCCAACAATTTTTGCAATATCAGAGAAGTAACCATCAGTCCACAACTCACGATCAAGTGGAACAGCCCCAGTACCAATTAAAAGGGGGACGAAATAGCCAACAACAACCAAAATCAAAGCATAAAAAAGAGCCTTGGGGAGAGTTTTCTTTGGGTTCTCCACCTCTCCGGCAAGTGTACTTATAGAATCCCAATAGTTCAAATTCCAAAAGAGAGTGTTCAGGTACAAATTCCAGTCCACATTATGTAGACTCACCACTAACCATCTTGAAGGCTCCAACTTGGGAATTGCCACAAGTCCCATAACCACAAAAGGAATGATTGAGAAAATCCCTAAAAGTACAGCAACCCATCCCACAATGGTTAAACCCCTATAGTTTAAGTAAGTGAGGAACAATGTCAAAGCTAACACTGCCACGATTCTTGGAAGTCCACCGCCTAAAGCTGGTATTGCTGACTTCAAGTAGTCCAAAAACAGAACTGGATACAAAGCATTATCAATGACTCCACTTAACCATTTCACCCATCCTTGTTGAAACCCCCAAAATGGACCCAGGGCCGAAGAAACCCAAACCACATAACCCCCATTCACAGGGAACATGGTACCCATCTCTGCAGTAATCAAGGCCTCAGGAACACTCCAAATGAATGGAAAGACCAAGAACCCGAGAAGCGCTAGAAGGGGACCAGCAGCCTGAACACTGTCCTCAATACCAAATGGACCCCCAGATACCTCATAGAAGATGAGGAAGACAAGGGGCAGAACTGAGACTTTCTTGAAGTTATTTACCCTAGGGGATTGTGCTTCACTAACTGCAACATATTCGGGATTGTTGTGCTCTCCCATTTCAATGGAGCCTTCCCTAGTTGCAGAGGTCTCAATTTCTGCATTCAGCATCAAGTTTTCAACTTTATAAGGGTGTCTTTTGGTGTCAATTATAACAAGGCATGCATATAGCACAGCAAACTAAATCTATCCTTACAAATCAGCAAAGTCTATATTTCTACTCTACCTTTAAATCTATATGCAATTGAGCAATATTGTAAATAAGGGGTTTTCCATTTAGAGAAATTAATCAGCATCAAAATAACAATATCATGATTCACCAACAAAAATGTATACACAGTGTTAGAAAAACAGACACGTACATGAAGACGAACTAAGAAACACAGGAAGCTTCAGCAATAGAGATGGGTCTGTTGCACTGGGCAATAAAGTTGGATGATTCAATGGAACTAGGAGTTATGTAAGCAATAGAGTTACAATTAGAATGAGGTGGAGGGAAATAGAAGATATGGAAATGGACAAACCAAGAACAGATCGCAGCAATTCTAGTTTGAGTTCGTGTAGATAATGCCCTCCATTTACAGAACTGAGAAAGTTTGAAATTTACGTCTGAGTGGCTCAAGGGGAGAGACGATAAGTCAGCAGTGCAGGTGAACTTCAAGCCTATGTTTGAAACTGAGCCATAGATGACATCGGCTTGGGATTGTCGATCTCCATAGACGACATCGTCTGGTTCTGGTTCTCTGTTTGGCTTGGGATTGTCGATCTTCGATGTTTCTGCATTTTCCGGCGCTTCTGGGCTTGGTTCTGGCTTGACAGCACTTGTGGATCAAACATTGAGAAGCTTGCGGGGTTACAGCGTCAAACATCATCAATTCATCATCAACCCAGTTTCGGCAGTGAGTCAAGGGAGCTGAATTCGGTTGATCGAAGTCGATTTTCGAAGGTATATCCCAAACTTTGAATCAAAATATGGAAGTTGAATGTATTGTGGTTGATTAAGTTGAGATCGAGTTCTCCCTAGTTATTGCTTTTATTAGATTGTCGTACCTATGCTAGTTATTTGAGTTGAGAAGGAAATTTGGATGAGTTAATGAATTATTGGTTTTTGGACTGGAATTGGTTGCTTGCGTTGCATGCTGATTGTAAAGTGTAGTAGAAAGTGGTGATTTGAGTTTGTTTCATATTTGGGGTTTTTAGTTAATTTGCAGGTGAATTGGGATATGTATCAATGTGGCTTGAATTTTTGTGATGCAAGAGACAATCAAATTCGGTGTAGTGTGATCGCCGCCACGCGAGGAATCGAATTCAGGGGGGTTGGGTTTCTCGTATGGAAACTCGCAGCCAGAAGCTGGCGGAAGCCACCTCAACATTTCCTTCATCTTCATCTAGATTTGCCGGGCGCTGGAGATGGTTGCGGGAGAGGAGGATCAGAGGAAGAAAAGAATAAGTTTTTGTTTTTTAATGTGGAAATTAAGTGAAATGTCGAATTTACCCCTTTCTCCGGGCCCACTAATTAAGTTTGTCGCTGCCACATCTCAGAAAAAATTAGACACGGCTGATTGAAATTAAAAACATAAGGGTGTGTTACTGATCAAATTGAAAGGAGAATGACTAACATGATGTTAAGTGTACATCACAGGGTAGTAAACTGAAATTTTTCCTTTTTATTTATTAAATAAATAACTCTTATACAACAACTAGTTTATTGTGCGTTTGACTCACAACCTCCTACTTATAAATGAGATATTTATGTCACCAAACCAAAAGGTACTGGTGAAATTATTTCACTTTTTGTGTGACGCACGTTATTTCTTAATTTTTAGTTACTTTATTTTTAGAAAATTAGGATATTTCTTTATTATTTTTTTTGAGGTAAAATGATGATTTCATTAATAGCAAAGCGCATATCATAATGACATAGGTACATAGTTCCCACCAGGGGTAATAGGTGCCATTACACTTGAAACATTTCCGCTCCTCTATTCAAGAGCCTATCAGAACTAGAATATTCTAGCTAGGAATAATAGCAAAGAAAAGCTTCTGAAGCCAATATGCTCAATTGCGGTGCATCAATAAACTCTTCCTCTTTGAATGTAGAATACAACATTCTGTAGGCCAACTTCCTAATACAAGGAATTTATTATAATTAGACAAACTAAAAACATAGGATGGGCCTAGGGCAAAACACCCCAGCCCCAATTAGTCGGCCCAAAGCATCCAAAAAAGTGATCTAACTCCAGAGCCTATTCAGCAGCCTTGGTCCCAGCCCATCATCCCAGACGACATGTCGTACGTCACCCGCCCGGTGCTTCCGCCCGACCTTCATTGCCATGACCCTTTCTGCCTCGATCTACTCCACCGCGACCATTCGCCGCTGTGACCCAAACCGCCGCGCACCACGCCATCCCAGCGCACGCTGTCGTGAAGGCCCAACTCCGAATCGCGCCGGTCCAGCGTCCCACCGTCTGCACCACCACTGATTCAGAACCAGACACCGGTCTTGATTAGCACTGTCACGCCGCCGGTCACCAGAGCACAAGCAGCAAGTCGCCGGTCTCCGCAAGCCGCAAGCCGCCTGGACCTACCTCGAGCTCAACCACCCATGGAGCACTCTTGAAACAAATCGGGGTGAATACCCATCCTGCAGTAGATCCCAACGCCGGTGAGGCCGGAGGCCCACACTGGTTGGCCCGCCGCTGGACGAGCTCGAGTTATCAATCGGAAAGGAACCGGTCTTGGGTATTAGAGTTTCTCGAGGATGAGTTTTTCTTTGAGGGAACAACTTTAATCCTTCAAAACAAATATTTCTTTATTATTAAAGCAAGCTTAAGATGGTTAAATTTTTAAATTATCCATATTATCATTACTTTATTAAAGTAGTCTTCTTCATATATGCTCTGCATGTGTAATAGTTTTTTTTTTAAATAAAAAAGAAAATGGATGGTACAAAACAGTTATTGCAGAGAGAAAATAGTGGAAGAGAAAAATGGGTTGTGAGATCATTTATTTTCATTTTTCTTTAACTATATTTTCTAGTTGTCATTTTTTGATCGAAATGAAATCCCTCTATAGACTCGACAAAAAGGATTGTTCTGTAGAGCACCCTAAAATCCTATTCTAAATAAGAATAAGAAACCATCATACCCCTAGTACATCTACCTTTTAGAAAGTCTCTGCATCATTATTCTAAATAAAAACCTAGAAGCTTCGAATCTGACATAAAATGGTTTCAACTAAAGCTCCTGGTCTTTACGACCTAAACAAAATTTAAGCAATACCATGGGCCATAAAGACATAATCCATAAGGAGAGTAGAAGGTGTAATGTCACCATTAACCCCCATTCTAAAGGCAGATCAAGCCCTAAAAAACTTAGGCCCCAGCCTACCCATATCCAGCCTTGTAGCAGGCCCTCCAACTGGTACCAGGCCCAGTTGGCCTAGATGGACAAAATTCCTAACGACACCCTATAGTAACCACCACAACAAAACAAGCCGCCGTCGCTACCAGGAGTCGCCACCAAAGATACCAACTAGTCAATGGTGTTGCCACTAAAGCCACTGCAGCCACCCCAATTTCCATTGATGTCTCCACACTGGGTATAATTGGTGATCAAGCATCCATGACTAGCCACTCCAAAGAAAAGCATAACATTTACTCCACCACCATTGTCCAAATCAAAACCCATTCCATCTTCACTAACCATCGCCACTGAAGATCAGATCGTCCAAGGCTCAGGTTCACCCAGTCCGACCCTATTTAGTCGATTCTTCGACGCAACAGATCCTTGCGTCGTCGACCCCGCCACCATATTTCCGACTCGCACAACAAAACCTGTGACACCAATCACATCTTTAGATCGAAAGACTCCACCCCTAGAGTCTCCCTAACGATAAGGAAAAAACTTACTACCAAGAAGGAGGTGGCAAGAAGCAAAGCCAATCAAACTGACTTCAAAACAATCATCAGACGACGACCATGCGTAGAAGAATGGTCGAGCCGTCTACCAATCCCTAGCAGAGCACGCTAGGTGTTGGAGAGGAAAGATCCCACGTTGAAAAAGTGACAAATAAAATATAACTTATAAGTGGGTGTCTCTTACCTAATTGTACCGATGCCTTTTGTGATTAAAACTCAACACCTATTAGGTGGTTAAGTTGGGACAATATTTGTACAATGGTGAGCCACGGGCCACACTTGCGCTATTTAACATGGTATCAGAACGAGTCCCTCTCCAATTGCGTCTCTAATATTTTATCATGGGCCCGAATTTGAGTTTCTTATATTGCATCGGAAAATTCCAATTGGATTGTTATCAAGTGTCCGATGTGGGCCTTGAATTGTTACATTGGCCAAGTCTCAGATATGAGACTTGTGTCCAAATTTCCAAGATGGGAATTGGATTGTTAATCAATTTCACGTACAGACCTAGAGCTAGGTTTCACGTAAGGGGACGTTTTGGAGAGGAAAAATGACAAATAAAATATAACTTGTAAGTGGGTGTTTATTACCTAATTGTACTTAGGCTTTTTATGATTAAAACCCAACATTTATCAAGTGGTTAAGCTAGGATAATATCTGTACAATGTTGGGCCACAGGCCACACTTGTCGTTGTTTAACACTAGGTTTTTATTTTTAAACCGCTAAGCATTTTGTAGTTGTCATATTTACTCTCATATTTTAATTTATTGTCAAAGTTTTTTAATATTTTAGGATTAAATCTGTCAAACTTGGCTAAATAAACCTCTTCTCTTAGTAATAGTATAGATTTTAGAATATATATAATTTAGGAGAGTGAAATTCACACTCCCTATTTTACAAGCCACACTATTTCTTTCCATTTTTGACTGAAATTCTTATAAAAAGATAAGATAAAATTACCAAAGGCAAAAATTTAAGTTACTAAAAAAAAATATATGTGGATTGTAAAATTGGGAGTGTGAATTTCACTTCCCATAATCTAATATATATATATATATATGTACATAGTATGGTAAATTTGAAAAAAAAAAAAACCAAAAAACAAAAATCAAGTAAGAGGTAAACGTGTGCAACTGGCATTGCAATTTTTTTCTTGGGAATTGCAGTATTTTTGCTGGTCAACTTTAAATTATTATCTAAACAAAAGAACTCTAAAATTTATTTACAAATATTTATTAATTAAGCAAACTTCCTTCTAAGAATGGTTACCCATACCCTTACTCTTCCTTAATTAAAATTTCAGAATATATATAATCTAATATATATATATATATATATAGGATAGTATGGTAAATTAAAAAAACAAAAAACACAAAATCAAGAAAGAAGTAAACTCACATATCATTGCAATTTTTTCTTGGAAATTGTAGTATTTTTGCGCGCTGGCCAATTTCAAATTATTATCTGAGCAAAGGAACTCTAATATTTACGTACATGTACATTTAAAAAACGTAAATTTGCACACACACATGCGTGTGTGAAGGGGCTGGTTAATAATAAAAGCATCATGTGCTGATTAAAAAAATAATTAAAAAATCTACTTTTAAACATTTAAATAATAATAGGAGCTGAATTCATTTCTAGTTGCAGAGTTAAGTCATTGAGTCTCTAAATGGAGTGTGGTATTCTTCCTTATGGTTATAGGGTTTAATGAGACAACTATATACTCATTGATGTAGTACTTTTATTGATGAAAGAATTCACTTTCGATCAAAAAAAAAAAAGGAGCATGATTTATAAAGAAGGGAGTGCTTTAAATCAAAAACAGAAATAAAGAATGGAGTGCTAACTTCGCTCTCCCCAATTTCTAAAGTTTTGCTAAGCAACGGAGAAGTTAGAATGTTTTCTCTGTTTTAGTTTGTCTTTTTTTTTTTTTTTTTTTTTTTTTTTGAGATGAAAGTTTATCTTTTTATTTATATGTAGTGTGCTAAAGTGGTTAACAATGAGTCAACGAGTTTTTGATCATGATAATGTTTGTTGGGATCCACACAAGAGAGAGAGAGAAAGAGAGAGGGAGAGAGATTATTTTATTTTTTATTTTTATTTTATGATCTAACAAATTCCAATCAACATGTGATAATGTTGTGCATTTTATAATAGGAATTGAAGCCTATAAGTGAAGTGTAGAGATATTGTGGAGGTCAATAAACAGAATCCTAATGGTATCAAACAGCCCAACTTCTAATTGTAATCGTTAACCAATGAAAAATGAAAAAAAAAAGAAAAAAGATAATGATCATATAGGTAACCAACCAAAAATGTTAAATAAAAAATAAAATCGTTCTCCCAATAATAGCAATAGAATAATCAACATTGTCTGAATTAATAATAGGGATAATGATCATTCACACAATTTTAGGATAAAAATTGTCCACTTATCCAAACACTCTAAGAGATCGTTTATTTACCCAAACACTCTAAGAGATCATTTCCCTAATACCCAATTAATTATTTTTTATTCTTTTTTATTTATTTTTGAGACATTTTTGCCCTTTTCTTCTTTTTCACTTAGAGAGAGAAGTTATCGGAGACCTTGCCGGACTCTGATGACCAGTGGCCACCCGTGGACTCTGGTGATCGGACTTCGGCTACTAGTGATCGGATTCCGGCGTCTGAATTTATTACCTCCTAATAATACCTATTAACTATATTATTGTTCCCCAATAACAAGTTCATTGGGGATCAATAATTAGTGAAAAATGAAGATGTTTTTAATTTTGAATGTTTTAGTAGGTTTATCCAAATAAATAATCTTATTATTGCCCTCTAATAATCTTATTATTGTCCTAATAAACATTTTATTGCCCCCCAATAATATTATTATTGTCTCATAATAATTTTATTATTACCAACTAAATTATGATAAAAAAAGGCAAAGAGAGGCAGCTCAGAATATACGATACTGAAAGACTAGACACAACAGTTTCAAATCAAGAAAATAACCGACAAAGAATAGTCCTCTTAGTGAATCCAATAAAAATAAGTAACCTATTCAATGTCCATTGCCACAATCTAGCTAGAGTAGCTGCATATAGAGAAATAAACTGTAAAAAGTGAAACTAACTACTGACCACCCATGCTATCATCAGTAGAAGATTTATTCGGAACAGCATCAAGAACCCGTGAAGAAGCAAAATGTCATTAATTAAGAGGAAAAATCTGGATTGGACTTCGCTTCTACGAGCAGGGAGCTACATACGTGCATTGCAACAAGAGAGAAGCCTTTTTTGCATGCCCATTTAGCCCCACACACAGACTGCGACATGTTTTACCGGAGTGAAACCAAACCTCACCACTTCCGGTGGAACTGTGAGGCTATAAACCAAGAAGTATTCTTCCATCTCTCCCTAGGAGTGTAATTTATAGGGTCTAGTTGTACATGTAAGCAATGGCCTACTCTCATGGATACTTGCTGGCATTTCTGAAATACAAATACCAGTAAGGCTACAAATGACCAAAATCCAGCAAACGGGCCACAGAATGGTTCGAGCCAATGCCGGCATACCAACTGAGTCGTGACTCAGACCTAAGAAGGAAGAATGCACACTAGTCATCTCCGCCTCGTCGTCTAGTGAATACACGTGATAGAATATGTTTAGAGGATCAACATCACAATAGGCGTTGGTGTATAAAACATTGAAGCACAACAAGACCCAAAAAGGGTCACCCACGAACAACAATAGAAAACTAAACTAAACTAGAACTTAATTAACAAATTGCACACGCCAAGTCCAGACCCAAGGTAGGTTAGAGCCAAGCCAATTCCAGAAACCCAACACAGAGAAGGGTCCAGATCCAAAATCAGCTAAACCCAACCCAAACATCGGGCTCAAATTCGCTTCAAACCCTGTTGCAGTCCAGATCTGCCATCACCTTCCTCCAACTTTTGCCGCTAGCCTTCCGATCCCCAAACAAATGCCGCCATCGCCGTTGATGGACCATAGCAGACCCGCGGCCTCTCCGCCTGACACAAACACCAATGGGACAAGTCGTCGACATAGATTGAGATCCAAAACAAAAAAGAAATCCGATCTATTCAATGATTGCCCAGAGTGCCTGATCTGAACAACTGAATACCGGATCGGGAATAACAACCCCCAAAATAGCCCTCATTCTCCATGCTGTCACCAGATCTGAAACCACAGCCCCATCGCTTGATCAGTAGACCCAGTCAGTCTAGCACCACCATCTTCCTGCACAACCACATCCCAGGGAGAGCAGCACCGGTTGAAGCCAAAAACGACGATCGCACCAAGGACCCTCCTCTCCCGGATAGGAGCGTTGCGGTGCTCTGACCGGGAGAGAGCACAGTTTCAGCCTCGCTCTTCTTTTTTCTCTAGGCGCGTTCTAAAGCTCGTGTACTAACAGAACGTATGGGAACTGAATAGTAAATACCACTTAAATTGGTTGAGTTTGAGTTTGTCTTGTGTGACTCGATAAATACCTTGGGTCATACACTATATGTTGAAGCTCCTTCTTCATTAATTAAGCTTTCTCTACAAGTTGTGTTTGTCAGCAATTCGTACGATAGAATCACCTTTCATTAAGATATTTAAGGGATAATTATAGAAAGAGTATGTAGCTTTGTGCTCTCTCCCAAAGCATGAGAGAACCATTTGCCTCTGTTTGTGTCCTTTTTAAGAAAGAAAGAGTAACACGACCATTAGTGGAAAAGAAGATTGGAGATTGAATTTGATTGGATAGCAGTCATAGCACTACTATAAAAAGGCCATCGAATCATTATCAGCAGTAATCCTGGTCAGTGGTCACCGTATTTATAAACATCTGATTGAATTTGATTCTTGAAAAAAAAAAAACGAGGTATCGAGCTGGACTTCGTAGTCCATTCACTGTGTCGACACATTTTACATTCTTGCATGTACGTCAAGCAAGCCTGAGATACAGAAAAGGGAAGGAGAAAGACACAGAGGACCCAGCGGAACCAGTACTGGACATCCAAATTGACGTTTGGACAACATCAAGGAGGTCGTCGTCAGCAAGCTTGGAAAGAGAGTTCAGAGAGAGGAGAGAGAGAGAGAGAGAGAGAGAGAGAGAGAGAGAGAGAGAGAGCTGAAAATGTTCCAATTAAACGGTGATTGTTGGGTGAAATAGAATTTTGCTGATTTACGGATCAATAACTAAGTGCGATAAGATTTTCTCTACTTTTGTAAAAAGCAACAAATTTCCCATGGAATAAAGGCAAAGGGATCTGGTGCCATAAAACCAACTGTGATCCATGCATTCAAAGTTACACTGTGCCTTTTAGTTCGTTGTAAGATTCTCACTTGTCGTTCTGTAAATCATATATAAGTCTCTAACTATATACCAGTTTTCTCCTGACTCGATCGATCTCCATGTATGTTAATTAAATTTGCAGGAGTAATTATTGCCAGCTAGTTAACAAGTTCGATCTTTGGGTTGGTGTACGTTAATAGGTCATTGTCTACAGAACTATATATAGTGTCTCATAGATAAGCTAGCTTGAGACGATATGTTCAACCAGCATCCGAGTGAAGTAGCAATTAAGGTAATTCTTTTGTCTTATGGAGTTTTTGGTGTATTTAATCAATTTATGTATTTTTTTAGTTAAATGGGTCGCAATATTACCCCTTTAATGAATCCAGCACGACACGATTAATTTATTAAATAAGTTAAGCGGGTTGGGAATGAATAACCTGTTTAATAAATAAGTTGGATTTAAGTTTAAATTTTCGACACGATTATTAAATGTGTTGAGTTTGAGTTGTCTCAGTGACTCGATAACGATCCGTTCCCCTGGTCAGCAGCTGACCAGAGATGATTTGGTCAATGACCGTCCGATTGAGATCGGACGGTTGACATTTAAGTGATGAAATCAGAGAGGAGAGCTGTCAACCGTCCGATCTCAATTGGACGGTCATTGACCAAATCATTCCTGGTCAGCTACTGACTAGGGGAACAGGACTGGACTCGATAAATATCTTAACCCGACCTGATCCATTAGCCTTAATAGGGATATGATAGTTAAAATCTCTCACAATATCTTGTTAGATAGATATGATGTATCGCTAAGTGTTAAAACTTATTGCCATTTATGTGAAATTGAGTTTATAAATTAAGGTCATAAATCCTAATCAACCATTAATCATGCACCGGAAAAATGGAAACAAAGCCCTCATTACCCGCACTATGATAATATAAAGTATATGCATATCAGAATTTTAAATATAGAAAATCCAGAAAAAAAAATCATCCTCGTTTTTCTTGATTTTAGAAACTTAAAATCATAATAGTTTGTTATTAAGTAAGTTCAAACGAATTTTGGTGGACCCATGTATGGGTTTCCATACGTCCATTATTTAATCTGTAATGACGTCCCCTAACAACAGGCCACAAAATGACTCGCAAAGCCATATCTTTAATTTTAGACAACGAAAAATAAAAAAAAGCTCAGCGATAATGTTCTGTATTGAAGACAACAACATACCTGGTCTTGATGATGACGATGAGTCTCTGTTGACAGTGAAGTACCGAAAGACGGAGCTATGGAGTTGCCGTCACCAGCGCCGCCGCGTTGCTCTGTTTCATCTCGGACACTATCCGATGAACCTTTCATTTGCAACATATGCATGAGAGAGAGAGAGAGAGAGAGAGAGAGAGAGAGAGAGAGAGAGAGAGAGAGAGAGAGAGAGAGAGAGAGAGATTGGACGCTTAAACTAATTTGCAGGTGATGAAAGAAGAGAGGGGAAAGGGAAGGGTCGTCCAATACAAAACAAATAGCAAAAGCTATAACGTTTAATATACATTTTTACTTTTATGATCAAATAATGTTTAATATACATGAATATGAAGCTTCATTACTTTTTATATTTTTCTGATCGAAAATTAGTTTTAGATTAAAGGAACTTTTGTCTCACTCTCCATTAGTAAGTAGCTGCCTATGGCTGAAAATTGGGATGTTATATAAGTAGCTGGCATGCACACAATTCGTGTGCTTTCATACCCTAGTTGGGTTGTTATATAAATAGTACGATTTGGACTATTGGTCTATAAAACACACGAATTGTGTGCATGCCTATTACTTGTATAACAATCTCATTTTCTCCACCCCCACTTTTTCCTCTTTCTTGCTTTAAAAAAAAAAAAAACAAAATAAGTTAATACAGGTTAAAAAGTAGTATTGAATTAATGATCCGCTTTTGAAGAAATATCAAAATGAATCACTTGAATTACCAAGCCATCTACGTAATCTGCTAGGGTTGTGAATCTTAGAGTTTCTTTCAATTTTTCTTCGATCAAGTGATAGAGGACGACATGGCTTCGAGGTTGGCTGCAGCGTTGACTCTTATGGAGGAGGCAATGCTTAACTTTCGGGAGGTAGGCGAGGCGGCGGTCATGGATGAGTTTTTCTATTTGGTAGGGTAGCTGGTGCAGAGGAAAAAGGGGGATGAGAAGGGGTTGCCAGGCACCATCCCGGTGATTTGGGTCTTGGACAACGATTGGCTATATCGTCGGTTGGGGATCAGTTTCTCTTTTGATTCTGGAATCATGACGAATGCAATAAGGTGCTGCATGGCGAGCATTGGTTTTTTAATGACCGAATGCTCATGCTTGGAGAATATGATGGGCTATCAGAGGTGGTGAATGTGCAGCTGCATCTACTCCATCTTGCACATACTCTCCATGAGCTTGGATTTCTTTGTGATTCTAGGTTCATGATTGTACATTTTCATATTCTAGCTTTCCTTAGGTTCATACCCTACCTAGTAAAAGGAATTCAATTCTCGTGCGTTCGACAACCTTTCTTAAATCCCTATATTATTATTTGTACCCCTTTATACTTGAGGGTGACTATTTGGCTAAAACTTGTCACGCGGATTGTTCGACTTGTTTGTTGGTTTGGGTAAGTTTGTTGCTGACATTATCTTTGTTCGGGTGCGTGATCGAGCTAAGGTTGTAAAATAACACTCTCTTGCTATTTGTTGACTTCCGCGGATAGTGCACGTTCCAGCAGAAGTGGGGAACTTTTGGAGCAACATGAATCCAGCGGTGATAACCCTCAATCTGTTTAAGGTTGGGAGGCTAAGGATAACATTGTAAGAACTAGGACAGTCCACTACTATGAGGTCAGCGTATTCCTCTGTGGACCTGGATCCCTAGCCCAATCCTTAGGCTCACGGAATCAGAGCCTAATGATTGTATTGTGTCTCCAGAGAAGCTGAGTAGTGGCTCGTGATCTTGGATCAGCCTGTTATCCGGCCGTTGGAGCTGCTTGTATGCATCACTAAAGATGACGTTGACCGCGGATCAGTTATCAATGAGAACGTAGCTGACCTCCCATTTATCAATGACTGCATCAATTAGGAATGGCTCATCATCACAAAGATGGATGCTTCACTCTTCCTGCTCAGAGAATGTAATTAATGAGCTCCCATCCAAATTTGTGGGTTTTGGGCAGTCGGTCAGAGCGGATGTTGGCAACTTCACGCGAATTGTATCTTTTGGATAGTCTCCGTTGAGCTTGGGCGGAAGCCCTGAGGACTAGGGCTTCTCCTTTGATTACGTTGATCCACCCTTGAGGTACTGGTTGAGCTTCTGCCTGCTGTGCTTTGAATTGTCGAAGCTTGCCTGCACGGAATAAAGACTCAGTCATATCTTTGAGTGTGATGCACTTGCTGGTCTCGTGGCCATCATCCTTATGATATTTTCATCACTTTTCAGTGTATCTTGGCTTGCCTTACTTCACATACTTTCTGGGTGGTGGTGGGGGGAATTTTGCTTTGCATTGGTCGTAGATGTCTTCATAAGTGGTGTTTATGGTAGTGAATACTTCGTACCTGGGTGCTGGTGGTTTTGATCGCTCATGTTTGCACTTGGTTTTGTGTTGAGTCTTGCCTTCCTGATGGTATTTGTAGCGCGGACGCTTATCATAATGACTGTCGCTCTTGTCCTGCTGCCACTCACACTGCTTCTGCCTTCTGGTTGGAGGTACGGCTAGACTTTGTTTGTGTGGCCTGCGTGTGCGATAACCCGTATTTTAGCCATATTTTAACAAAGTGAGTAACCATTTGTCAAAATAGATGGTTTAATATATTGTTGTAAACATAATTTTGTTTTTTGTAAACTTCATCATATGGGTCAATATGTATATATATATATATAAAACTAATGTAAATATCTATATAAATGTGTTGAAAGTTCTAAGTGGATACGTGAACATAGAACATTATTAGAAATATAAATAAATAAATAATTATTTTAGATAACAAAATAGAGGAAATTAATGAGGTCTAGAAAGATTGGTTTAGACCGACATAACGAAGATATAAAAGAAAAGGAGAAGTCTAGAAAGGGGAAGAACTCAGAAGAGAGGAGGAGGAGGAGGACAATAAAAAATAAATGTAGAACACTCTTCATGAATCTTGTGTTTCTCTCTGTCGGTCTCTCGCCTTGCTCCACCTAAAATCACCTCCATGCTAGTCTTTTATCATCTTGGGTTAAAGAAGAAAAGTAAGAGAACCTTCCCAACATGGAAGTTCTAGGAGTATCTAATAGTTTCTTCCTCTGTACTTTATAATAAGATGATCTCCTTCGTCCTAAGATGATGATCTGTTCGGGCATGATCTCGAAAATTGGAGACGCATGGTTCATGTTTCTCCTCCAATTGCAGAACTAGAATTGGGTAATTGCTTGTGTTTAGCTAGTTTCATTTTAATGGCTATCAAGGTCTGTGTCTCCTTATGCTTACAATTATACTTACGTATGGGTGCGTTTGATATGGAGAGTGATTATAGAAATTTGTACATGCTTTGGTTTATAATTCACCAACATATTGAGTGTCAAAATGATTGTTGTAATGCTCACAAATTCTGAGAATTGAGATGAAACTGAAAGACTTTAATTTGGGAATATCAATGAACTTAAATCCAGTTAGGCGCGGGATATAAAATTAAGTAAGGATTGTGTCTCCCTTGGATGAAAGACCCTAAACCCGATTGGGGCTCGTGGATTCGAGCGGATAATTAAGTATGGATTGTGCCTCTCTAGGGTGAAAGACCCAAAACCCAATCGGAAATCCGCTTAGTACGGGGTGTCCTTGGTGACCTTAATTTGAGGTAGTACGCTTGTTCGAGGTGTTCTCGATGACCTTAATTCAAGAGGTATTGGGCCTAACTGGGGAAAAGTGAAAACTAAAGTTTGATAAACTATAAAAAGAACCAAATAGCTAGAAAATTGTTCTATGGCCAATTGGTGTGATATTTCGTTGATTTGTGGTAAACTTAAGGTTTATTTAAGCATTTATTTCGTCATGTCCCAGGGTCGAGGTGTGATAGCATGACCCGAAGCATAGAGGCAGGGTTACCATCGTATGTGTTGTATTCCGCTTTGGCGTGTATGATGGCATGCTTGATGTGATTGTCATAGGTGAGCGGAGTGGTTTCTGCATTCAAATGGTGTAAGAAGTTGCCTTTCTGCAAGCCCTGTTTAAGGATTATTTCTGCTACCCCTTTCTCCAAGTTCCGAACTTAGGATGCTGCCTTCCACCAGTGTGTGATGTACGAGCGGAGAGTTTCGTTGTCTGCTTGAAATACGATGAAAAGTTGGCTTGAGTTGTGAAAGCCATTCACCATTAGCTCAAATTGTGAGAGAAAAGCGTTATCTAACTATTGGAAAGAGTTGATTGACCCAGGGGGAAGTTCGTAGAACCATCCCATTGCCTATTAGAATAGTGCCTCTTGGAATAAGTAGCAGATGACCGTATCATCTTGATACTTTCCCCGGATGGCTGACTCGAAGTACTCCAAGTGGGTGTATGCGTCCATGTTGCCAATGTAGGGCTGCTATCTTCAAAGGCTAAGGGGCTCAGACACCGACGAATTGTAGAATCCGCTGAGTAAACGGTCCTGGGCTCCTGGTGAATTGTGGTTTAGCCCTTGGAAAATGTGCCAATGTCTCGATCCGGGGCACTCGTTCTTCCAGATCTTGTATCCGCTAAAGCAGGAGTTTGGCCTGAGCATTTGCGGTCTAGGATGGCTGTATGTGGCGGAAGCACGTTGTATTCTCTGAGCTTGCAACTTGCTCATTCTTGTCCACACGCTTCAGCGGAAGAGCAGCTTTCTTGCCTTCCTCAGGTTGAGTGAACAGCTAAGGTGGATTATCTTCTACTGAGATTGGTGTTGTAAGTGAGCGTTGTCGACAGGATGAACAATGCTCTTGTCGTTGTGCTACAAACCATTGTATTTTTCTAATAGGGCGTTGTATCGATTGTTTGCTTCCATCCGCTTTGCGAATAGCTGGTTAACATCTTCTTGCATCGGCGATAGCTTGTGGACGAGGTCATTGGACAAAGCCTCTGGCGGTTTGTTTCCACTGAATGGGAGGAACAGAAGAGCAGAAGGAAGATGCTTCTGAACTAGATCTCGATCTCTCTTGTTAGACCTACAATAAAGGAAATCGTTAAGAGGAAGTCCGAAAGGTTCCAGACTTCTCTTATCTGATGCTTAAGTCAGATATGGGTAAAGCGAAAGCTGAGTTTGTGAGAGAGTTGAAGGAGTGATGGATGATTATGAATATCCAGAGCTTGAGGCGATGGTATACGATGGTGTGCGCTGGGATCTGCGCCAGCTGTCGCTTAGTAGAGGGTTCCTTGGGCGCATGCTTGGGCTGAGGGGCTTCTTTACCCATGTGGTGATAATTTCTTCTCCATATTTTACTATTACTTAACTAGCGAGGCTAGTCTGATTTTTAACTAGTAAGGCTGGGATGTTTTCATGAATTTGTGTGGCGAGAAATGTATTTTTTAAATGTGGCATGCATCGAGATTTTTGTAAATAATTTAAATTGTGGGAAAGTATCAAAGCTTATTAACTTAAATTATCTTGATTATTTATTTTTGTCCAGTCACTCTAACATGTTTTTCAATTACTTTATCTTGGGCCATTCGGTTTCAAATGCCCCGTTTGTAAGTGAATAGTTGAGGTCGGGCGTACATGGACTTGAGACATAGTTCTCGTTGTTTTACATATTTTAGGATCTATTGATCCTTTACCCTCTTATTTCAATATTCTTGTATACCTTTTATTTTTTAAGAATTGCTCTGATGACCTATGAGATTAATATTGTTAAGATGACATTTGTATTACGTGAAAGTGGAATTCATGGCATTTAGGGAGCAGGGTGGCTCCAGAAGTATAAGGACAGTTGTTTAGAAGTGAAAATGAGTTTGCTACAAGTTTTGTGTTGTCCATTTTAGGGGTGATGCTATCGAATTTTCGGTAGAGTCACTCTTAAGGTGGGCCTCACAGGGAAACTTCGGGTTTCAGGATAAAATTCAGGGCAGGTCCTGTTATGAATTAAAACAGGGAGAGAAACTACACCTCACACACATATATATATATATATATATATATATATATACATAGAGAGAGAGAGATAGTCATAGAGGAGAGCGTGAGTGAGGGTTTTTTTTTATATAAAGAACAGTTCATCGGGAAATCTGTCTTCTTCCTTATCCACAACACTAGAGGAGTTGGAGGAGGAGCGTTGATATTGATTTGGGAGTGGAGCTTTGACGACCATGGCTGACCTTCAAACATGGGTAGAAGCCTGATTGGCCTTAGCAGATATGCGTGAGAAGATAGCCTTTTGCGCGGTGAGGTGGAGATGGTGGGGATGTGAACCTAAGGTGGGAGTTCAAGATCAAAAATTTGGACCAGATATCGGTATCCATCGAGGCCTGGTCGCTTGGTTTTAGTTTTGTATCAAGGAAAGTAGGGGATTGAGAGAGAGGTCAGAGGACCGGGTTTGAGAGAACGAGAGTCGAATTTAATGTTTTAGAACACTTGTAAGAGAGTGTGAAATTTGTGCAAAAAGGGGAAGTTTAATTTTTGGCAAAAAAATGAGCGGGCAAAATGAAAGTTTTGTTTGTCGATGGTGGGATTGAGTAAAACAAAAAGAAGAAGAAGAGCTTTGGTTAAGTTTGAGTAATGCAAATATGAGCACTCAAGTTCAGATATTACGTCCCTCCGATGGGACAGTATGAAATAAATAATAATATAGGCATGGGGATGAGCCTCCCACCTTGACTGGGTTTCAAACTCCGGCCTTTTGAAAAGAAAAAAAAAAAAAATATATATATATATATAATATTCATATCCATTGTCTTAAAGAAAGTTGCACAACAGACTATAGAAGCAACAAATAATTATTGTCTAAATCCATTTGTTTAAATGAATTTTGCACAACAGAATAAAGTAGTAATAAACAACTGTTGTCTGAACCAAACAAATCAGACAACATCAAAATATAGTGAGTTTGATAATAAATTGCACAATAGCAATGTAAAAAGAGTTTTCTGAATAGATTTATTCATACGACATCAAATTTCAACCATTGTCTGAATAACAATTAAACAACATCAATGGTTACTATGTTGTTTGAAACTAGCTATTTAGATAACAACAATCTGAAAATCTATTGTCCTGTTTAAGAAAGTAGGACAACATCACACCTATTTTAAAATAATTGTTGTATGATTGATTGATAATGATTAAAATAATTTTTGACGTCGTCTGAATTTTTCAGACGACAGATAAAATGTGCGCAGTTGTCTGATGCACGTTATCTGATTCAAATATTATCGTAGTAAATAACAAAATGGGTCTTCATGAGCAAATGGGGTAGGAACTGGTGTTGTCTTCGTTTCCCGACAAAGGGAGATATTGCCTTATGCTTTCACTCTGGGTGACTACACTCCAACAATTTTATTGTGTACCAAGCACTAATAATGGAACTACAAACAGTAGCTCTTGAAGGGTTTAGTTCATTCAAGAGATATATGGAGACTCGAAGTTACTAATTGATCAATTACTAACTATCTATAAAATGAAGAAAGAGGATTTAGTTCCTTATTTGAAGCTCGACACACAACTCTTGAAGGGTTCTGATGTTGTCACGCTAAATGCATGTGCTGAGAAAAGAAAATCTAATGCAGATGCTTTGGCCAACTTAGCAGCAACTTTGACATTATCAGGTGATGAGATCATAAACTTTCCAATCTACCAATGATGGGTCGTGTTGACAATCTCTGAGCTTCTGCATGCAGCTTCTAATGGTTTCTCTGTTTACGTTATTGATGTAGAGATTGGAGGTACACGTTGATTGATTATATTTTTCTAAACCATAAACCCTAATAAAAATGAAAATAAAGGGTTCATTTACATCAATAAAATAAATAAATAAAAACTAATATATATATTTCCTTAATAAGTACTGACTGTCAAAGTTGACTTATTACAAGCAATGAAAGAGAAGGCAAAAAATTATAAACAACAGATGGTGAACAACTCTTCATACCAACATTAAACCCTTGCAGCTACTGCGATGGTCCTAAAAAATAACTCGTAATGATTTTATTGTCTCAAGCTCTGCAGTGATCAACTCATGAGTCTCTTTGATTTGAGTCTTCTCTTTCTCTAAGTCAACAAGCTTCTTGTCATGTAATGGAATCTCTCATCGTCACTGTCTGCTCTAATTTTTGTTATTCTTCCTTTAATTTCACCAAGGACCGGAGGGCAGATTGGCGGTGATCAGAATTGGCTTGATGAATTCAAGCGACCTTCGCAATTTTCTATTTTGTGTTAGCCAACAGTCAATCACATGTGCCTGGAGTAGCTATGCGGAGTTGTATTGGTTAGCACTAGTCATCAGTCCCTTGACTTTGCTCTTTATCAATGACGGATCGATCCCATAAAGGCTAAGTTCGACGATCAGCTTGTCAAGTTCTCCATGCTGGAAAGAATGGTCTTTGAGGAGTGCTTCGTTATCATGTCTACAATTTGTTCACAAATTGCGGTAGCAGCCTATTGGTGAATGTTGTGAAGTCCTTGACCAGCGTCCATTGCAGCAGCTCCACCAAGAGAGGCCTCAGAAAAGGCTATAGTGCTCGCAGGCTTAGGAGGATCCATCATGGTTAGTGGATCTGAACATATGTGTTTCATTAGCTCAAAAGGTTCAAAGTATGATGAAAATACACAAGGGTTAAGAATTGTACTTTTAGAGTCAACTCACTACGAGTCATTCTCCGTAGTGTGCTCTCTTCTTGGGTAAAGAATAAGCTGTGAGTTACGCTGCTGAAGGAATACGTATAGGATTTGAGGAAGTGTCATCATCTCTCCAAAGTGAATGGCCACAATCCCTCCGTCCTAGAAAGATAGGAAAAGAAATTATTCAAGTTGTGAAAAAAATAAAGGAAATTGCCAGGAAAACCTGACGTCAAGAATCTAACACCAAAAGAAGAAGAAAAAAAAACCTCCTAGAAAAACCAACCTTTAAGAATCTCATGTAAAAAAAAAAGACAAAATACTGTTACTCTCTATATTTATAGGGTGTCGACGTTTCAGTCCATGACGTTTCAATTTCACCTAAAAAGTCCATGAATTTTCCAATTTCATGGTCCCTGTCGTTAACTTTGCATTAAAAAATCTTTTATCTTGCTAACATGGCACTCATTCAATGGGTAAAATGACAACAAAACTTTTTTTTTGTTTTTATTTTTATTTTTTTATTCTCTTTTCTCTTTTTTTTTAACTCTTTTTTCTCTTTTTTTTAATTTGTTCTTTTTTTTTCTACTCTTTTTTTTTACTCTTTTTTCTCTCCTTTTTTTAACTCTCTTTTCTCTATTTTTTTAATTTGTTCTCTCTCTCTTTTTTTCTTTTCTCTTTTTTTTTTTATTTGTTCTTTTTTTTCCTACTCTTTTCTTTAACTCTTTTTTCTCTCTTTTTTTTTTTTTACTTTTTTCCTCTCTTTTTTATTTGTTCTCTATCTTTTGTTTTTTTTTTATATTTCTTTCTCTTTTTTGTTTACTCTTCTTCCTCTTCCTCCTCTCTGCTCTTCGACCTTCTTTTCCTCCTCCCTGATCGCAACTCCAGTTTTCGGCGAGCATCACCACCTCTCCTAATCACCGTTGGCGTGCCCGCCGCTTCAAACAAGTGCTGGCTATTCCAACATCCATCCAACATCCCCGTCATGCTAGCAAGCATCCTCACCTCTCCTAATCACCCCTCTCCATACAGCGGTTCCAAACCAAATTGGAGCACACCCAACCCAAATCAAATCAAATCAATTCATGAAGGGGCTCATCATCTCAGCAAACCAACACCAAAGAAACGTTATTGACGTCGAGAGAAAGCTTCTGATATAGCTCCGACACCACGAATGGGCCGGAATCTTAAGGGAAAAGAATCCGACCATTCCGGTTTCCAGGCGTGGCCGAAAACTGGAGCTGCGATCAGGAAGGAGGAAAATAAGGCCGAAGAGCAAATAGGAGGAAGAGGAAGAAGAGGTAAACAGAAAAGAGAAAGAAATATATATATATATATAGAGAGAGAGAGAGAGAGAACAAATAAAAAAAGAGGAAAACAGTTAAAAAAAATAGAAAAAAGAGTAGGAGAAAAAAAGAGAACAAATTTAAAAAAAAACAGAGAGAGAAAAGAGGGTTAAAAAAAGAGAGAGAAAAGAGAGTAAAAAAAAAAGAGAACAAATTAAAAAAATAGAGAAAAAAGAGTTAAAAAAAGAGAGAAAAGAGAGTTAAAAAAAAAGAGAGAAAAGAGAGTAAAAAAAAAGAGAACAAATTTAAAAAATAGAGAAAAGAGAGTTAAAAAAAAAGAACAAATTTAAAAAATAGAGAAAAGAGAGTAAAAAAAGAGAGAGAGAACATTGTTTTTTTTTTTTTTGGGTCAGTAAGGATAAAATAGTTATTTTATTGTTGAAGGAGTACCACGTCAGTAAGATAACGGATTTTTTAACGGAAAGTTGACGGCAATGACCAATTGGGTGAAATTGGAAAGTTCATAGACTTTTAAGGTGAAATTGAAACGTTAGGGACTGAAACGTCGAAACCCTATAAGTATAGGGAGTAAACAGTGTTTTGTCCAAAAAAAAAAAAAAGGTTATCTCATTACGTTGCATCATTGGTGATGAAGAAGTTGGGATATCACCAAGAAAGTCATTGTTGAGAGTAAACTTAGCATTGAGATCACAATAAATAAGGCTAAGGCCGGTGTTAGTCTTCCGAAGCTTAAAGTGCACTTCACTATTGTTACTACTGCTACTTCCACTATCCTTCTTGCCATGATGGCGGGTCATTCAACTCGAGAGTCAAAGTGACATGAGAATCTAAGGAATCTCAAACATCTTCTAGGTTGTCGAGTGGATCAGTCTGGTAGTCGCTACTAGGAAATAGTGTTCTATCAAGAGGTGCGGGAATGTTGGTGATACATTCAACTTCATAAAAACCCACATTTTAGCGATGAGGCGGTACTGCGCTGTTGATGTTTTCTTTTGCTTTCAGAGACTTGTGCAGTATTCCATTAGTAGGCGTTGCTTCGGTCGTCTTCATTGGCGTAGAGTGGTACGCTTTAGACCACTAATCAACGTAGTCTCGGGTAACAATGTACTATGTGAGAGCCTTTGGATCAACTACATTACCACATACTTTTAGTTCATTCTGGTGTAACAATCTCAATGCGAATAAATCATAACTAATATGCCGGTGCAAATGTCATTCTTAAGGTTGCCAGGAATGTCTTAGACATAACTCAACTGTCGAATAAATCGGTGCTGGCTGTACAGTTGAACGACTCGTTGATCATCTTGCTTTAGAGAAATGTACCTAGATCAAAGGTTGAGGAGATATATGCAGTCTAAATGTATTCATCTTCACGTTACCACAAGTGTTGAATGAAGAAAGAGCATGCATATGTTTGTATTCATATGGCTATGTTTAATAATTGTGCTTATTTTGTATATACAATGAGGGTTACTTGTCATTTGCTTGGCAGCTTGTGCTATCTAGGTTTTTTTTTTTGTGTAAGACAACATATGATGTACGTGTCTTCTGATAATGGATAAGTAATGAAATTATTTATTCTTAAAAAAATAAGTAATCCTATAATCATGCTTATTAGTATCCCCATCACCTGTCCCTATTTTGATGGTTTTTAGTAGCTCGATCTGTAGCATATACAACTATCTTGTTGCAGATCAGTCGATCATAATCATATTAGCTGGCTAGCTGGGAATTCATATATCTAATTGACCACACAATTTTCACAGCGTTAAATTTGCATAATCACAAAGCTAGGATGATTCTTGGTCTAATTTGAAACTAATCAATGCTGTAACCAATAACATAATTGCATATGATCTTATTCTTCTGAAGGTTATATAATACTTTAAACACAAGGCAGAAGATTCCAGCCTCTTTGTTTTTTTGTTTTGGAGCGAAGTTTTAGTACACTCTTATCTTAGACAATAGGCTGATATGTAGTTATACAAGGCCCTTTTAGTGAGAGATCATTTTTTTGGGTCATTTTAAATGATTGCTTATCACACCAATTTTTCGATTACATATGAGCATCTTGATCATTCAGTTTTTAGGTACTACTAATAAAAAGAACTATACACACTGATTAAAATCATTGGGTATAAATCCTAATAGCTACTGAAATTTACATGGAAGCACAATGGCTACCCTACACTCACATATGCAATGTCTGTTATATTTGGTGGGGTGAGCTTTGGTCTTTCCCCCACTGATAGAAAAATCAGTGTGAGTCTTTAAGTTGGGACCCATACCTTATCTTACAAAAATAAATGTTTTTAGAAATTTATCTTAAAAAAATCAGGGAGTGTTCAAGGAAATCCAGATTATGTGTCTGGCTCAACTGTAGGTTACTTGACCTAGTGGTAATAGGGTTAGAGAAAGATTTAGAATCCTATTCAATGTAGAATTATTTTCCTTGTATGATTTAGATTCTATGCATTGTAATCCTCTATATAAAGAAGCCCCTATTATCAATGAGAATACACAGCGAATTTCTCTCAATTTCTGATTCCCTAAAACACGTTATCAGTACGAAGCTCTAACCCTGAAACCCTAATTTCGTAGCCCTCAAATTCTAACATCCACCGCCCCACATATTGAAGCCCTAACCTCAGGATCCTAGAACCGGCGGCTGAACTACCGGAACTGGTCGGAAAACCTCTGAACTGGCCACCAGAAAAACTGAACCGGCCTCTGTCCTTGCCAAGCATCTATAGAAGCCATGGCGAGATCTGTCGATAGTTATCGACATCCCTCGCACAAGCCTGCGTGCGCCCCTACGCTCAACAGCTCCCTGCACACCTGTCAACAGATATCGATAGCTCCTACTACTCCTGCCGAGCCCCGCGCGCAGTCCCTGCACCATCTGCCGACAGCTGCCGAAGCACCTGCCTACACCCCTGCAGCACCTGCCGGCAGCCTCGGCACAGCTCCTGTACATTCCTTGCAGTAGCCCCGTACAACCCAGCCTAGCTCCGGCCATTTTTCCAGTGACCCCAGGTGACCTTTTTCCGGCCACCTTCAAAGGACTTCTCCGGTCAAGATTTCCGACAACTTTTCAAGGTAAATTTTTCTAAAAGTTCCCATTTTTGAAGTTTTTCAATTTCTTCTTCTTTTCTCGGGGACTTCCAACATCCCTTTCTTCTACCCCCCTTTCTTCTTCATAGGAGAGACCTAAAGCCGAACTGTGGGGGTTCGTGCTCACTCCAATCTTGGAGCTTGTAGAGTCCTCTAAACTTAGAGTTTGTTGAGAAGAAAAACGATCGACCACATACATCATTGTTTCGATCTAATCCAAAACCCCTCTTGGAATCGGATTTTCTTGGAAGCGACTACGCTCAGAAATACCTAATTTCTTGGAAGCGACTACACTCAGAAATTCTTATTGTTTTCGTGGTAGCCTTTTTATGCTCTGAAACTAACTCTAATCTTGTGTTGTTTTTCAGGATGAGTTACCTGAATAAGTTGAACTTTTTTCCACTAGAGACAACTGGCGCAAGATACCATAGGTGGGTCCGAGATGTGCGCCAACATCTTAAGGCTGATGGACTTCTGGAAACCATCCAAGAGTCTAGTCAGAACGTCCTTTCTGTAGAGCAGATTGGTGCTTTCGAAGCAAATAAAGCCAATGCCATAATTCTCATGACAAGGCACATGAATGATGCTCTCCAAAGTGAATACCTCAATGAGGAAGACCCTAGAAAACTATGGGTGGAACTTGAGCAGCGATTTGGCAACGTTCGTGACTCCCTGCTTCTTGATTTAGAAGTGAGATGGTATAGCCTCCGCTTCTGTGACTTCAAGTCCGTACTTGATTATAACTCGGAAGCCCTTCGTATCAAGTCCTTGATGGGGTTTTGTGGACAAACCATAACTGATACGATGTTGATCGAGAAGACTCTCTCTACCTTCCTCGTCTCTGCCCTGATGATTTCGAAGAATTATCGGATTGATGTGAATATAGGACGTATCACAAGGTTTCATGAGCTCATTGGCGCCATGAACGTAGCTGAGAAGCACGACAATATCCTTGTGAAGAACTATAATACTAGACCCATAAGAACTTAAGTCTATTCCGGAGTCTAATTATAGTCGCGCCCCCAAAGGAGGACGCAAGGAGCGAAACCCTAAAAGTATGGACAATTCTAGACGTTCTGGTCTATATTTTCGCCCTAAAGAGGAAGGAAATCACCAAGATAGGTACAAAGCGTTAGAAAGCGTAATGGGAAAAAAAAGATTGTAAGGTACAAAGCTCGCCTTGTGGCGCAAGGTTTCTCACAACACCCTGGAATCGATTACGAGGAGACATATTCTCCCGTAATGGACGTCATAACGTTCCGCTACCTTAACCACAGAGCGCGTTGGCCATAAGATTAAAACGCTTTGAAACAATCCGGACGGATGTGGTATAACCGTCTAAGTGACTACTTGATTGGGAATGGATATGTCAATAATGAACTATGCCCATGTGTGTTCATAAAAAGGACAAGTTCCGGATTTGCAATAGTAGCGGTCTATGTCGATGACATGAATATAATTGGCACCCTTAAAGAGTTAAAGGAAACCGCTGAACACTTGAAATCCGAGTTTGAGATGAAAGATCTTGGGAAAACACGGTTTTACCTCGGTTTGGAACTTGAGCACCGTGAAGATGGTATTCTGATTCATCAATCAGCTTATACCAAAAAGATGCTTAGGCGTTTTAATACTGATAAGATTAAGCCTTCAAACATCCCAATGGTCGTCCGTAGTCTTGATCCAAAGAAAGATCCATTCCATCCAAAAGATGACGATGAAGAAGTGCTAGAGGCAGAAGTGCTATATCTAAGTGCAATAGGCGCATTATTGTACTTAGCACAATGCACAAGACCAGACATCTCCTTCGCTGTGAACTTGTTAGCTAGATATAGCTCTGCGCCAACACGACGCCATTGGACTGATGTTAAAGATATCTTTCGATGCCTAAGTGGTACGATCGATATGGGCTTGTTCTATCCATACAGAGAGATGATGGATTCAGACCCATCAAATAACCGGAACGCCACACATGGTGGATTGCGTTCCCTCTCCCCATCCCAAAATGATATAAGTGTTTTGGAAGGTTTTGCTGATACTGGGTATCTCTCTGACCCACACAAAGGTCGTTCCCAAACTGGTTATGTATTCACCATGGGAAACACCGCGATATCTTGGAGGTCTACAAAGAAGACCTTAGTCGCTACCCCTTCGAATCATGCAGAGATAATTGCTCTTCACGAAGCAGTTCGTGAATGTATATGGCTTCGATCCATAGTTACGCATGTTTGAAGTAATTGTGGTTTAAAGTCTACCACAGATGAGCCAATAAGCATTTATGAGGATAATGCTGCTTGTATTAAACAAATGAAGTAAGGCTACATCAAAGGCAACAACACCAAGCATATATCGCCCAAATTATTCTACAATCAGCAACAACAGAAGCTCCTCAAGATAAAAGTGAACCAGGTTCATTCTGAGGACAATGTGGCAGACTTGTTTACTAAGTCATTGCCTAAATTCACGTTCGAGAAACATGTGGCAAGAATTGGCTTGCGGAAACTATCTGAACTCCCATGATCATAATCATCAGAGGGAGGCGCAGACATCAGGGGGAGATGTCTACATGTATGGTCTCGAAACGTGAAGGGTGTGTTGTGCTCTTTTTCCCCTTCGACCGATGTTATTTTTG
Source organism: Rosa persica (assembly GCA_025331145.1). NCBI lineage: Eukaryota > Viridiplantae > Streptophyta > Magnoliopsida > Rosales > Rosaceae > Rosa > Rosa persica. The sequence goes on from WFKR01000007.1 coordinate 23,619,091, forward strand.
TCCTACTGAGTTTTTGTTACTCGACAAGGTTTTTAATGAGGTAACGAGAGAAACACCACGTTTGGGCGACACAAGGGGGAGTGTTCAAGGAAATCTCTATTTTGTATTTGGCCCAAACTTTAGGTTACTTGACCTAATGGTAATAGGGTTAGAGAAGGATTTAGAATCCTATTCAATGTAGAATTACTTTCCTTGTATGATTTAGATTCTATGCATTATAATCCTCTGTATAAAGAGACCCCTATTATCAATGAGAATACACAACGAATTTCTCTCAATTTCTGATTTCTTAAAACATGGAGAATATTATTAAAATTTCAACTCAACATCGTGTGAACGAATTAAATTAAAATTATTTCAAGTATTTAATTTAATTTATAATTTAATTTAATTTATGAGTCAACTTAAGGTGATCAATTTGTTTAGAACGAAAATTCCCAGATCTGGTTCTTCATCAAGCACATCCCCTACAATTTGACATCTTCTGCTTCCTTATCATCAAATCCCAGATTTTTACAACAGGTGGTTTGCAAAAGTCAAATTCCTATTGTAGCTCGATATCTCTGCAAAGCATTGAACACGGCAACATTATTGATTGATAAAGAACTGAAACTGATATTAAGCGAAGGAATATTCATGTAGAGAATCTTACAGCAAGAGCAGAGGCGTTTACAGATCATCCATAACACCAAGAAGCGCAATTTTCTTTAACATCAGGTTCAGTAATCAGGAGAAGCTTCCCAGAAATTGAACAAAAGATTAGATTCTAAAGAGAAAATAGAAGACCCACTTTAATAATTAAACCAAATCAAGAATGTTAACCAGATTCACGACTGGACAATTACCTGCTATTATATATTGGGTGAAGTTTTGAAAGAGGGACGAAGAACTAGAGATGGCTGAATCATCCAAGATTGAGAACAAAGAACTTGGGAGTGAAGATGGGAATCCATGGGCTTTAACCCTTCAACTTCAAGAAATGAACTGATTTGGCTTCAAGCCTTTCTGATCTAGAACTCGATCCGGTGGGAAGATAGGCTGTGGGAAAAGAGAGCGGGAAGATATGCTTGGGAATAGAGAGAAATGCACCCGTTTACTCGGTATATGTGAAGTGTGAACTGTAAGGAATATTATTGAATATAGAACTCATAAAACAGATGGGAAGAGAGAGGGAGCGATAGAGTTATTCAAATTGGTTTCAATTCAGTTCACACTGATTACTGTGATCAATTCAGTTCACACTGATTACTGTGAGTTATTGTTTACTCGCACTGATTTACGTGAGTAGTTTGTTTACTCACATTGATTTCTGTGGATATATTTTTTTGAGTAATTTGTTATTCAATGAGTATCACATTGTTTCATTAATCATAATTTTGTTGCTAGAGATAGATATCCGTGTGTAAAACTTTTGTTAGAGCAAGTTCACTCGTAGTCAAGAAATGTCAAGGTCGAGAAGTCAAGAATTCGACCAGTCAAGATACTGTTTACTATCACTAGACATTAGTTTACACCCGTTGTTTTTCTTAACCGGTCAAGACTGTTCACCGTTGGATCACTGTTTTAATTGAAACCAACGGCCCAGATTAAAGGACCGTTGGAATCAAAATCACTGAACCACCAACGGCTCCAACCCACGTATCTCTGCAGGGATCAGTTGATGGCGCTACGCGACAAAAGTGTCTCCTTCACGTGCTTGTTTCCTGCCTGCACAATTGGTCCGTGTCCTTCACTCTCTCTTCCATCGCGTGCAACAGTGGGCGTCAGTTGATGGCGTCACCCATGTGTGGAGGTCGGCCCGAGCTGGCAATTCCAATGACTTGGTCATGAAAAATGTCAACAGCTTGCCCGATTGTTTGCCTCTAATCATGCAAAGCCAAGATTTGGCTGGTCATGCATGGGACGGTGGAAACATAAAAATCAATTAACCGGTCAAACACATCATCATTCCCACCTTTTGCCCGGGCAAACCGATACCGCTGAAACAGATATTAGTAAGTATAAAAATGTTTAATAAATCATGATTTTTGTTATTAGACACATATATTTGTGTATAAAATTTTTGTTACACATTTCAGTAAGTATAAAATTGTTTAATAAATCATATTTTTGCTATTAGACACATATTTCTGTGCGTAAAACTTTTGTTACAAATTTCAGTAAGTATAAAATTATTTAATAAATCATTTTTTGCAAAATTATTTAATAAATCATTTTTTGCTATTAGACACATATATCTATGTGTAAAACTTTTGTTACAAATTTCAGTAAGTATAAAATTATTTAATAAATCATTTTTTGCTATTAGACACATATATCTATGTGTAAAACTTTTGTTACAAATTTCAGTAAGTATAAAGTTGTTTAATAAATCATATTTTTGCTATTAGACACAGATTTCTGTGTGTAAAACTTTTGTTACAAACATTCGTGAGTATGAAATTGTTTAATAAATTATAGGGATATCTTCATAAATGGTGTATGAACTTTAGGTCATTTTACACTTTGGTGTACCAACTTTCATAACTATCAGAATGGTGTATCAAGTTTGCTCCAATCTTTCATTTTGGTGTACGCTGTTAAATTTTCCGTTATCTTTGCCAAAAAAAAATTTCCGTTATCTTTCCTTTAGCTTTATCAATTTTTTTTTTTTGTAAAGATAACGGAATGATAACCGAAAATTTAACGGCGTGCACCAAAATGAAAGACTGGAGCAAACTTGATACACCATTCTGATAGTTATGAAAGTTGGTACACCAAAGTGTATAATGACCTAAGGTTCATATACCATTTGTGATGTTTTCCCTAAATTATATTTTGTTATTACACACAGATATCTGTGAGAAAAACCTTTCTCATAGATGTCAATATCTGTTAGATATTTGGGAGACATAGATATTTGTGAGAAACTTTATGTCACATCGATTTTTGTGAGTAATATTGTCAACATGTGTTATGTAGGGTCCAGTTGATTATTTCACATGGACGTATGTATCTAGAAATCAAATCCCACCGATTTTTTATAGTGTGGAACTCAATATGTTTAAAATCAGTGTGCATTGCTACTTTTACTAGTAGTGAGGCCTATATGAGTAGATTATTTTAAAAACATTTCAACCAAATATATCAACGTTAAGTCATTCAAAACTGTAATTTACAATTATAATTATAAGCAAGAGATTTCAGGTTGAACATATTTGATTTGTCTATTGATTTGATCTAGTTTGGTATCTTAGCGATCATCAAACACATTTTGGAGGAGTTGCTCTTATTTCATTTTTCATTTTTTTTTTTGAGAAATATACATCAAAGTTGCTTGTTCTGCTATGATTGAACTTTAAAGCATCACATTAGAAAGATATAATGACTATGCTAGAAAAGTGTATGATGGAAAAGAAAATATGAAAAAAGAGTTTTGAAGACAGACACAAAAGAGGCGAGCAAATAAGGGTTAGAATTTAGAGATGATTGACTTGATAATAGAAAAAAGAAAGATAAAAAAAAATTGCTAGAAACGGATAAAGGATTCAGAGCACTAATAGACACTTGCACCAATATGAATGGAAAGCTGAATAATATTAAATACATTTTTTAGTTTTTGATTAATAATAAATATAAAACAAGTACTAAGATCATATAATAAGTGTTGAGTCATTTATACCGTTGATGCATAGAAGAACTTTCATCAATCAAATGCAAACCGGAGATAAATCTTTCACAAAAACTGAAAAACATTACTAATAGAGAAAATATCATTAATAATCACTTAGTTATGACTTATTCGACATTTAAACTATATTTAGGGGAGCTTTTAAGCGCCCCTGCTTATAAGCACAACCTACTGTCCTACTTTGGTGTTTGGTAAAGTTCGTAACAGCCAGCTTCTCTACGAAGCACCGGATTTTTGGAGGTAAAAGCAGAAGCCAGGCTAGGCCAGCTTTTAGAAGCCAGAAGCCGCGGCTACTGTAGCGAAGGTTTAATGAATTTTTCAAAATACCATTGGGTACCCTCACGAACTACAAGGAATTACACACATGACCAGCTTCTTCTCTTCCTCTTCCTCGACCAGCCTCTTCTCTTCCTCGATCAACTCTTTCTTCTCCCTCAACTCTCTCTCTCTCTCTCTCTCTCTCTCTCGGTGCTAGGACGACATCTCGTGCGCCATCGGCGCCTCCACCTTTGCTCTCCCTGGTGGCCACCATGGTGTCCTGCTCCAGGCTGTGATTATGCTATAGATTTTATTGTTGGTGGTGGAAGCTATGATGTTACTTGCCGCTGTTCATATAGCTTTTGCTGGAACGTGAGTGTCTCTGAATTTCTCTAAGATAAACTTCTTCACTGATTATAGATAGTGAATTGCATGTCTGTGCTTATCAATTACCCATGGATAGGGGATGCCAGAAATCTCCAAAAATTAGAATGTCAAAAAAGATAAGGATATATCAGATAAACTTCTTCACTGGATTTGTATCACTTTTTTCTCTGTATCAATCTCCAAAAATTAGAATGTCAAATACGATAAGGATATATCAGATAAAATGCATTCTTGGATATCAATTCCTCGAAAAATACTTGCCAAAAAGTTAGTTGCCTATGGATTTGTAGTATCTGGGCTTTATGGCATTTACATATTGTGAATTTGACTTTGTAGTGTACTGAAGAAGCTCATCGCCCCGTTGATTGTGGCACAGTGGCCAAATAGATATTGAACAACAGTGCCGAATCTGAAAATATGAATTGGTATGGAATATCTTAGTTATTGATAGCAAAGTAAAATTATAAAGTTCAAAGAAAGTTATTTAGATGTGAACGCTGCACTTCCCTGGGCCGTAGGATTGCTGAGATGATAACCTATGTGCAGATATGAAGCGGTTGCATGGCCCAAGATGTACCATGATAATTGTGCTGGCCTGTCTACCCTTGTCCACCTGGATATATATACTTTGATTGTATTATAGCATAAGGATGTAGTTTGTTAGATATTGCAGAAATGCCAATGTTAAACACTGAGTTATTAATGATTCTATAAATTATTGAAGGGAGGGAAATATCTTAACAAAATCATGATATTTCATTTCTAGTATAAGTATTTTGCTGGGAACAATAGCAAAGAAAGTTAGGTATTTGTCTGGGTTAATTACAGAAAGATAATATATGTTTCAAGATTCCTTCTGTTTGTTTAGAACATGCAACGCATATTAGGTAGATGCATCAAGCTCAGATGGCTGTGTGTAATATGCAGGTTAGCTTTCCCATTTCATGAAACCTTATTGCCAATACCAGAAATCAATAACAAATATAACCTGATTCTCAGTTGAATAAGCTAATGATTTATTATTTGCCCGCTGAAATATCGAATTTCAGCTCTCTTTTCAGAACCTACAACACAATTGATATCACAACCAAAGATTGTCAAACCATTCCTCTATACTTTCCTCTGTTTTTTTTTTTTTTGGTACATATGGGGCCATCAGCCCAGAAAGAAAACAAAAGAGAAACAACTAGCCAGCACAGCTGGCCTTAAAACATCTAGCTCTAGGAGCCCCAACAATATCGTCCAACAAATATTCAGTAATCAAGGCAGGAGGGTCATGCAAAATGCAGATTCCTTTGGCATGAAGGATACTGTTCTTAGCCAGAATGTCTGCAACCAGATTACGCTCACGATGAATGTGCTTAATCTGAATGAACACAAACTCTCGCATCAGACTTCTGCAGTTCATGATCAAGGTCCCCAGGGGGTGAAGACCAATATTGTCACTCTGTATAAGATTGATAAGCACAGAGGAATCAGACTCAACTTCCAATTTAGTGATCCTTAAAGTCAAAGCCAGCTGCAGGCCATGAAAGAGACTCCAAGATTCAGCTTATAAAACCTCCCCAGCACCTACATTGACCATAAATCCACCACACCAGGACCTCGATACTTTCCTCTGTTGCAGGTAACGTCTTTTAATTTTCTGCTTCAATTTGCCTTCCAGATATATGAATTTCTGCATTTGGTGTTCTTAGAATTTAAACCAATAATATTGAAATCACATGTTAATAAAATAAATCATTAGATCCAAAACTGAAAATCCAATTGAATAAAAATGAGATTCTAGGTCTTAGAAATTTTTTGATGCTTTCCAAAATAATTTCATTAATTGACCCTTGAACTGTAGCCTACTTGCCCTTTGATATCTGGTGTCCTACTGTTTAGATGAAAGAAATCACTAATTAGATAGAAACGTTAATTATTTGATCATGAAAATCAAAGGAGTTTTTACTCTTGGAATTTGTCACTTGAAAAGTCTGGGTTAACTTCGTTGTAACTCACACCCTTTTTTTTTTTTTTTTTCCTTCTGAAAATCTCATTGATATTGGAAAAATGCAGTTTGATCTTTAATCCTATAATCTAGGAACTAACATAACAAGAATTTTCACACTTTCAGAGACAAAAGTTTGCACTGGAAACAAAGAGGAAAGATTACGTTTTTAATCTCCTTCACCTGTTTTGTTATTTAGTACATGATCCTATTTATGTCTCTCTGTATGCATTTATGATTGTTGTTTCTTTTTAATTTAGACAGTCCAACACTCATGTAAGAAGCTCGTTATAGGATAACTTAATTGAACTTCTACACAATCTTCAGAAATTTAATTCGTCAAAGAAGTTCAAAATCTCTACTGATGTTTACTGGTAAATATGTTAGGTGAGACCGCTCTTTTCATTTTAAATCATTAACAACTTGATGAATTGTAATATATATATATATCATCTATCATAAAAGATTGATTCCTTACCAAGACCAAAACTGCTTATATTTTCTTTCCATTGCGGGGCATTTTAAGAGCATTGGTTGAAAATTCTGGAGCCTTACATTTGCATCAGAAGTTAACATTGATCAAAAATGCAAAAATTAGATTGGAATAGAAATGAATAAATCCATCTATTGATGTAAGCTTCAACATGGTGGTCTTATATGGTTTTAAGAAAGCTAATTAACCACAAAAAATGGAAGCAATCATATTTCTTTCTTGCATCTTTGCTTCTCAGATTTGCCTGTGAAATTCATCAATTGCAAGTGCCCTCCAAATACAGGGTAAGATCAAACTCTTTAAATTGGATTTATTCCTGTTTTATGGCTTTCTTCACTTTCTCAACACACTAATCTTTGTTTGTTGATTATACAAAAGAATACTGCATGTAAGGTCAGACAATATATCTGAATTTTCAATTAATATTTTGACTGTAGCAAAATATCCCACAATGTTCATTTTTAGATCAAATTATATTACCACATTTGTAAAAGCTTAAGAACTTCTCACCTGGACATGCTTTGTCATTATACTATGCCTCGTATTTTTTATATTTTTTATTATAATTCCCTTGAGTAACTTATATCTTTTTTTTTTAGGCCCTTCCTTCGGTATCATGGAAAACAAGAACTTTTTGTTTGAAGATTTAGCAATACATTACTAATACAAGTAAGAGGTTGTTATAATCAGATTTAGTTACCAACTTTGCTTATCCTATAATAGTAACTTTATCATTGTCTGATCAACTCTGTTTCTAACAATACCCTTTTTTCAAACAGATGTTAAAAAGCTTCACATCTAAGACATTGACAATTTCCAGATTGCACAGCGTTAGTTGTGTCACCTATGGAGCCAGAACTTGATCAGGTATTAGCTTTTGTTCTTATTCTACGTTCCTGATTGATTGCTTTGTACTTTTAGTTGTTTGAGTTCATAACATTGGTGTTTTGTGATTGAGTTTAGCGACTTACTTGATGTTTTGTGAATATTGAATTATTTATAATCATTTTCGTTTCATTACTTTTATTGATCAGTTTGCCATTTCCTTCGATCTACAAACACATAAGTGAAACAAACTTTTACATGCTGAATTGTGTCGCAGCCTACTCAATTTCCAAATCAAAATCCTTCAATCACTTGCTATTCTACTACAACATCTGTTGGCTACCACTCTCTTTCTACATGCGACTGATCTATATAAAAAATTGTGTAGCCTACTCAAATTAAACACCATATATCTGTTAATGTTTATATGTTCTAGCTGCTACAGAGTATCAACTTTCAATAATCAAATTAAAAATTTAGGATTCAGGGTTAAGACTTTGTACAAAAACATCTCAACTGCATAAAACTTTTCGATGATTTAATATCGAGATCTCTTCTATTGTCCAAAATAATGAGCAGCTTTTACTTTATATTTTAAAAACATAGATAGCATGCATAAGGGACATTTACTGTTTACAGTGCAGTATCTCATGATCTGAAACTTGATCTGGCTTTAACAATGGTTTAGCGTTGTCATAACTCTGGTTGTACTTTACCTGGGTAGTATAAGTGAACCAATTGTAGTATCAAGCTATTGGTTGACTTATACTACATGTGTAAAATTACAATCAAGAACTGATCCATCCAAGCCAGCCAGCAAAATTTTGGCGCAATCTTTGAAATTGGTCTGAAGAAAAAAATACTGCAATTGATTGGCTTAAACTACACATGTAAAGTTAGGATATCTGCGAATGTGATATAGTGGTTCTATTTATTTAAGAAAAGAAAATTAAATTAGTTATGGTTCTGTATTAACTGAATTTCAATTGTCAGATCGAGGAACAAGCCACTGTTCCAGAGAAAACAAAAGCTGTCTCAGTTTCTTGATTTCAACCGCAGGCACAAGATAATCTTTCATCATATCTGTCTACCTATGTGTAAGATATCTGTCTAGCAATAATATAGAAAACAAAGCAGCCTTCTTGGAAAAACCACAATAGGCGAGGCTATAAAATAGGAACCATGTTGTCTACGTTTGTAAAGGCCACAGAGTTATTTAGCATATTGAGTAAGCCCTACTACCTTCATATCTTTCATAAGTTCTCATTAAATGGTTTTATTACTCTCATCATCCAGATTACATAGGATTAAGCCTAACTGCCTTATTAGACATCTTTCATAAGTTTCATTAAATGGTGTTATCACTGTGATCATTAGCAGATTGCATAAAGAAGTCCATCATACTTGCCAAATAAAATTTTGATATAGATCAGTAGCATGTAGAAAAAGAGTGGTAGTTCTAATGAAAGTTGGCTACCTTAGATTTAATTGATTGACATTAAAAACTATGAGTAAATGTAAATTTTCAGAAATTCATGGTTTCCATTATAATCCAAATACACATCATCTTGGATCCTGAAGAACTAAAAAAAAAAAAACTCAATATTTTGTTTGTTGCTTTCATAAAAGTTGCGCTTTCTGCTCCATTGAATTTGTTTTAATTTTTCTTTTCTTTTTGTTTTTTGTTTTTTTGTTTTTTTGTTTTTTTGTTTTTGTTTTTCTCAATAATTATACTATTGGTTCATCACAGCCTTAACCAACGATTCTGAAGTTCATTCAGCACAAACTTTTGTTTATTTTTTTCTTTCTTTTTCTCAATAATTATACTATTGGTTCATCACAGCCTTAACCAACCATTCTGAAGTTCATTCAGCACAAACTGGAAGAAAAAATGAAGGAAAGAAATGAAAACATAGGAGAAAATGAGCTTCTTGGATGATGCAAAACAATATGCTACCTCCAATACAAAAACAGTATCACAGGCTGGCTAGATTCATGGCAACTTTGAATCTAACTGCTACATTCATTTGCAAGGGTCACCACGATATTCATATCGGTAAGTTTGATTCTATTTTAAGAAACACAACTATCTTCCTTTAGCTTTCTTTTTCGAAAACAATAGTGGCATTTCCTTCGGTAAACCTTTTCAATCTTTGTTGCCTTTCGAAACTATTTTCTTAACATTTGAATTAAAACCAAAATTGAAAAACCCATATCTGAGATTTGACAGTAGTTTCATTGTTGTATCAATATAATTTTTGTGCTAGAATTCAGTGTTTAAAATAGTTAATTAATGTACTGATTCTAGATATTCTTCTGTTATCATTTTACCCAAGTTGGACGATCATCACAAAAGAAAGTTGGCCAACTTATTGAAAGAAACAGACAGAATTCAATAAGTACAGACAAAAAACTGGTACATACCGTTTTCTCCATTGCTTTTAGTTTTTTAAACCTATCAGTATAAAAAGGAATTCAAGGATCACTACATAGCAGAAAAACATCAACTTCATGAAGACTTCTTAAATATGAATTGTTGAATTTGATGATCAACTATTTTAACTTGCGGCACTGGTTAGAACAAGAAGAAAAGGTGTGTGTGATTTCAAATGGTATTATAAGGACAGGCACAGTAGAATGAGGCTGAGATTCTTTTATGTAATGTTATAAGATCAATTGTAATATCATCTATAAAAGCGACTACTGCGTTGAACAATAACATATAATAGTAATTCCAGCAACATATAATAATAATTCCAGCGGCAAAACGCGGCACACTTTCTAGTTCATTGATTATAGATAACAAGACGTGGCCTAAAAAGCAGCTCAATCCAACTTGTAGCAGCCGAATCCAATAACAAGGATCTTCATCAGGTACTAGGCCCAACATGTAGCCCAGATCCACTTCAGAGCCCAAACACGAGAAAGCCCAATACTGGGCTAACCTAACCCGGGAAGACTAGCATGGTAGCATATCTGAAGTTCTGAACCCACCCACCAAATCAGCACTGTTTCCAGATTTGAGGTGAGCAGAGACATTCACCATGAGAAACCATAAGCCAAAACCGACGAGGGAGGCGCTAGCCATCACCAGTACGGCCCCATTTTGACACAAATGGAACAAAAATTATGTCAGTTGCCAATGGATTTTATTATTTCTTTCTTTAGGCCAACCAATGCATTTTCTTGGTATTTACAATGAGCAGCATTTTTCAGAAGACCAGACGTGATAAGATTGTTTATTTTGTTTCAAGTCTTGGTGATCGATACTTGCTCTATATTTATATAATCTGTAGCTGTGGGTGTTTGGATGGAAAGAAAGGTCGATATGCATGTCATCATCAAGTCAGTCAACTTTCAATATTTGCATTACAATATAGCTAGGAAATAGCTATAGACTTTCATGTGCCTCTAAATTAAGGTCTCGTAATTTCTGGGCAAGTTTTCTATCTTACAGTGCTCTTTGAGGCCAACCAATGCATTTTCTTGGTATTTACAATGAACAGCATTTTTCAGAAGACCAGACGTGATAAGAATGTTTATTTTGTTTCAAGTCTTGGTGATCGATACTTGCTCTATATTTATATAATCTGTAGCTGTGGGTGTTTGGATGGAAAAAAAGGTCGATATGCATTTCATCATCAAGTCACTCAACTTTCAATATTTGGTTTACAATATAGCTAGGAAATAGCTATAGACTTTCATGTGCCTCTAAATTAAGGTCTCGTAATTTCTGGGCAAGTTTTCTATCTTACAGTGCTCTTTTAGGCCAACCAATGCATTTTCTTGGTATTTACAATGAGCAGCATTTTTCAGAAGACCAGACGTGATAAGAATGTTTATTTTGTTTCAAGTCTTGGTGATCGATACTTGCTCTATATTTATATAATCTGTAGCTGTGGGTGTTTGGATGGAAAGAAAGGTCGATATGCATTTCATCATCAAGTCACTCAACTTTCAATATTTGCTTTACAATATAGCTAGGAAATAGCTATAAACTTTCATGTGCCTCTAAATTAAGGTCTCGTAATTTCTGGGCAAGTTTTCTATCTTACAGTGCTCTTTTAGGCCAACCAATGCATTTTCTTGGTATTTACAATGAGCAGCATTTTTCAGAAGACCAGACGTGATAAGAATGTTTATTTTGTTTCAAGTCTTGGTGATCGATACTTGCTCTATATTTATATAATCTGTAGCTGTGGGTGTTTGGATGGAAAGAAAGGTCGATATGCATTTCATCATCAAGTCACTCAACTTTCAATATTTGCATTACAATATAGCTAGGAAATAGCTATAGACTTTCATGTGCCTCTAAATTAAGGTCTCGTAATTTCTGGGCTAGTTTTCTATCTTATAGTGCTCTTTTAAATAGCTGGTATAATTATTGTTGGCCGGCCGTATAAATTTTTTTTTTTTCGTTGACGAAAAGACTATCTTATTCTTACAGAGAAGTTTACGTCGCCTATATATAGTTAACTCATGCTTTGTATTCTGCATCTTAATCTCATCTTCAATTATCAAAATGGAGCTGGAAAGATGCCTCAAGCATGTCTATGCAATATCAATGTTTATGGTGGCGCTTCTGCATACCAGTGCTTCCTTATCCCTCGGCCGCCATGATGCTAATGTGACCAAGTGCATAACGAGGGAGAGGGAGGCACTCCTTGCTATTAAACAAGACCTGGTGGATAAATACAATCGACTCTCTTCATGGGGTTCAGTAGGAGCAGAATCTCAGAGCCAAGATTGTTGCAGATGGGAAGGAGTCTACTGTGACAACCATACTGGTCATGTTGTGCAACTTGATCTTGGAATCGATTTCTGGCAAGATGGTGATGAGTTCATTGACTTCTGGGAATGGCAAGATAATGAGTTGATTGACTTCCGACCTTTACAAGGTAAGCTTAGTCCTAAACTGGCTGAGTTACATAATTTAACATATTTGGACCTCAGAAACAATCTCATTCTTGGGGGAAAAAATCAAGCGTTCATTGGTTCTCTCACCAATTTAAGATACCTTGACCTCTCTGGGTTTCAGTTATGTAGTCTAATCCCATATCAGCTTGGAAACCTTACTCACTTGGAATATCTCAATCTCCCCCAGTCTTGCTCCAGTGATGGTGTAGAAAACCTCAATTGGCTCCCTCATCATTCTTCTTTAAAATACTTAGACCTGAGTGGCACTAATCTCAGTAAAGTTTTTGATTGGCTGGAAGTAGTAAACAAGCTCCCTAATCTAAGGAACTTGACATTACGTGGTTGTGATCTTCCTCCTCCAATTCTCTCTCTCCTAAATATTTCCAAGTCTCTTATTAGGGTTGATTTGTCCTACAACCCCGCCATCAGCTCTTCAATATTCAAATGGTTGTGCAACTACAACACTACTCTTGTACATATTGACCTCCATGCCACCAACTTAAGTTTAATTCCCGATGCTTTCAGACACATGAGGTCTCTTGCCTATCTTAACCTCTTTGAGAGTGGATTAAGTGGACCAATTCCAGATGTTTTCAGAAATATGAGCTCCCTTGCATTTCTTGACCTCTCTTTCAACAAATTAAGTGGTCCAATTCCTGAGGCTTTCAGAAACATGAGGTCTCTTGCCTATCTTGACCTCTTTGGGAGTGGATTAAGTGGACCAATTCCAGATGTTTTTAGAAATATGAGTTCCCTTGAATTTCTTAACCTCTCTTACAACGAATTAAGTGGTCCAATTCCTGATGCTTTTGGAAACATGAGCTTTCTTGCACATATTGTTCTCTCCAACAACCAACTTGAAGGTGAGATCCCAAAATCCTTCAGCCAGTTATGTGCTCCACAATCATTGGAGAGATTGGATCTCTCGTATAATGGTCTTGTTGGACCAATGCTTAATGTAACAAACCTTTTATCACTGAAGCAATTATCGCTCTCTGAAAATCATTTGAGTGGAATACTTTCTGAAAGTATTGGAAAATTGTCTTCTTTGAAAAAATTGGATCTTGCCGGAAATCAATTAAGTGGTATAATACCAGAAAGTATTGGGCAACTGTCCAACTTGTCTACTTTGAATCTTAGTGTGAATTCTTTGGAAGGGGTGATTTCAGAAATTCATTTCTCAAAACTCTCCAAATTATATAAGTTGGATTTATCAGATAATCAATTTGTTTTCAACGTCCATTCTGATTGGGTTCCTCCTTTTCAACTGTATTCTCTAAATCTGAGGTCTTGCAAGGTTGGGCCGTCTTTTCCAAAATGGCTTCGAACTCAAAAAAGTTGTATTGATCTTGATATTTCGTATGCTGGAATTTCTGATGTGCTTCCAAGTTTGTTTTGGAGTCTCTTTGGTAAGTTTGAGACTATTGATCTCTCCCATAATCAAATTAGAGGAACATTTTGGAATTTGACATTGGAGGTTCCATCATTCAGCGTCCGCGAAGTGCGTTTTAGTTCGAACCAAATGGAAGGCCAAATACCCTCAATTCTATCAAATGTTTCATATTTGGATCTCTCAAATAATAGATTTTCAGATATAGCTTCTTTCTTTTGTGCTCCGAAGGTTAAAATGTTAAAATTTCTTAACCTCTCCAGCAACCATGTTTCGGAAGAACTTCCAGATTGTTGGAGACATCTGGTCAATCTAGAAATGCTGGATTTGAGTAACAATGCTTTTTTTGGAAAAATTTCAACCACCATCGGCTCTTTATTTCGAATGGAAACATTGAAACTAAGAAGTAACACACTTGTGGGAGAATTGCCTTCATCCATGAAGAACTGTACAAGCTTAAAAGTTCTTGATCTCGGAGACAATAAGCTTTCAAATTCAGTGCCAGAATGGTTAGGGGTTAGTCTTCCAAATTTGGTTATACTTATTCTTCAATCTAATCAGTTTAGTGGAAGCTTGCCTTCACAACTATGCCATCTAACACATGTTCAAATTTTGGATTTCTCTATGAATGAAATCTCTGGAACTATACCCAAGTGTCTCGATAGTTTGACATCTTTGGCTCAACAAGGGAATTCAAGTCCAACAATCAAACATTCTTTACAATCATTTGAAGCTGGAAGACCTTCGAGTTCTCCTTATTACGAGGATGATGCAACCATCATGATGAAAGGAAGAATGTCTGCATACAAAAAAATTCTGGGGCTTGTCAAAACAATTGATTTCTCCAGCAACAGATTGACTGGGGAGATTCCAAGTGAAATCACTCGTCTTGTTGGGTTGGTTTCTTTGAACCTGTCGCGAAACCATTTAACGGGACAAATAGCTGCAGATATTGGAATGTTGCAGTCGTTAGATTCTCTTGATTTGTCCAGAAACCAAATAGATGGTGAAATTCCGACAAGCCTTGCTCGGATCGATCGACTTGGTTACTTAGACTTGTCAAATAACAACTTGTCTGGCGAAATTCCAACCGGTACTCAGCTCCAAGGCTTTGATCCATCCGTTTTTGCCGAAAATCCTCAGCTTTGTGGACTCCCACTTCGAAACTTGTGTGCTCCAGATGAAACAAGTCAAGACCGGCAAAATGTCTCGAGTGATGAAGAATATACAGATGAGCTTATAACACGGGGATTTTACATTAGTTTGGGACTTGGATTTGTTGTTGGATTTTGGGGAGTCTGCGGGAGTTTGGTATTCAAGAAATCCTGGAGATATGCATACTACAATTTCTTGAATGCTTTAAATGATTGGCTTTATGTGAGGGCAGCTTTGATGAAGCGGCAATTAAAGGATGTGCTCAGTTGATCGTAACTGTATGGTAACCTCTCTCTCTCTCTCTCTCTCTCTCCCTCCCACATAATTAATACTAATACTTCAGCAGTGCTCTTCTGCGTGTTATCATCAAGATTTATTTGGATTTCAGGATTAACTTTCATTTCCAAACTAACAAGTGTTTGTTTCGTTGTATAATATATTTATAGATGCTGCATCTTCTTAGAGAAGTACTGGATGCTTGCCTCCGATCAGTTGAAGTTTCTCTGGACAATAATCATCTGCAGAAGTTTGCAAGCCTACATAGGAGTGTGTTTCTTAACTCCACATTGAAGAGATTATGTATTGAAGTAGTAGCTAGCTCTTTGGGTACGGTATTGTTTTGTAGTAAATGATATGTATTTGTCACTTGTAAGAACGTGAGTGGAGTTGAGCTGGGATTTTCCTAATCAACTGTTTGCCATGAAAGTAGCTTGTTTTTATTTTAGAGATTCTCTGTTGTACTTCTGGATTAAATAATCAATTTGCTTGAATATTAGAAAGTTGTTTTTTTTCAATAATCATCATGCAAAAACTTGTCAAATTACACGCTGCAGCACATCAACCATCTATTCATTTGATACACAACCATCTATTCATTTGATACAGAGATGAATGATAGACGTACCTCTATTTTCATTGCTTCTTTGCTAAGAAGTTATAGATGAGAGAATCTTGAATCAAATTTGGCCGGGTTATACGCAACATATGAACGTAAGAAGTGTCCATAAATTTGTACATTTGTATACTTTTAAAAGTGCATACTGTATTATTTTCATACACATATAAAAATGAGATTAAGAAGTCGACATTAATTCTTTGGGACATATATATAATAAGAATTGCAGGTGAGCGATGGTTAAGCACAGACAATGTTATTCCGGGTGAGCACTTCAGAAAGAACTAGCAGAAACAAGGTTCAATCTGCCAGCCCTCAAGACGAGGAGAATATAAGGTCAGAAATTGGATAATCAAGTGATTACCATTTTTTTTTTTGTTAAACTTGTTTACTCCTTCAAGTGTATTTGATAGTTAATCAGATATCTTACCATATATTTCTTCCTAATGGTCATGTTGGATGATTCTGTCTCCAGCTCGTCATGTTTGTTTCGAAGTATTAATTATTTATTGCAGGCTGCAGGTATCCCTCGCAAACTTGGTCCAACCATTGGTATATCCCAATAATTAAGCTTGCCAATGCTACGCAAGTTCAAAGGGGAGGGAGGCACCAACTGTTGATCATTTGAAGGTGACAAATGATATATATGACGGCATTCAAGGCTTATGAAAACCCGTGTGTTGAGCGTACGAATGAGCGCCAAGTCGGTGAGGGGATGAAGAAGGCTGCTGAGGCAGAGAAAGAAGAGAAGAAATAGGGATCTAGTCTGATTTTTGGCCGAAGTAAGATTTTTATAGTTTCCTATACATTATGTACGGATAGAATTTTCGACTGTTTTTGTCCTTTTGAATTAGTGCTTTGAGACGGCCTATGTTCACTTTCATGAAAAACTCGATCAGTTCATTTATTTCCTTTTGATCTCATTAGTCATTTGATTTCTTTGATCACAATGCTTAATTATTATAATCATATGTTGAACTAGATCACCTCGTATAGATCTGACTGTGTTGAAAGCATCTTGCTTTCAAAATTCTTACTCAAAACTTTTAAAACAGGAAGTCAGGAGGGAAGTGTGAGGCTTGTATAAACAACCAAATGGATCAGGGTGTGAAAAGTGAAAACAGTTAAAAAATCGATCGGTAACATTTCTTATGTTCAGGTGTAGTTCAGCGGTTCTTTTGCCCAGTACTATTGTGAAGTAGCAACGCAATGATGTGTAACATGGGAAATTATTGGGATACATACATCATTTGAAGAGATTTCTGGAAGTCATGTGCTCAAGAGATTTATTTTTGTCACATACTCAGAGAAGCAAATTTTTCTATTGATTGTCATTCACTCTTCTGAAGTCACTCCTAGACACAAAGTCTTCCTAGTGCGGCGTCTCACGCTGATAATTTTGATATTTCAATGTTGGTTGTGATAGAGCCTTTTCCGTGTAAGATGTTGCAGTCGATTTCATATCCCATGTTCATGGCTAAGGTGTCATGAGTTCAGTGGCCAAAAAATGCAATCAGTTAAGGCAATTAAAATTAGCGCAAGTAGGTAGCAGTATAGGTTGAAAGCTGGTAAGCAACGATTGATTGTCCTACCCCTTGATTGAATCTTCGATATTCCAGTTGCCCTCTTTCTCTTCGATTTTTCTGGATTGTACAGATCAAATAAAGAAAAATGGATGCAAAATCAATTAGGTGGTTGCAACTGCAAACAAACATGAACCTACTTAATTGTATTAAAAATGCAGTGGGAGGTGTAGTGACGCAACCGTCCATCAACATATCCAAACCTTCAAAATTGGCTCCATTCTTCCTAAATCAAGCAAAACCAACAATATCAAACCATCATCAACTTTGCTTCACCTGCAATTGTTATTCGCACCACATTTCAACAGCGTACTATACTTAGAAGCCAGGAACAATGAACTGACACTCTCTAGCTTCTAATCCAGTGCTCACCACGTACATTTTCCACAATGATGTCATACACTCCTTGAGAATAGATGTTCTTCCTCTGTCGGGGCATATGATTCTCATATGGATTGATGTACAGTTGGCAAAGTCTAAAAATTAATGAAACGTTTTGAGAGATACGTATGTAATCATGTAATGTTCTTTCTCTCCGGTTTTTAGAGGTTGGTAAGTTATGCATGCTTCAACATAAGTTGTGACATGTTGGATATCTCAAATAATTTCCATAACTAGAAATTTCATTAACATTAGTATAAAACAAAATGAGATGGCAAAGAGTATGATATGAAATGACAACAATATGTTTTAATGTTGGCACACATCTGTCCTGAATTTTTGAAATAGAAGTTGAATGCATTAGATCAACAGCCAAAGGCTAGAGTCTATAAGAACTTACATAAGATATCCGGCAAGAAAATCCGAACTACCTACCTAAGCTAGAGCATATCATTAAAATCTCTGGGACTCTCACATTTAAGCGAGCTTATACAAGAATGAAAAAACCTCGCCTCCTACAGAAAAGAAATCATTCAACTATCCCTCACTTGCCAATCACGCAATTGTGGTACAATCAAGAAACTAGAAACGTCATAGAGACTCATAGAAGTTTATCCAACCTTACACAGACTCAATACCCTAATACATTAAGGCCCAGACTGCCTTGACCTGAGACCAAGCCAGTAGGCCCAAACCCAAAACAAGTTTTGTCTAGCAAGAAAGCCTCGACTTGACTGACCGCTTCCTCACCACCAATGACCTCGATCGAGCCTGACGCTGCACCAGAGCCCAACGCCTCCCTTGCAGCGAACCGTTCTCTTGTGTAGCCGGTCGGAAAGTTGCCCTCCCAAGCCTCTGTACTCCGATATGGCCCAAAATCCCATACCAAAAACTCCGATCAAAGCCTCCAACCCTCGCAATACGATCATCGCCTGTCACATCTCACACAGCGCGCAGGCTTTCTTCCGCAGATCGAGAACTAGCACAGTCTCACCAAGCCGCGATCGGATCCAAAGGCCGTCGCTTTGCACGTCGCCCTAGGCTTAGAGTTTCAGCATATTTGTGCTGAATTATTACAAGGAATATGCTCTCTTTTTTCTTTCTTTTTTGAAAGAATGCTCTCTTTTTTCTATTACAAAGAATATGCTCTAGAGTTTTTTTTCTTTTCCTATTTTTTCAAACCTTAAAAATATTCAGTTTTTCTAGATCACATCTTCGTAATTTGTAGTTGTACTTGTCCAAATGTGGCGGACAAAATTCAATTTGGAAGTGATATGCCCTTACAGGGATAAGGATTATAAGATGGAATGAAACCCTCATAATCTGTCTTATTTTAATAACAAGTAAAGATAAACAAAAATTGTATCATATGTAAAGGCATCTCAAATAGACTAGCTATTTCAACAAAAAATTAAAAATTTGGTTAATTTGATATAGTTTAGAGCTCCAGCAGAATAGCTATATGAAACTCAAATTTGGTTTTTGCTAAAATTTCTAGCTAAATTTAGCTATAGAGGAGAGAGAAAATAACAAAAAGCTAAACACTGCACGTTCAATTTTTTTTTAGTTTAGCTAACACTGCTAGAGCAAAAGCTAAAAATTTACTACCTAAATTTAACTTTTAGATGATTTAGATAAAAAAAATAATTTTTACTGTTGGAGATGCTCTCATGTTGTTTTATATTTTTTAACTGCCCTGATTGCCTTAAACTTATTGTAACAAAAAAAAAATTACTAAACATCAAATATTTAGAACATGGTAAAAACTTTATGTTAACTTGTAAATTGAGAGTGCAATTTACAATTTTAGACAAAATCAAGGCATTCGTTGCGTGGCTTTGATTGATAATAATGATATAATAGTAGTTGCAGTGGTATATAACGCCAGCTCCCCCACGAGTCACATCCACATAGAGGCACTGCAATTTCAGTCACACACGTTCAAACCAAGGCAACCAGATTCTCTCTCGGAGATCAACGCAATGGGTTTGAAGGTCTGCTTTCAAATCCCCTATTTTTCATTTTTATCCATATAAATTCCAAATCATCTTTCCGTCAACTTCTTGATTACTCTTATTCTGACGCTTGCTCTGCTCTAAAACTAGTTCAGATCTGTATGCTACCTGTTTCCATTGAATCTCTCACTTATTTCTGCGCTGTTTTGCATTACTTTGACATTGATCACCAAGAATCACCATCAGGGACTGATTGAGCATATTGGGTTGTCTTCCTTTTCTGTGTTTTGGATTGTTTGATCTCATTTTA
This sequence comes from Rosa persica, assembly GCA_025331145.1. Lineage (NCBI taxonomy): Eukaryota > Viridiplantae > Streptophyta > Magnoliopsida > Rosales > Rosaceae > Rosa > Rosa persica. Next base: position 23,639,303 of record WFKR01000007.1, read on the forward strand.
GTTGCTGTGGATTTGTTTTGGGTGCTGATTTTTATCCAGTAATGACTGTTATATGAACTAGTTCAGATCCAGAAGGTGTTATAAACATGCAAATCTCCCACAAGGATGTTTTCTGATTCTTTTTGCTGGACTCTTCTTGCTTGTTTTGAACTAAATATATAATTAGGATTCCCTAGGATTTTTGACAAGAGTTTGGTTCTTGTGTCCGATTTACCGTCTGTCTGTCTATGAACTTCCCAATCTTGTAGTGTTATCAAATTAATTTGGTAAAAATTATTTGTGATTCTGCTACGCTGAAGTCACAAGTCTTCCTAGAAATCTACATGTGTACTTCAATTGCCAGTATTGTAAGTTTTGTTATCGTCGTTTTGTGTAATGTTGACATTAGCACCTCTACGATCACCATCATCTTTATGATGGGCAGTCATTAGTGACAAATGCAGAATAGAAATATTGGATTGTGAAAATGTATATGTTACATCATTTGCCTTGTCTAAAGTCTAGTATGTAACAAGAAGCTTGATATGGTCCCTAAGTTATCCTTATGTTGATTTTGGAAAATTTATATGGTCCCTAAGTTCTAGATCTCACTAAGACATGAGGATAAGGATTAACTGTGAGTTAAAGTGCCCCCAGTCATAGACGTAGTTGCTTGCTTGCTTGCTTTTATGGCAACCATTTGTGAGTGGATAGCTTGTATTGACTAACTAGTATTGAATCAAGTTTGAACATAGCTGTTGAACGGATACCCTGCTTGGTTGAAAAAAAAATTTCTACTTGCTTGAGGGAGTAGCTTTTACCCTACCCAATGAAAATGAATAGATTCTATTAATTCTTTCTTTCATCCACTTAATAAAAGATGGCTTGCCAACATGGAAATCAAATGTATTGTGCTTCTTGCTTTCTTGACATTACACTGCTATAATTTCTTGATGATTTGGTTCTTAATGCTTGGACTTGAAATAACTGTGAGAATTTATCATATTTGACTGGGATGCGGTTCTGCAGGAGGAGTTTGAGGAGCATGCTGAGAAAGCCAAGACCCTTCCAGAGACAACAACCAATGAGAACAAGCTCATCCTGTATGGGTTGTACAAGCAAGCCACTGTTGGAGATGTTAACACCGGTTAGTACTGTGCTCCCTAAAAATATGATAATCCACCATTTCTTGTTGTTCCCATTGCTTTATGAACTGTGTCCTCTAAATTTGCCCGTGATTTTTGTTCCCTTGTGGCTGACTTGTAGCCCGTCCCGGAATGTTCAATATGAGGGACAGAGCAAAGTGGGATGCATGGAAGGCTGTTGAAGGTGAGCAAATTGATTTTTAACATTTCATGTCAAATTTCTTGTCCTATATGATCATTCTTAATCATTTTTCTGTTTTGGCAGGCAAATCCAAGGATGAAGCCATGGGTGATTATGTTACAAAGGTGAAGCAGTTGCTGGAAGAAGCAGGAGTTTCTACTTGATGTTTTCCTGTGGTGCCGTTGGCCTCTGTGTTTCTCAATCTAGATTCAAAGTGATCTGTAATAAACTCAATTGTTTTTTGCATTGGTACTCTGTTATATCTGAAGTTGTATGAATGTCCCATCTATGAAATGCTTTCAGTCGATATGGATTTTTAGTAAATGGTTTCTAATGCGTGGCATGCTCTTCAATGGTAAGGAATCTAGAGCATGTGCACCATTATTTTTTCAATCAATCATAAAGCTTTTCTACTAAATGGCTAGGACAACTATTTCAGAAGTTCAAATTGTTCATATGAGAATGCATTACGACTCTTCTGAGCTTGTGCGCCAAATTTGTTATTAATCCTATCCAGTGGCTAGGAATGCTACTTCGAATTATTCATATGATAGTACTTTGCGACTCTTTAACTTGGGTGAGATTTACCCAGTTGAAGGAAATCATTCTTCAGAAGCTACAGTATCATTTGAAATTCTTTGGAACTCCATCAAGAACAAAATTGGTGAACAGCTAGAACTTTGAGATTATCATTTGCACAATTGCATTTATGTTTCACAAGGAGAGGTGTTTGCACCTTTCTTTGCCCTTCATACACCTTTGCTTTGATTATCTTCAAAATTGTGAAACATAAATGCAATTGTTCTATCGTTAAAGACAAGATAGGTAAATTTCTATCAACTTTACTCTCAATCGTTCGTTCCATTGCTTTCAAGGATCATCAATTATCAAACACCTATCTTGCAAGCTCCGTCCTTCCAAACCCGTATCTGCCCTATTCTACCAGAAATAATGACACCCAATTTGTTCTTACGAAACCCCACCGCATCCATATCCATGACAACATTGTACATGGCTACATTTATTTTGCCATATTGGACAATCAACTTTATGTTGCCACATTTTCAAGAGGATGGTCACAGACAGCTTGAGGCTAAGCTACGTTGGCCAAACACAGTGGTCCTGCATCGATCTTTCCCTCTCGCAGAGGTGTGAAGGTAATCAAAGCAAAGGTGTATGAAGGGCAAAGAAAGTTGCACTCAAATACACAATCAGTTGGAAGTAACAGCACCTCAAAATGTTGGTGATACCTACCATTGCCCTTGGTGTAATTTCCTGTTTTCGATCGTTAATGATCCTCTGAAGATAAATTAACAGAAAATTGAGCTGAAATGAAAATCAACTAGGACAAGAGGATGGTCAGAGACAGCTTGAGGTTAAGCTAGGTTGGCCAAACATTCTGGTCCTGCATCGATCTTTCCCTATCGCAGAGGTGTGAAGGTAATCAAAGAAAAGGTGTACGAAGGGCAAAGAAAGTTGCACTCAAATAAACAAAATCAGTTGGGAAATAAGAGCACCACAAAATGTTGGTGATACCTACCATTGCCCTTGGTGTGATTTCCTGTTTTCGATCGTTAATAATTCTTTGAAGATGAATTAACAGAAAATTGAGCTGAAATGAAAATCAACTAGAACAACATGATCAAATGCTACCATAAACAAAGTGGAATGATATTATTTCCACGAGGACATCTAACGCCACCCTTATGGCTTGGATCAGGATACATACAAAAAGGAGCCAACAAATTTGGTGGACAAGAATTCGAGTTTAAGTCATACTGATTTATTGAACAAAAGGATATCTAGATACATAATATTCCCTTACACGAGAAGCACCGTCTCTGGCAAGAATTCCCTCAAGATCTCCAGTAATTCTGGCCAACAATATCTCCAAATTCCTTTGAAGTTCTCTGAAATTGTTTCTAATGGAGTCCAAAGATCGTCTCGTCGTGAATTTGGCCTGGTTCCCCAGCTCATCCCCATAATAACTTTTCCCGATCTCAGTTTGCACTGTCATCAGCTTCTGTGCAGTGTCTGATGCACGTTGCTGAAGTCTAAATGATTCGAGTAAAAATTCTGTTTGTCTTTGCGTACGAAACTCAGGACTTACTGTGGCTTCACAGGGATCACTAGCCTGCTGTAGAAACAAGTGTAGTGAGATGTATCAGTCAAAATATAATCAGTCAAACTTCCTTGGAGAAACAAGTTCCAAGATCCAGAAATTAAAACACACGTAAATAACATAAATGGGGATTGAGATGTAACTGACATGAACATCTCAACCTATATGCATATTTCAGCATCAGACCCAGTATAGATTTAGTGTCTGACTGTCTGCTCAGTGCATAAGTAAAGGTGCAAAACAGGGGCTGGTTATGGAAAGGAGGGTTTATTCAAACACGTGGTCATTCAACAGTCTTTCATCTTCAAGTGACGTCGGTGAAGTTTATTATCTGTATGCGTATTGTGTTATGCGTGTCCTGTAATGGATAGATTAACTAATTGTACTTCCATAGCAAATGAGTATCAACACAGAATATCATATGAAATGAAATCATGAAACAGCAACAAAATAAGATGGTCACACACACACACACACACACACACACACACAAAGGGTTACAAACCATAAACTACAAACTAACATAGCAATAGCCTTTGCATACTAAAGAATTTCTTGTCTTTCTTTTTTTTTTGCTGCTGTACCTTCTGTTAGTATTTCAGCTTACAGTAAGCAATTAATAGATCAGTAATTGTATCAAATAGCATAAAAAAGTAACATAAGGGTGCTAAAAATTACCATTCTTCGGCATAGATCATCTATCTTCCCCGCAAGAGCTTGATACCTCTTTGTCTGCTTCCTCATTAATGAAGGTACTTTAGAAAGATCACCCTTTCCAATATTTTCCAAATTCAGTAGTTCCTGTTCAAGTACTTTAATTTTAGATGATATTACAGTCGATTCACCATCAACCTTCCAGGGGGACTCCCTTCAACGCAAAAAAGAGCAATGGCCTCTCATTAGCTGCAGGGTCTTAATTAAATGCCTCACAAATGATCAGTTTATAGATTGTTAAAGCATACCTTGGCACAAAATGCTTCGTATGATACAATGGTTCAAGGGATTCATACTGTACATCCTGCATGAGGAAAAAAGAGAATATTGAGAGACACAGTATATAGCTCTATCCATAAATAAGTTGAATATATTACCATATCCACCTATTAGGAGAAGAGAAATAGGTCATGACCCATGAGTTAATGTTCCATTACAAAGAGAAACAAAAAATTTTAAAAAATCTGCCATTCTTAGAGAACGTAGATGTATGCATGTATTTATTTTTGTTATTAACATACAGGTTTTCACAACAACAATAGTGAAGAAAGAAGGAAATGCTTTATCATAGGTCCCAATTTTTCCATTAAAGAAAAAGGTTCCAGTTAGGATTGATGGCTCAAAATGGGCCATTATGCCTTACCATTTAGCATTGTCATAAAGATGTCCCGTGTCAGAACCACCAAGAAAGAACAATTAATTCTTACCAACCCCTAAAGAGACGAAACAACGAGATACCAAGTTATCTAATTAGTGGATACATGCCTTCCAAAATGCAACTGGTGTGCTAGTGCTGAAAGAAGGCAATGCCTTCCAAGATGCTAATAATGCCTAGTCAATTGCTTCATTTGTGATGTAAATATTAAATAAAGTTTATTGATGATGCTATGCTGGTGCTCTGAACACTACAACACAGACAATATAATGGCGTTGTCGCTAAGAGTGGTCCAACAAACAACGGTGAGGTTTTATGGTCAGCAATAAAGTGATTAAGCACTCTAGCCGCCGATGGAGTGGACCATAAGCGGTCAGGTCAACACAGTTCTACAGTCAATTTCTCCATCTCTATTTCTGTGCTACTGTAGATTCAGAAAATGGCTTCTTCTTTTTTTCTTAAATTTAGAATTCTTTAAGGGTTCAAGAATAAGCATAGCAATCCGAAATTCCGAACAACAAAATAAGACTATTTCATTGCGAAACGACGAAATTGAAGCAAAATGTATAAGCTTGAAGCCTAAACTTTGGAAAAACAGTACTAAGAAGAATGAGATGGAAGCGAACCTGCCAGAGCTTGGAAGCCTCGGCCACCAATTCGGAGTCGAACCCAAACGCATAGGCATTGTCATACACATTGACATCCTTGACCTGCTGACACTGTCCCCGCTGCTCCGCCTCGCCTCCTCTAGTCGTCATAAACCCAATCATATCATCCCTCTCCCCGACCTCCCTCTCCAATTCACAAATCCTCGACTCCGAATCGTCCCGGCTCTTCTCCAATTCCTCAACCCTCGCATTCAGACTCGCCATTTCTCGCTCCGCCGCGTCGATCTGGCTCAGCAGCCGCTTCTCCTCGGCCTGCCACGAGTTCCGGTGGCTGGCGAAGATCTCCACAACCCTGGCGTTGGCCTTGGAGTCTTCTTTTCTTCTCGATCTCATCTGCCGTACCTGCTCTTCCGCCTGCCAGAGCCGCTTGGAGAGCTCGCGGACTTGGAGCTGTAGCTCCTGGAACTTGTGGGGAGCTAGGGCTAGGAACATGCTGAGGCTCAGGCCGAGGTAGGAGCACATGAGCTTCTTTAGCTCTTGTGGGTCGGCTTCTGATACTTGGCTCTGAGCCATGGCTACTACTACTGCTGCAGTGCCGGTTCAGAGAAAGAGTAGGGAAAAGGATATGGGAAAATGGGTTTGGGAGCGAGGGAAAAAGGAGCTTTTGGGTTTGGGGATTGTGTGAGTGATTGGGAAGTGAGTCGCTTTTCAGTGTGGAAGGTTGGGAAGTGTGGCAAAAGCTTTTGGCTTTTTGGTCTTGCCGCATTGGTTCGATAGGACATGGAATTTGTCTCAACGTTAAATTTTAATTCAAAAATCATAATTCGACATGATTTTTATGTATAAGGTTTTTTTATTTTTTATTCCCTTTTTTTTTTTTAGTTACGAAAAGTAACTTATAAGCGATATATTCTGAGGGGGCTGAAATTTGCACACTCTATTTTACATTTTACACACCTCTTTTCACTCCTATACTTTTTCTGTTTTATCCTCTCCCTTCCACAGCCTACAACTAAAACTCTCTCTCTCCCTCCAATCCAAATCTCAGACCCCCACAGCAATGGCAACTAGCCCACTCGACTCAACCCTCAATGCCTCAACCATTCTCGATCAGAAAAGATTGATACCCAAACTTGTCGTCACGCAAATATCACATACAGACCCGATTGTAAACGGGTTTGTTCTTCGCTTTTTGAAGTGGGTTTTGGTGGGTTTGAAGCAGAGGATCTGAATCTCGTCGCCGTCGTCGGGTTCATCGGAGAGGTCGATAAAGGTAGGTACTTTGGTCGGGGAGGGAGATGATCTCGGGGCAGATGGGTCTTTGCGATCGTTTTGGAGGGCGATCGCGGTGGCTGAGGAGCTATGGAGAATCGAAGGGAAGATGACGTCAGCGTCGGCGTTGTTGTCGTCGACGATGATGTTCTTCCTACGACGTATTGAAGAACATCAGTGGGTTTTCGAATTCGAAGTTGGCTGAAATCTTTGACGAGTGGAACAATTTCATTATACACCTTTTGATTAATGATTCCATCACAAAAATCAATTCATGCAAGACATCAGACACATGATATGTAGCTTGCAAGGATCATCATTTTAACCTACAATCATCATCATTCTGGGTTCTGTGGATGGAGAGAGGGGAGAGGGAGAGAGGGGTAGTTTGGAAGAGATTTATCTTGAGTTGATAAGAAATGTTAAAAAAAGGCAAAGGGTGTGTATAACGAAAAAAAAAGGTGTGCAAATTTCAGTCCCCTATTCTAATATAGCCTTACTCTAAGCGGTTGAATAAAACAACATTACTAATTTGTGGCGGTTGTTTTCCACAGATGTTCGCCTCTAAATTTCTCATGTGGCCAAAGTTTGTAAGAGCTTATGCGAGAAAATTTGCTTCCACAAGTACTAGTTTCTAAAGCAAGTACATATTTGCTTGATATCTGTATCACTGTCTTAGAGTCTCCAAGAAGTGACTGATACAGTCGGTCACCAATTTTGAGTCACTTCCACAACAATGTTTTTTGATATGTTTCTCTCTAGCTTTTATATAGAGGGTAGTTCTTTTATGGTAATACACTATATAGTACATGAGGCGATTGAGTCTACCATATAAAACTTGTCTGCTTTTTATGATACTAGAATGTGTGCCCGCGCGTTGCTGCGGGTTTTGGAACGAAATCTGAAAGTTAAGGATAGAGAATGTAGTTGAGAGATTACAACCATCTAAAACATAAGATGTAGATCATGTTCTAGTAACATTACCACTAATATATAGATGATGTGGTATTGTTCAAAAAATAGGTTTTCATATTTTATTGTCAACATAGTTACAGTTGCTAGAACTTGCAAAAGATAAGTTGTTTCAGTTGCAGGCTAACTTAGTTACAATCACTGTTTCATCTGCTTACCAAAAATAGGTGATGATGTCTAGTGATGTGCAGCTATGGAGGTTGTCCAAAACGTTGCTTCCACCATTTCTGTTTATATTAAAATTGTCATGACACTTCAGTCTGCTTTTTCCTCTTCCTGGATGATGTTGTTGGTCAATGCTGCCTTCCCTGTCATTGGGAAAGTGAGAAATTATGAAGTGTATTTAATAATTAGATGTTATGCGGAAGTAGACTATTAATACTGATACTGGCAAAACCGAAAGATTTTTAGATTGAAGATGAGAGTCCAGAATACAAACTTTTCTAGATTGACTTCACTTAATTAAAGGTCAACACTCACCTTGGCCAGTGCAAAAGTTTCTAAATCCAGAAACTAAGTTTCTAGTGGATGACATCCCCACACTGAATCTATATTGTAGAGATATAAATCCGCAACCTACAATGCAAAGTCTTCAATCAAAACTGAGAACACTATTAAAACATAAAACTAATATGTGGTGGTTTAGAGATTCAAATCTCACCATGACAAACACTATGTGAAGCTCCATAAATAAAAGCACAATCAATACCATATTTCAGTTTCAATATTATTCATACAATCAAAGCAATAACAAAAAAGATCGAGCTAATTGGAGTAAATGCTAATACTCACCAAGAAGCAAAAAACAACAATCCAAAAATTAGAAACCAAAGTAGTGCTGCTACCACTTGTTCCCGTTTCCCTGAAATGTGAAACAAATTTATTCATGATTCCAAGTGATCAGTTAAGTATTAAAGAACAATATTCATATCATATGTCTAAATTACAAACTCTAATGCAAACTTAATGATTATAGGATCTTCCAACAGTTTGACATATTATGGACCAACACTAACATTTATCCAAAGCAACCAAAAAATTTATAGCAATAAGAATTGAGCATGCGGATTTGGGAAATGAGATTCACTTACAGCAGCAATTGATTTGTTGTGGTGATACTCCTATACTTGTCTGTACTTTATTTCCCATTTAAAACTAAAACTAAAATAAGATTAATCAGCAGAAAATGACATGTACAGACCACTCCATTTAGATTACTGAAGATAAACCTAAACCAATTCCGATGGATGATTTGCTGAAGCAAAAATCAAATACTGAACTTTGATAAACTTCATTCATCAATCAACTCACAAAAACTTGAAGAGAATGCAAATCCAAATACCAGCCAGGTGTCGTAACAATATAAAAACTCCAGTTTCAATTCCTTGAGAAGCACCGCACAAAGAATAAGGAAGAGAGCAGTTATTGAATATACAAATAGCCCTCAATTATAGCCCTAACTAATCGGATATCAGATAATAATCAAAACCAAAATGAACATCAAAAGCTCTAAACCACATAGATATTTAATAATGCGAATTGGGGTGGAAACTAAACTTCTTTGAAATCCCTTTTTTGTAAACATGCACAGGGCTACAGACCTAAACCCAGTTTGAGATAATTCCCAGTTTGGCAAAAACCAAACCCTTACCCAAACTCACAAAAATGCAGCCTAATTGACCGAATCAGTCTAATCAAATAGGAACAGAAACTCTGTCTTCAATCCTTGATTTATCATATACAGAATCCAAAAACAATTTCAATCACAAAATTTAAGATTGAAAAACAAAATTAATAAAAGAAAACAATAAATCAAATCAAATACCTTCCACCTCTTTTCTTTCATGCAAGCAAGAGCTCCTCTCCTCTCTCTTGTCCCTCTTTCAAGCAGGCAAGAGCACCTCTCCTCTCTGCTTGACAAACAACAAAACCCCAAATGCAAAAAACTTAAATCAAGTCTAATCAAATAGGACCCAAACTCTATCAAAACAAACCCAAACTCTATAAACCTTTGATTGATAACTAAATCTGACAATCCGGAAGGTCATGAACAAATCGAAGAAAACCCATCAAAACTATTGATTAGTAGATTGCAGAGACCCAACATGCAGAATCAAATCCAATAGCTTAGTGTAAAAAGAAACTAAATAACTTCATCACCGTCCTAAGAGATTCGAATTGATAGCTAAAGCCATAAAAAACGAACCTTCATAGTCAGAAATTCTCGTACCTGCCTCAGTCTCTAGGAAATTTTACCCCTCTCTTTCGCTGTGAATTCCTCTCCTATTTCCTCCACAATCAGCCTCATTCTCCTCACCTGAATCAGTCACGCACCCAAGAATCTGTCACAAAAACATGAAATCAGACACACACACACACACACCCAACAATCTTTCACAAAAACCCAACAAATAATTGCTGAGTCGAACGGAAATGGATAGAACAACGACATCCAGAACCCATCACCCAACAATTACATACCTCCAGATGCACAGAGCCGAGATAAAGAACGAAAAAGAGAAAAAAAATCGCATCTATCACCCCCAACACCTTTTATATACCTAGGTTAAACAGCAAACCGCAATTAACCCAACAAACGAAGGGCAAAACTGTCATTCCGTAATATCAGTGCGGCTCAAGCCGGTACTGTTCATAAGCCGATGAACAGTTAACTCGAAATTAGAAGGTATGAAATATTAATGGAGTAGTATTCACATTGTCACTAGAATTTGTCTGCTGCATGTTCATACGCATAGGCGTAGCCACGGTGAGGCTAGGGGCTAGAAGGGTCAATTGACCCTTCTTAACTTTTTGCAATATCATTTGATTGGTTGAATGCCTTCTAGACCCATAATTCAACAGCTTGACCCATAATAGGAAACAAAAACATAAATATAGAAGGCCAAAGCCTAAGCCTAAGCCGGAGGGATTACAACCCAAGAAACTCAAGCTGGAGGGATTACAACCCAAGAAGCTCAAGGTTAAGGCGACTTCGAAGCTTAGGAAGAAATTGTCCTTCAAGCCTACTACTGCATATATCCAAGCTGAGAAAAAGAATATGAAGCTAGCAAAGAGAAGGAGTTGGTTGTCAGCACTCTCAAGAGTACCTTATAGTAGATTTTTTTTCAATTGCATGAATAAATTAGGGAAGTTTTTTAATTGCATTATGAAACTTCGCTAGTAGTTTTAAGTTACTTTGAAACTTTGCAAATTTATTCTAAGGTTACATTATTTTTGATTGGTCTAGGGCTTTGCTTTAGATTTTTCATTCATGGCTCATTTTCGTCTAGTCAGTTTGTTAGGGTGAGTTATTTTTGTAATATTTCATTCTTTACATTTGATGGATTGACACCCCTTTGTTTTAAAAAAAAAAAAAACAAGAAGAGAGAGAGAGAGAGAGAGAGAAAGAAGTGTTGCCAAGATAGAATTATAGACAAAATGGGTCTTTTTAATTCATATAATAAAGACATGGGCTAAATACAGATTACTACCCTTGTACTTTGAGTCCAAAATCAATTCAGTCCCTGAACTTCTAATTTCATCAAAAATACCACTGCACTTTCAATTTTGATCTAATAGGTCCAATTTGTTAGTTTTCCGACAATTGAGTTATTTAACTTGTTAACATGACTCATATATGCCCTATGTTTTATGATGTGGTGTCTGTAGGCCACCTCTAGTCAATTTAAGAGTGAGTCCTACTATTAAAAGTAAATAGATTTTCAAAAAATAATCCGACTATAACTTGAATTCATAACAAAATATTAACGAATTGGACCTATTAGATTAAAATTGAAAATGCAGGGGTGTTTTTGATGAAATTAGAAGTCTAGGGACTGAATTGATTTTGGACCCAAACCAGATCGTAGTAATTAGTATTTAGCCCTAAAGACATATAGAAAAAGTATGAAACACCAATTTTAAAACATATTCCCAAATCGTTATGAACATAGTTGTGAAACATCATCCACAACACATAATTTTAAGTGTTGATGATTATATTTGTGGTGAAAATTGATTTTTCATTCTTCACTTCACTTCATAAATGGTTGGGTGTCCAGCATAATCTGTAGATATAATCATCAATACTAAAAAATTCCATCAATATTCTTTTGAGTTAAGGATCGATATATTCAATATGAACCAAAAAGAAAAATATAACAACATAGATGTACATCCCCGTGTAGAAAGGTAGCCCGTACTTTAGTACGAGCATCTCTAACGGCTTCTCTCTAACTTGTATTTTCTCTATTTTATGGAAAAATATACATTTTTTTTCAACAGCTTCTCTATACATAATCCTATTAGAGAAAGTGAAGATAGAGAAAAAAAATTTCTATATTTACAATAACCTCTAAAATTATAGGAAATGTAGTTTTTACCCACTTTTTTTTCTCTCCAAATGAGATTTATTCTCATCATTAATTATTTGATTACATTTTTTTAATTTAAAAACTATTACCATATTTAATAGTGAATAATAAATTATAGAGAATATGATAGAGAAACTCATGGAATTATGGAAGAAATATTAGAGAGATTTTAACTTTCCTATACGAGAGATTTTATGCGAAAACTGTTGGATGTGCTCTAATTGCTTGTAAATTCATCACAATGTAATGACCCCAAGTGAGGTGAATTGGGTGCTAACCCTATCAAGGCTACAACTTCTTTCTATTACCGGATCTAACATTTCAGAAATTCAATTCTTAACTGATTACTAACATATAACGTCAAGCGGTAACCACACATGCCATGATCCAAGACAACCTTAAGTAATGAAAGACTGATAAAATCTACCAGAAGATTCTGTTGAAACATAAAATCACGATATATATAGGATTTTAACTTCTTATTTCTTGGTTCAAGTCATAAATCTAAAAATTTTAAAAGCATGAAGCAAGTAAAAATGTACTTCAGTGCAATTAATGTTGTTGCTTGATAATACTGTACAAATCAAAATATAATTTTGAAGAAAATTGTTGAAAGTGTTTAAGGAAATCTCTATTTTATGTTTGACCCAAACTCTAGGTTACTTGACCTAGTGGTAATAGGGTTACCTTAGAAGGATTTAGAATCCTAGTTAATGTAGAATTACTTTCCTTGTATGATTCACATTCTATGCATTGTAATCTCTATATAAAGAGGCCCCTATTATCAATGAGAATACACATCGATTTTCTCTCAATTTCTGATTCCTTAAAACACGTTATCCGCACGAATCCCTAACCATGAAACCCTAATTTAGTAGCCCTCAAATTCCAACGTCCACCGCCCCACATATTGAAGCCCTAACCTCAAGGAACCCAGAAACCGTCGGCGGAACCACCGGAACTGGTCGAAAAACCCTTGAACCGGGCCGTCGAAAAATCGGACCGGCCCCTGTCCCCTGTAAGCATCTGCCGAAGTCCCTGCACAGCCCTGCCAAGATTTTCCCAGTGCTGCCGAGCCTCTGTCGACAGGCCTGCAAGCACCTGCCGAGAGCCCTACACCCTTCCTGTCGAGATCTGCCGAGTGCTGCCGACATCTGCCGAGAAGCCCCGTGAGCATCTGCTGGCCCCTGTGCCTGCCCCTGCTAAGACCTACTGAGACGTGTGCCTTCCCCTGCCGACAGCCCCGCGCACACCTGCTAACAGCTGCCGATAGCCCCACACACACCTGCCAACATCTGCCGAGCCCCTACGCAGCAGTTACCGACAGGCCCTGCACATCCTTCGCATAGCCTCTGCACAACCCCTACAGCAGGCCTGCACACCCCGGCCTACCTCCTATCACCATCAGTTTCCGGCCTATTTTCCAGCGACCCCGACACCTTTTTTCGGTCATCTTCAACATCCTTTTCTGGTCAAGATTTCCGGCATATTTTCAAGGTAAACTTTTTTAAAAGTTTTCGTTTTTTGAAGTTTTTCAATTTCTTCTTCTTTTTCTCGGGGACTTCCAACATCCCTTCTTCTACCCCCATTTCTTCTTCATAGGGGATACCTAAAAGCTGAACTGTGGGGGTTTGTGCTCACTCCAAGCTTGAGCTTGTAGAGTCCTCCAAACTTAGAATTTGTTGAGAAAAAACAACGATCGACCACATATATCATTGTTTCGATCTAATCCAAAACCCCTCTTGAACCGGATTTTCTTGGAAGCAACTACGCTCAGAATCCCTAATTTCTTATTGTTTTTGTGGTAGCCTTTTTCGCTCCGAAACTAACCCTAATCTTGTGTTGTTTTTCAGGATGAGTTACCTGAATAAGTTGAACTTTGTTCCATTAGAGACAACTGGCACAGGATACCATAGGTGGGTCTGATATATGCACCAACATCTTAAGGCGGATGGACTTCTGGATACTATCCAAGAGCCTGGTTAGAACGTGCTCTCTGTTGAGCAAGCTCGTGCTTTCGAAGCAAATATAGCTAAAGCCATAATTCTCATGACAAGGCACATGAATGATGCACTCCAAAGTGAATACCTCAATGAGGAAGGCCTCAGAAAACTATGGGTGGAACTTGAGCAGCGATTTGGCAACGTTCGTGACTCCCTGCTTCCTGATTTAGAAGTGAGATGGCATAGCCTCCGCTTTTGTGATTTCAAGTCTGTACTTGATTATAACTCGAAAGCTCTCTGTATCAAGTCCTTGATGGAGTTTTGTGACAAACCATAACTGATACGATGTTGATCGAGAAGACTCTCTCTACCTTCCCCGTCTCTGCCCTGATGATTTCGAAGAATTATAGGATTGATGTGAATACAGGATGTATCACAAGGTTTCATGAGCTCATTGGTGCCATGAACGTAGCTGAGAAGCACGACAATATCCTTGTGAAGAACTATAACGCTAGACTCGTGGGAACCAAGTCTATTCCGGAGTCTAACTATAGTCTCGCCCCCAAGAGAGGATGCAAGGAGCGAAACCCTAAGAGTAAGGACAATTATGGACATTTTGGTCCATATTCTCGCCCTAAAGAGGAAGAAAATCTCTAAGAGAGGCGTGCAGGAACCATGGAGGTCAACTGTGAAGAGAGAGAGAGGCAGAGCCTTCGGCCTTGGTGGTGACGCCACCAAGAACAGTGGTTGTCCAAATCGTGCACCAAATGCATCTCGATCAAGTGAGCTTGACCATAAAGATGTTTGTCTTCGATGTGGATCAAGTGGACATTGATCAAAGAAGTGTGATGCATCCCAGAACGTTGCAAACGCATACAAGATGTATCATGAAGCAAGGGAGGCCAATTACATGGAACAAGAAGATCAAGATGGCGATCTCGATCTAAGGGTGGAAGACTATAAGGATCAAGACCCAGAACTGGCAATTTTGATCAAGACTTTTTATTTTCCAAGAGATGTAGGCAATTGCCATATTATTATAGTAGATGCCAATGGTATTACTCGTTCTTCAAAGGAGGCATACTCAATGTAAATGTGATGTCTAGGAAGGCTTTGAGATAAGTGGTACTTAAGCGAGCTTTGCTCCACCGACATCTCTATACTCACATGGTCACATTTGCATTGAAATTATCAAAAGGAGTTAGACGACTACCATTGTTTTGCATTAGCTAGTTTATTGATTAGATTTTCTTCGGTTAAAGAATCGATTATGTAATTCTGTTTGGCTTATTAATAAAAGTTGAGTGCTTTTCTTTATGACTCCTTTTTAATTACGAGCTTTTCTTTTAGAAATGGACGAGTTACAATATCTCGCGGATAGTGCGACTACGCACACCATTCTACGACATAGACAATTATTCTTAGAGATGTTGCCTACATATTCCTTTATGACTATGATGGCTGGGCCATCAGGTTTAGTTCAAGGACATGGAATGGCCCAATTCATTTTGCTAAATAGCGCCAGGAAAAACTCACAAACAGTACCTGAACTTCGAGCCACTAATAACTTTCATACCTTAAGTTCAAAAAAGATCAGATTGGTACCTGGATTTCTGACTCCTACCCAATATCAGTACCTGAGAATAGTAAAATCGTTAACAGAGTTAAATTTTCAAGGTAAATCTGTCATTTCACTGTTCACTTTCTCCAAAACTCTCTCATCCCCCTCTACAAACCCAGATTTCTTCTTCTTCTTACCTCATCACACATCGATTTGGGTTTGTGTGTGTGAGGTATGAAGAAGATAATTAAAAATCAGAGTTTGTAGATAGGAGGAGAGAGTTTTGGAGAAGGTGAACAATGAAATGACAATTCTACCCTTGAAAAGTTAACCCCGTTAACGATTTTACTATTCTCGGGTACCAATATTGGGTTGGGGTCAAAAGTCCAGGTACCAATATAATATTTTTTGAACTTGAGGTACGAAAGTTATTAGTGGCCGATAGGTCAGGTACTGTTTGTGAGATTTTCCCAATGGCACCTTGATTAAAGTCATTGAAGCTCTCTACGCTCCTAAGGCAAATCGAACTTTATTGAGATTTAAAGATATAAGAGCCAACAGATTCCATGCGAAAACGGATAATGAGAACGGGATAGAATTTCTTTGCATTACCTCTAATGATTGCGATAGAAAGCGCATCTTAGAAAAGCTTATGTGTCAATCTAGCGAACTTTATGTCACTATAATTCGACCAATTGAATCCAATAATGTCATAAGAGAAGATCTCTTGGATTCAGACACATATTGGCTTTGGCATGACTGACTAGGACATCCTGGTCGTGATATGATACTCCGTATACTAAAGACTTCACACGGACATCCATTCTTCAGAGTGAGAAGAAGCAAGAATCGAAAATTGATTCCCGGACTTAACAAGACCACAAAAACTGCAGCCTCTGGCGCTGCTACTGTCTTGGGCTGCCGAAAGGCCGCCCATGTCCCTAGTGATGACGCCATAAATGGCGCAAACTATGAGCATGACGCCATGGTTGCTCCTCCTAGTGGTCATGACATCATACACACTAATTTCCATGGATTTAACGCCATAATGGGAGATGTAGTCACACATTTTGCTTCTAATAGCGCTACCGACGCTCCGGCCCAACCAAAATACTCATTGGTTGCTTCTAAGACCCCTCGCTCATTCTGCAAAGCCTGTTCCTTGGGGAAATTAGGATCGAGACTGTCCTACACAAAGGATCCTAAAATACTTATTCCGTTCTTACAGAGAATCCAAGGGGAATCTGTGGACCAATTCAACCATCATGCGGACCTTTTAAATACTTTATGGTATTGGCACGTTGATGCGTCAACACATTGGTCACATGTCGCTTTGTTGTCCACTCACAAAGCTGCTTATGCTAAACTCATTGCTCAGATTATCCTTCTACGGCCTCACTACCATGACCATCCAATTAAGTCAATTCAACTTGTTAATGCTGGGGAGTTTACATCGAAAACATTCGATGACTATTGCATGTCATTGGGGATTGATGTTGAGCATCCAGTTCCCCATGTTCATACCCAAAATGGTCTCGCAGAAGTTGCTATCAAACGACTACAAATGATAGCTCGGACATTGGTTATGCGCACCAGTCTTCCTGTTTCTGCTTGGGGATATGCAATATTGCACGCAGCGACGCTCATTTGTCTACGACCCACTGAACTCAATCTTACTCTGCGTTACAGCTAGTGACTGGGTACGAGCCTGATATCTCGCACTTATGTATTTTTGGGTGTGCTATTTATGTGCCTATTACGCCTCCACAACATATTATGATGGGTTCTCAACGACGAATGAGCATTTATGTTGGATATGAATCTCCAACCATCGTCCGCTATCTTGAATCCTTGACAGGCGATCTCTTTACCGCTAGATTTGCGGATTGTCACTTTGATGAGATAGTCTTCCAGTCGTTAGGGGGAAAGAACACAGATGTTCAACATGAACAACATGAATTGTCGTGGTCTGTCCCCACTATGTCTCATCTCTATCCCCGTACTGCACAATCCGAACTTGAAGTGCAAAGAATAATCAAGATCTAGAACGTAGCAGACACTCTGCCTGATGCGTTTTCTGATGTTGCCAAAGTAACGAGATCACACATACTTGTTGCAAACGTGCCTGCAAGAATTAATGTCCCTAATGCTGGACATAACACCACTCTTGTGACACCAGGAGATGGCGCCATTGCCCAGCATGGCAATGATGTGGCGTCTATGGCAGCAGGTCCCTGCAAGGAAGCGCGGTAGACCAATTGGTTCGAAGGATACTCGCCCTAGAAAGAGAGCGAATGAGGCACAAACAAATCATTTGATCATCGATACTCAAAATCTGTCCCATGAGAATGTTCCGGATTATGGTTATGTCCAAGAGACATCATTGGGGGATGCCTCAATGTCAGAACCTATCCCTGATAATGTAGAGATATCTGTGGATTACACTAGTGTACATGAGACGTGGGAAAGAAGCTCTATCATTATTGATGATGTATTCGCGCATTTAGTAGCGCGTGAGATTATTAAGACTGATGACATCGAACTACGCTCCTTTGATGAAGACCAATGTAGAGCTGATTGGCCAGAGTGGAAAGATGCGATCCAGGCAGAACTTGATTCTCTAACGAAAAGAAAGGTATTTGGAAAAATTGTACCAATACCGCCCAACACCAAACCAGTTGGTCACAAATTGGTATTCGTTAGAAAGCGTAATGAGAAAAACGAGATTGTAAGGTACAAAGCTTGCCTTGCGGTGCAAGGCTTCTCACAACGCCCTAGAATCGACTACGAGGAGACTTATTCTCCCGTAATAGACGTCATAACGTTCCGCTACCTTGTCAATTTGGTAGTTTCCGGAAAACTGAACATGCAGCTTATGGATGTGGTTACAACGTATCTATATGGGGATCTGGATATAGAAATATACATGAAAGTTCCAGATGGAATTTAGTTACTCAAATCAAGTGGCTCTAAACCACGGAGCGCGTTGGCTATAAGATTGAAACGCTCACTATATGGACTACAATCTAGATGGATGTAGTATAACCGTCTAAGTGACTACTTCATTGGGAATAGATATGTCAACAATGAACTATGCCCATGTGTGTTCATAAAAAGACAAGTTCTGGATTTGCAATAGTAGTTGTTTATGTCGATGACATGAATTAGCACCCTTAAAGAGTTAAGGGAAACCGCTGAACACTTGAAATCCGAGTTTGAGATGAAAGATCTTAGGAAAACACAGTTTTGCCTCGATTTGGAACTTGGGCACCGTGAAGATGGTATCCTGATTCATCAATTAGCTTATACCTAAAAAATGCTTAAGCGTTTCAATACTGATAAGATTAAGCCTTCAGGCACCCCAATGGTCGTTCGTAGTCTTGATCCAAAGAAGGATTCATTCCGTCCAAAAGATGACGACGAAGTGCTAGAGGCAGAAGTGTCATATCTAAGTGCAATAAGCGCATTATTGTACTTAGTATAATGCAGAGACCGGACATCTCTTTCGCTGTGAATTTGTTAGTAAGATATAGCTCTGCACCAACACGACGCCATTGGACTGGTGTTAAAAATATCTTTCGATTTCTAAGTGGTACGATCAATATGGTTTTGTTCTATCCATATAGAGAAATGATGGATTCGGACCCATCAAACAACCGTAACGCCACACATGGGGGATTGCGTTCCCTCTCCCCATCCCAAAAAAAGATATAAGTGTTTTGGAAGGTTTTGCTGATGCTGGGTATCTCTCTGACCCACACAAAGGTCGTTCCCAAACTGGTTATGTATTCACCATGGGAAACACCGGGATATCTCGGAGGTCTACGAAGCAGACCTTAGTCGCTATCTCTTCGAATCATGCAGAGATTATTGCTCTTCATGAAGCAGTTCGTGAATGTATATGGTTACGATCCATAGTTACACATGTTCGAAGTAATTGTGGTCTGAAGTCTGCTACAGATGAGCCAACAAACATTTATTAGGATAATGTTGCTTGCATTGAACAAATGAAGCAATGCTACATCAAAGGTGACAACACTAAGCATATATCGTCCAAATTCTTCTACAATCAGCAACAACAGAAGCTCCTCAAGATCAAAGTGAACCAGGTTCGATCTGAGGACAATGTGACAGACTTGTTTACTAAGTCATTGCCTAAGTCCACGTTCGAGAAACATGTGGCAAGAATTGGCTTGCGGAAACTATCTGAACTCCCATGATCGTAGTCATCAGGGGGCGTAGACACCAGGGGGAGATGTCTACATGTTCACCTCGGAACGTGAAGGGTGTGTTGTGTTTTTTTTCTCCACCGCGTTTAGGCAACACAAGGGGGAGTGTTTAAGGAAATCTCTATTTTGTGTTTGACCCAAACTCTAGGTTACTTGACCTAGTGGTAATAGGGTTACATTAGAAGGATTTAGAATCTTATTCAATGTATAATTACTTTCCTTGTATGATTCAGATTCTATGAGTTGCAATCCTCTATATAAAGAGTCTCTATTATCAATGAGAATACACATCGATTTTCTCTCAATTTCTGATTCCCTGAAACAGAAAGTTATTACATGCATCAACTTTTTCAGAACTAAGAAAAACACTGTGCATAAGGTTTTAGAGTTGGTTCAATACATTAACAGTTTTGAGAGTCAATCCAACATACTAACAGTCTTAAAAGCCGGTCTAACGTTACATACGATTTCTAGTAACATTCGTACGGAAAGTTGAGTTGGCTGAATAGAAAAGAGATCTCAAAAGGTGATCCAATCGGTAAAAAAATTAAGAAACTATAAGCGGATTGACCTGAATCTAATACAATCGGAAAGAATTTGAGTAGTGTGCTGAAAATGAACTCTTTGATAAAAAAAAAATAGAAAAAGGAAACTAGACTACTAGAGAGTTTCCCAAAAAAAAAAAAAAAAAAATTTCAAACTAGAAAACTGAAACTCTTGGCGAAAAATAAAAGAACAGTTCAAATTGAAATGGGTGAAGCGGCTCTCTCCGACTAGTCCGCAAGAAAGAGCTTTCCGACTTCCTGTGGAGTACTTGTTCCGGCCGTCGGAGTCTCATCTCTCCGGTTCGCTCTCGCCACCGCCTTCCATTCTCTCAGGTTCATACTGAACCCTCACTCAATTCGCCGATTCTCCATAGCTTTTTTGTTTTGATTTGCACCGAATCGCGCTTAAGCTCAATCTCTGTTTGGTTGCTGAGAAACTGGAATCTCTGGCTTAATGTGTTCCTGTAATTAAGATTGTATAAGCTTAATTTTGGAATCGGAAGATTAAGTCTCAATTGCTTTCAGTTTTCACTAATCCATCAGAAAGCTTTGCCTCTGTACTCGTGTATCTGTTTAATTTTGAAATGCCAATGAGTACTGTTGAAGATGAAATTATGTTTATCAGTGATTAGAGTTTTTTTTTTCTTTTTTTCTTTTTCTTTGTTCAGGTTTGATTGGTGAACTCCTACATGCAATTCTGTTGGTAAAATTGGATACGAAGGGAAAATGTCGCTTCTAAGTAGATTTTTTTACAAAAGGCCCCCAGATGGATTGCTTGAATTTGTAGAGAGAGTATACGGTAACGTTGGATCCTTCATTTTTTATCTAATGCTGCTGTTATTGCTTTGATATGAGTTTTGATTGTCCTAAATGGCGTGATTACAAATTTTCATGAAAATGTATGCAGTATTTGATTCGTGTTTTTCCACTGAGGTCTTGCCTGAGGGAATGTACCAAATCTACTTGCATGAAATCGTTACCGAGTTACATGAAGAATTCCCTGAGTCATCGTTCCTTGCATTCAATTTTCGTGAGGGTGAGAAACGTAGTCAGTTTGCTGAGATACTATGTGAATATGATGTTACAGTTATGGATTATCCACGACAGTATGAGGGTTGTCCACTCCTTCCATTATCTCTCATTCAACATTTTCTTCGTGTTTGTGAGAGTTGGCTGTTGCTTGGCAAGCAACAGAATGTTATTCTTCTCCATTGTGAGAGGGGGGGTTGGCCACTGTTGGCATTCCTTTTAGCTAGCTTTTTGATATTTAGAAAATTGCATAGTGGTGAACGCAAGACTCTTGACATTGTACATCGTGAAGCTCCTAAAGGTTTCTTGCAGTTGTTGTCACCTTTAAATCCGCTCCCATCTCAGCTTCGTTACCTTCAGTACGTTGCAAGAAGAAATATAGCTCCAGAGTGGCCACCTCCTGAGCGAGCACTTTCTTTAGATTGTGTCATTCTTCGAGCCATTCCAAACTTTGATTCCCAAAACGGCTGCACTCCAATTATTCGTATTTTTGGTAGGAATTACCTTAGCAAGGGTGGGCTTTCGACCCAAATGCTTTTTTCCATGTCCAGGAAGAAGACACTTCGAAACTACCGTCAGGTAACGGATATTGTTTCAAGTTTTCTTCTCATTGAAGTTTGTCGTTCTACATGTGCATCGGTGAATGTTCCTTCCTTCAACAGCTCCAGTTACTATTGTTCCTTCTTTGCAGGCAGATTGTGATGTCATCAAAATTGACATTCAGTGTTTAGTGCAAGGAGATGTTGTGTTGGAGTGTGTCCACTTGGATTCAGATCCAGAGAGGGAAGTCATGATGTTCCGTGTTATGTTCAACACTGCATTTATTCGTTCCAATATACTGATGCTGAATTCTGAAAACTTAGACATTCTATGGGATTCAAAGGAGTGCTATCCCAAAGGCTTCCGAGCTGAGGTGACGTTTCTGGGCCTTTTGTTTGGATCTCAATAGAAAATAATTAAACTTGTCCTAGAAAATTGGATTTATCAAGACTTTTAGCGTTGCACTTCATTTCGTTTCTCTCCAAGATCCGAGAAGTGACTTCCACTTCATTTGGTTCGAGCATCCCTATATTGTACACATATTCTCGTATCAGCTAATCATCTATCTGATATGAACTCATTGATTCAGGTATTGTTTGGGGAAGTTGAGAGCATCTCTCCTCCCAGAGCTCCAACCACCATTTTAAATGGTGAGGAGAAAGGTGGATTGCCTATTGAAGCTTTTTCTAGGGTTCAAGAACTTTTCAATAGTGGTGAGTGGGTCGATAGAAATGATGATGCAGCCTTCTGGTTGCTTAAGCAGCTTTCTGTCTTAAGTGACGCGAAAGAAATGTCAAGGTTGCAAAACAAAGTGAGTTTATTCACATCACCTGCTGACTCTGAAGAAGAATATAACGCATCTAGCACTGCTGACAGTTCGGATGAAGCATGTGATACTGTTTCCAAGGCTTCAGCAGATTCAACGAAAGGACTGATGATCGATACATTTGACTCAGTCCCCTTATCATTTGAAAATGACAGTCCACACAATGTGAACCTTGCTCCAGACTCTCCTAATCAAGAGTTAGTTGGACCTGTACAGCAATCTCTTCATCAACAATCATTAGAAAAAAGTAAAGAATCATCACCGTGTTCATCCCCTCGAACATTGCCACCTCCACCCCTGACATCAGCATCATTACATCCTGCTGTTCAGCCTCCACCACCACCACCACCACTACCACCTCCAGATTCTGATGCTAATATAGGGCCTACATCATCCCTGCTACCTCCACCCAGTATCATTTCCAATAGAAGTATTCTGAACCCCCTACCTTCCACTACCAGTAGGGTTCCGTCACCGCCGCTGCCGCCACCACCCCCACCGCCGCCATCTCTTCCTCCCTCTCCTAACATGTCTAGAAAAGGCCCACCAGCACCTCCTCCGCCACCAGCACCTGTTTCTTCTAATTCTAGTCAACAATGTTTGCCACCTCCCCCACCTCCGCCTCCTCCTTTTTTGGGAAGTACAACCAACAAGCTAAAACCAACAGCGGCACCGCCACCACCACCTCCGCCGCCGCCGCCTCCTCTTCCATTCATTTCTGGTACTGGTTGTGCAGCACCGCCACCTCCTCCACCCCCTCCTCCTCTTCCAATTATTTCTGGTTCTGGTTGTGCAGCACCGCCACCTCCTCCACCCCCTCCTCTTCCAATTATTTCTGGTTCTGGTTGTGCAGCACCGCCACCACCTCCACCCCCTCCTCCTCTTCCATCCATTTCTGGTTCTGGTTGTGCAGCACCGCCGCCTCCTCCACCCCCTCCCCCAATGAATTCTAGGCCACCACCCCCTCCTCCACCTCCTGCAGGACCTGGAAGGCCAACCCCACCTCCTCCACCACCAGCACCAAAGCTCCCTAATGCTCCACCTCCGCTGTCAAGTCGTCCTGCAACACCAGCTCCACCCCCACCACCTGGAGGAAAGGGCCCTAGTGCACCGCCGCCACCCCCACCATCTGCCGGAAGGGGTAAAGCTTCTTCTGGACCCACAAGTATTGGAAGAGGTCGTGCTGCTGCTGATGCCCCAAAGAAGAATTCGTTGAAGCCTCTACACTGGGTGAAGGTTACTCGTGCAATGCAAGGGAGCTTATGGGCTGATTCTCAAAAACAGGAAAATCTATCGAGGTAAATGTTTATGGAAATTCTTCTTGATGATAAGCAAACTAGCTTTAGTTAAATTTATGGTGCCCTTTTTAGTGTACAAATAATTGTTCTCACTGAAATGAACTTAAGAGAGGCCATTTATGTTGCCACACATTTTTTCTTCTTCTTGATTCTCCACAAGTGATGCTTATATTTCTTGTTCTGTTTTTGGTACTCAGTTATCTCTTTTTCTTCTTTGTTTATCCTTGGGGTCTTCTGATGTCACATTGTGGATGCTTTTCTCAGCGCTCCAGAAATAGATATATCAGAACTTGAAAGTCTATTCTCAGCAGCCTCTGTTTCAGATGGGAAGGGCATTAAAGCTGGAGGTAGACGTGGGCCAACCATGACCAAACCTGAAAAAGTGCAATTGGTGAGCTCCGTTTCTTCTTCATTGACACTTGAAGTAGTGCTTGGGTCTTTGGATTTTTTGGTGCTCGAGACTTTTTTTTAATAATGATGGTTTCTTTTGATTGATAAACTTTTACTTCCCGGTTAGTTCAATTGATGCATGATCAGACATGTATCTGTTTGCTTATTTATTTTCTTATAAATAATAAGCCCACAATTTGAAGGAAGATGGATGATCACACATGTTATACTTGTGATTCTTCAATCATAGAAAAGAATCGAAGTAGTGGGACTAAACTTTTGGCCTATGGGAAAGGGAACTAACCTGTGCTGGTAGCAAGTTTACATGTTCTTGTTTTACTTGATTGATATTAACGAAAATAGTAGGAATGGATAGTCATAGCTCTCCAATTGGTGGTACCAAATTTTAATTACAATACCTATTTGTAAGTTATAAGTCTGGGAAGCTGAAGCAATCATTATTGCAGTTTCTTTCTTTCTTTTTATATATGTATATTTTTATTTTATTTTTCTTGTAACACATTGTGAAAAGATAGTATTAGTTGTACCGTTTTTTTCTCAACGGTTTTGATATAACTCCACCGGAGAGTCAATAAAGGTGTAATTTTTAGCACTTCACAAGTTCAATATACAGTATAGGTGTTTTTAAAAATACAAATTTTAACACAGTGGAGATGTGATAATTAAATACATTTGCTTGACCTTTATAAACATTTAAATCTAATGGGTAAGAAACTAAGAATAGACAAAAATGGATTCTATAAAAATTACAAAGTAGTGTACACATGCTCTCTCATAATTGGTTTTCAATCTTTTGATTGAGAATCTGGAATCTGGAAACTTAAACATGACTCTTTGACCAGAGAACGTTATCGCATATTATATGTATATGTATATGTATATGTATCTGTATATGTCGTTACCAAGATAAGCATTTCATCAAGATAAGCATGGTTACCATTGTACTCAACCTAGTGCTAAGTATTGAATACTCTGGAAGTAGTTTAGTTAGTAAGCATCTTTTATGTAGTAACTACATAGTTGATGAGAGTTTGACAACTAAGTATGTACTGATATTTTTATCATCCTGTATCTGACATGTTATTTATATATAGATTAAATTTTTTTTTTGGAACACTGTAGTCTTTTGTTTTAATTTTTTTTATTCACACAACTCTAAAATATCATCTCTTGTTGTCAAGTATCACAACTCACACTTCGTGGAGAGGGATGCTTTTCTAAGTCTTTTTTTCTTGAATATGATACCCTTGATTGCCATCTTAGGATATGTATTCAGACTTAATTTGTTATTTTCTCTTTCTCTATCAGGTTGACCTGCGTAGAGCGTATAACTGTGAAATTATGCTTTCAAAAATAAAGATCCCTCTGCCAGATATGATTGTAAGTTCTGGCTTCTGCTCATGTACATTTCATTCATCGAATTCAAATAAATGTTTTACTCTTCTTTAGGTAACTTTCTGCTGCTTTCGGGAAATATGGATGGTGAAAAGATTTATTGGCTTATAATTCATGTGTAAAATAATATGCCTATATTGGATCGAGGGTGGTGCATTCACTTGAACATACTTTATTTGGTGTATTTAATCTCTTCTACTCTCAAGTTATTTATATTTTTATGAAACTTCACATGCAAAATCATGGTCCTAAAGTTCAACATTTCTGGTTTCAGAATGCAGTTCTGGCACTGGATTCTTCTGTTCTTGACATTGATCAGGTTGAGAATCTCATTAGATTTTGTCCTACCAAAGAAGAAATGGAAACTTTGAAGGTAAAACTCTCTTCTCTCCACACGTCTTCCGCAGCAATCCATTCTTCCATCTATTGAACTGGTTATGAAATAGTTGGTCTCCTGGGGATGGGTTTAGAGTTTGTTTGCCTCTAGTTTTGAATCTTATAGTACTTTGGCTGTATGCTTGCATTTAATGTGGAAATAAAGCAATGATATACCTCCTTCCTGTTGAACTGCTGGTCCATCTAGTCATTTAGAAATGCTTTTAAGTGGATGTCAGCATTTTGCTGATGATAGCAGTTGGAGGGGTTATGTGCAACCACGTTTTAACTTAAATAGTTGGGTTCTAGATTCTAGAATTGCATGTTCTTAAGTAAAATATTTTGAAGTGGCTGGAAGTTTTGGTGTATTTAACCCTAAAAGTGTATCAACAATATATGGCGAAACTCTGGAGATGCTTTCTAGTTTCATAGGTTGTTAAGACCATCTTTATTTTAGCTGAATTGTGTGTTGTTCTCTAGAACTATACAGGTGAGAAGGAAATGCTGGGGAAGTGTGAACAGGTTCTCTCTAGTCCCATGATCTGAAATTGATGTCTATTGATTTCCTGAACTAACAGTGTGCTAGTAATTACTTCAGTTTTTCTTAGAGCTGATGAAGGTTCCACGAGTAGAACCCAAGTTGCGAGTATTTGCTTTCAAAATTACCTTTTCTAGTCAGGTATGTTTTATGTTGTATTTTTCTCAGTATGGTTTTTGTACCTTACAGACCTAACAGCTTTTAATGCTTGATTTTGATCAGGTGAAAGATTTAAGATTAAACCTGATTACCATCAATAGTGCTGCTAGAGAGGTACCATGAGAGTTAATGGTTATTAAACTAGTACCTAAAAGCCTACTTTTCTCCTCCATCTTACATGTCACATATATACAGGTTAAAGAATCTGCGAAGTTGCGACAGGTAATGCAGACAATTCTTACTTTGGGAAATGCCTTAAATCAAGGCACTGCTCGAGGTATGGCGCTGTATAATGTTTGTGTTTGTATTTTACTAATCTTATTATTATGACTTTTTCTTAGGTTATAATATTTATCTTTTGATGTTTCAGGGTCAGCCATAGGATTTAAATTGGACAGCCTTCTTAAATTGTCTGATACCCGTGCAAGAAACAACAAAATGACTTTAATGCACTATTTGTGTAAGGTATGATAGTTGAATATTTCAACCATTTAATGTTTGTTGGTCTATTTACGATGTCTTTCATTTGATTCTTCTCAACATCGAGTGATAGAATTCTTATAAAGCACCTACTGAGAGGGTTTAAAGCTGTTTTGTTAATCCTCTCAGATCGAAACAAAAATTCTTATATGGATACATGCAAAAGTGTTCTGACTGGATAATTCATGCTTTGGGTGGGTCTTCACATCAGTAATTGAACCAAGAATCTGAACTTTTATATAATTTTCCGACTAATTTCCAACTCTTGTGAGTGTATTTTGGTGTTTTAAGATTTGTTCTGCCATCTATGCCGTCAAAGTTGTTGACGCTAATATCCCCTATGCACAGATTTCTTGCTTTGTCAGTGATTTTTTTTTGTACATTTATATTGGGACATTCAAGTCATGCCATTACTCATTTTTTCCTTTCTTTGTTAGCTCATTGCTGAGAAAATGCCAGAGTTGCTGGATTTTGATAAGGATCTTATTCATTTGGAAGCTGCCTCTAAGGTGAATTATATTGCTAGAATGGGCTCTTCCTGATGTTATTGTAACTTTAGTTAGTAACAGTACATAGCTGACGCGATAAATTTGTTGTTTCTTTGATTTGGTCTTAACATCAAATAACCAGATTCCATTGAAAGCTTTAGCTGAAGAAATGCAAGCTGTGAGTAAAGGTCTTGAAAAGGTTGAGCAAGAACTTGCTGCTGCTGAAAACGACGGTGTAATCTCTTCTGGTTTTCAAAAGGTGAGAAATACTGAGGGGTTTCCTTTCGTAATTAAACATTATATACAAGAATGAAAAAGCTATCCCCTTTCTGAATTGACTAAACTACAAATACATACTATCACTTGATTATTCGGTTAGCAATTAAAGTGTGATCAACACAACTTGTTTCTAGGCTGTGGATTCCTTGCCTAGTCTCTGTACTGTTCTCGTCTTTGCAGTGATAAAGTAGTTGTTTCTTCTGAAAAGAAAAAAATAAGAAAAAAGGTCATTCAATACATCTTGTTTCTGATTAGACATAATGGCAGTCTACTCAGCCAATTTATACTAAATGGGTTGATAATTAGGATAAGATTTCCCTTGCCTGATATGTTTAGATTTTTAATGGTAATTATAACTATACTAGCTGCAGTCCATTCCTTTGCTGCGATCAAAATAACTTGCTTGTGATCAAAATCCAAAAGCTTACAGAAAGATTCCATTAAAGGATGTTGGTTCAGTTCTAAGGGATTTAAATTGATGAGAAAATTTCATCTTCTAAAGGAGAGGATCATGAAAAGGAAGTATTTTGGGGACTTGGAAATGGAAAAGAAAGTGTAGGAGAAAATCAAGGAGATGAATGGCCGGAGGAAAGGGATCGCATAAATCCTGTGCGGAGTGAAAGGGCAAGATTAAGAATTGGTTTTTTATGAACTGCTATATTATAGAAGAAAATTGTAGGATACGGATAGCGAGAGTGCATGGGAAAACGTGGTGACAGTAATATAATTTTTCATTGGGTGGCCAGTGGGAGGCAAAAGCAGAACATAGTAGATTCAGGAATTGGGAGAGGTAAAATTGTAGAAGATGGACACTTAGTTAGGAAGGATAGAATTAATTTTTGAAGCAGTTTTAGGTGTTGAAAGGTTTGAAATTGTTTTTTATCTTAGAGACACAAGCTCCCAAATACTGAAGTAACTTCCATTATTCTCGGGACCTACTATAGATCCATGACTTGGGAGAGGTAAAATTAGAAGATGGATGTAAGGAAGAAGAGAATCAGCTTTTTGAGTAGCTTTAGCGTGTAGGTGTTGAAGGTTTATTGATTTTGATTTTAGAGAGGGAAGGAACTTTCCTTGAACACAATCTCACTCATCCTAAATCAACTTGCATTATTTTATGTCCTATTATTGAAGCCTGAAAGATGACCCAATTTAAGTTAAAAAAGCCCAAGTTAGCACATAAACACAAATTTGTTTTGTTTATTGTTATAACTCTTTTTCCGGTGCTAACATGTATGTCCTAGAAAGGACTTTGATAAATTGATAATCTGTTTAACTCCATGCATTTGCACGTCAACTTGAAAGATAGAATCTTCTCTGTGCAGGTGCTGAAGAGTTTTCTTGATACGGCTGAAGCTGAAGTAAGGTCACTAATCTCCTTGTACTCTGAAGTGGTGAGTGCATTCCACAATTCCACAGTTTCTCTTTTCTTCATAGATATATTCTTTGTGCTGTGCAGCTTATTGCTGGTCTACTGTCCTAACCCCCAACTCTTTTTTTGCAGGGAAGAAACGCAGATTCTTTGTCTCAATACTTTGGGGAGGATCCATCTCGGTGTCCTTTTGAACAAGGTTTGCTTTGATCTTTCACTCATGAATACTTCACACCAGACACATATTCTTATTCTTCTCTAGCTTATGTCCGTTCTGAATGGTTCAACCTTTGGACTTGGTCACCTAGGTCACCATTGACCCACTTCACTTCATGAAACATTGGCTCACTTTTATTATTGTCTGGAGTGCTA
Source organism: Rosa persica (assembly GCA_025331145.1). Lineage (NCBI taxonomy): Eukaryota > Viridiplantae > Streptophyta > Magnoliopsida > Rosales > Rosaceae > Rosa > Rosa persica. The sequence goes on from WFKR01000007.1 coordinate 23,669,164, forward strand.
CCAAGATAGTTGGTAAAGAAACCCAATAAAACCTAACTAGAGTGCCAATCAAATAATCTAATAGTGTAAAGGTGCTCCACCCCTGCTGTATTGCAGTCTTCAAAGAATCCTTCTTTTCCTTTCCATCCATTTTACCCATAGTGCTTTATGATTGAATCCAAAAGTCTGTTGATAAACATGAGATCAGGCCCTAACTGGTACTTGAATTATGTCTGGAAGAAATGAACTTGCAAGGTAGGTTTAGAGTATTTACTCCATTTAACTCTCTCTTTTAGTCTGTTGATGAGAGGGAAATCATTGAAATCCATTGATAATAGTCGAGGAGAATATAAATAGGGATATGCTCAGTGTATTTCAGTCAATGATGCAATGCGTTTGCTTAATTCTAATCTTGGAGAGATAGTGCAACTGTCTTTGTAGGTTTCTTTTATGATTTACTTATATCATGTCAGATGATTTAAAAGCTTTGATCTTTGAAATTTATTGGCCATGCAGTGACGCAGGTGTTGTTCGTCTTTGTCAAGATGTTCAGCAAGTCGCGAGAGGAAAATGAAAGACTTGCTGATATTGAAAAGAAGAAGCTTGAAAAGGAAGCCATGAAAGAGCGAACTATAGCTAATTCATCTGCAAAGAAAGATGCTGTGGATAGAGCAACATGAGATCGACATATATCGGTGTGGTTTTGGAGGGTAAATTCTACATATATTCTTGCTGATACTTTATGGATTAACGTACTTGGAGCAAAAGTTAACTACTGCTACTAAATTTATCTACTCCGCTGAATATCAGGCGTTTGCACGTCTTTCAGGAGTTGCTGTGCCGATCAAGATGCACACTGCATTAGGCTATTTATAATGGCCAACTAGTTGGCGATTTTCACATGTGCTCTTTCTAAGCATTTCTCCTGCGAAACGATAATGTGTATAATACAACTTGCTTTGTTGTATTCGAGCTGTAAATATGTAAGAAATTATGCTAGCACTGTAATATTCTTTCCTTCTCCCAAATCATTTTGTACGATCTTATCTAAAAGGAAGAACGATTTCGTTGAGACAATTTTATGGATTTTAATGGGCATGTGGCCTTGGTATGGAGATAACCTAGATGAATGTGAATCATCGATTGATGATCTTTGATTACTTGAATTCACATGATCATTTTCGTGCCTACCCATTGGTTTGCTGCAGCATTTCATCAATTCTAAAACAGTGAAAACCCATTAGTAAAGACCATACAAATTGGGCCTTCAGCCTCCATTGTACCAAAGGCGACAAAATAAAACCATTTACAGGTTCATCTCAATTTCACTTGAGAGAACTGGTAAGATCAGTTCTGATATTCGGGAGAGGAATTGCAACTTGTGAGGATTGTCCTGCATGTACCGAATTAAGAACAATGTGTGCTAGAAGAACTTCCAATATATCAAAAGGAGGAGCTCTTATTTCTGTTAATACAGAGATCTTAGTTTCTTATTACATACAGATATTATTCAAGCTTGACCATTTTGATTAATATTATTGTATCACTTATGTGAAAGCTATTTAAGATCCTTCTATACAGATTGATCTTACTTGGATCTGTACGTGAGATGTTGATCAATTACTAACTGTGGTTCCCCTTTTTAATTAGCACACGTTCACACCCATGATGACAGCCACCGGTCCTGACAGGCGGTTTACCCCCTGAACTGATCTTCATTTGCAGATGCAGCCTACTGAAGGCACGCGTCTTCTCTTCTACAAGGACAGTGTAACAGTTGATTGGTTACTGTTAAACCAAAGCATGCATAAGTTGCTAACCCAATGAAAAGAGGAAAAGAAAGTGCACTCATTCTCACTACGAGAAGCACACAATTTATATCAATATCGGCAACAGCCTTTCCACTTATGCAAAAATCAATTAATTAGTATGGAAGGCTGTACTTTGGCCATATGAAAGTATGAACAAATTGTTGGAATTCCCTCCTCATGCTACGGTAGATATAATTATTAGATGTAATCATGCTAGGCATTTAATTATGTTGGACATATACTCATTATAGGTTGGACTTTGGAGAAACGATAGAGAAGAACAAAAGTTTGTCTAGGAGAAAAACAAAGAGACAAGCAAGTTGTCAAAGAAAGGAAAGCATGCGTGAAGAGAAGAAAGAGAGATAAGCATGCTGTTTTGAAAAAGAAGGCATGCAGCCGGCATTGAGGAGAAAAATAATTGTTTCCTGTGATCCTTTTCACATTCTCAAAAAGAAGCCGGACAGAGAGAGGTAGATGTTCATATAATCTATCCCCAAATCGGCAAGTTTGAGTTAGTGGGAGAAATAGAGAGAAAAGGTCCGGGTAATGAGAGAAAAGAGAGAGAAACCAATCCTTCTTATACAGCCTATTGTGTATGTTAAAGTGTTTCTCTTAAAAGTTTTTCCTCTAGTGTTATAGAGAGATCTGTGATTGTAATCCCATTTTCATAGTGGAAGTTTTTGGGAGTTTGTCCCGTAGTTTTTTCCCTTCACGTTAACGGGTTTCCACGTTAAATTTGAGTGTCTCTTTATTGTTCTTGTATTTTCTATATTGCTGTGTATTCTGTTACCAATCCCAACACAAATATAGTCAGTCGGATGGAACTGAACTCATGGTGCTATCAAAATGACGTACCCAGCTATTCCGATTCGACTGATCCTTATTTTTACTAAGCCTAGCTAACCATTTGAAAGGCCTACCTAAAACATATTTGGTCGGAGCATATTGGATCAAGAAGGAGAATTAATACTGGAAAGAAACTTAACTGATCGATTTTGGGAACTTTTAGAACTCTGGCAATTGCTATGTCCGACGAGAACAACAATAGCATTAGCAACATAGAAGGAATCAAGAATCTAGAGGAGGCCTTCTTGAAAATCATCTTGTCAAAAGAGCAAACCGCAAAACAAATATATACATGCAGGTATACTTTTTAAGCTAGGACATATCGGCTTATAAAGATTTGTAAATTATATATCATTTCTAGTATACTGACACATCACATATTTACTTCGACGATCAATAAAATTTAGGCTTTGCAAAATTAATAGAAATATATATGACTAAATACTTGTTACTCTCAAACTTTGCTCCAGAAAACGGTTCAGTCACTTACCTTTTAAATTAAACAAGTTAGTCCTTATTCTCTTAAATTCTCACACAACAAGTTCAAAAGACTATTTTAACCCTTACTTCTTTTTTTTCCCCCTTCTCTTTTTCTAATTTCTCCCTCTTTTTTTCCTCTCTTTTTATTTTTTAATCATTTTTTATTTATTTTTCTACTTCTCTCTCTCTCTGGCCAGATCCATGGTGTGTGTGTGTGAGAGAGAGGTAGGAAAAGGAAATAAAAAAAAGAAATAATAATAAAAAAATGGAAGTGAGAGGTATAATAGTTATTTTGAACCTACTGTCGACATAAAGAATAAGGATTATCTTTTTTTTTTTTTTTTATAAAAGAGAGGTCAACATCTTATTAAAATATGAAATATTACGTAGTGTTCAAATCAGCTGCAAGAGCAGCAGATAAGAAGGAAGGAGTATTAAAAAACAAAAAATCTTGACTACCACTTGTAGCATGTGCTGCTATTAGATGCGCAACATGATTGGCATCTCGTTTCACATGGACTACTTCACAGCCCGATCTATCTTCAGTAAGAAACACAGCAAGATCATCATACAATCTGCCTAAGACAGAAAAATTTGAGTCTCCATAATCAGTGAGCTGAAGATGTACAGCAAGTGCATCAGTTTCCACAATCACAAGATAGCAAGAACTTTCCTCAATGTAGTTAAAGGCCATTTGACATGCTAATACTTCAGCATGTTCTGGTGAAATTAGATTAGCAACCGGACGTCCACCTCCAGCCAAAAATCTTCCTTCAAAGTCACGGACCACAAAACCAATATATATATATACCACCCTTCTTAGTGCTCAAATTGAAAGATCCATCACAATTAATTTAAAAAAAACCAATGGGAGGGCACGTCCATTTCTGAATCCTACTACTACAATTCTTCCCAGTCTTAGCATTGTGAAAACGGAATTCAGACAACGCAGACAAGGAACCAATAATCACATCTCCAGTATGGCCTCTTTTGTTCTCCCAAACTCGCTTGTTTCTCTCTTTCCACACACCCCAAAGCAAGTAGAAAAGCTCCTCCAAGCTTTGAGTAGTTAGATTTCTCATACAAAAGGACAGCCAACTAGCAACATCAAGCGAGGCAGCAGCTTGTGAGAAGTATACCTAATTGAACTCTGCTTTAGGTTGCAGCACTTGTCTAGTAAACGAACAATCCCTGCACAGGTGCACAGTGGTCTCCATATATATCTGCTTCACAAAGAACACACATCACCGAATCCAACTCCTCCCTCTTAGAAACCAAACGTTCCAGTGAAGATAATATGTTATGGCATATCTTCCAAATAATCATCTTAGTAGAACTTGGAACCAACGCTTTCCAAAGTTTTTTCCAAAAATCCAACCCCATGGAAAGCATTAAAGGTACGTTAGAAGAAGAGTGATTATAAGCAAACTGGTAAGTGGTTTTCACTGTGAATATACCATTACTTTCTAACCGCCAGGCCAACCGATTATTTCCGGTACGAACACTTCGAGGTATGGCCAGAATTGCTTCTACCTCACTAACGTCAAAACTATTCCGGGCTTCGGTTTCATTCCAAACACCAGGAGCTAAGATAAAGTGATTAACCTTCAGAGTATCATCCACACTCAAATTACTTGAACCAGGTTTAAAAGTGGGTAGCCCAGGAACCCAAGGATCACTGTACACGGAGACAGAACTCCCATCCCCAATCTGCCAATAAGAACCGTGGCTAAATAAATCCTTCGTAGAGAAAATACTCCGCCACGAATAGGATGGAGAAACATGAGGCAAAGCTGACCAAAAGAGCCTTCTGGAAAATACCTAGCCTTGTAGATACGAGCAAGTAGGGAATCTGGATTATTCACCACCCTCCAAGCTTGCTTTGAAGCATAGCATTATTAAATTCTGATAAACTCCGAAACCCTAATCCACCTTCCTCCTTTGACTTGCACAGAAAATCCCAGGCCTTCCAATGGATTTTTCGTTTGTCCAACGTATTTCCCCACCAAAATCTAGCACACTTTTGCTCCAGATCCTCACAAAAACATTTCGTAAGTTGGAACACGCTCATAGCATAAGTTGGAAGAGTTTGAGCAACTACTTGAATCAAGATGTCTTTTCTTGCTCCACTCAAGAGTTTGCCTTGCCAATTCTTCAATTTCTTTACCAAGATGTCTTTAATATATTGGAATGTTGCTGTTTATTTACGCCCCACATATGTAGGAAGTCCCAAGTACTTTTCATGGGAAGCAATAACTGCCACATCCAACAAACTCGACATCTCCTCTTGCAAATACTCAGACACATTCTTACTGAACACAACTGAGCTTTTGTTAAATTTACCAACTTCCTTGAGGCTCTGTCATATGTTTCAATCACCTCATGAATCTGATAACACTTTTCCAAAGAAGCCTAAGCGTAGAGCATACTATCATCAACAAATAATAAGTGACTTACAGAAGGACCATCTTGACAAATTTCAATACCCGATAACAGAACAACTTCTTATTTCCTTTGTAACAATGCTGAAAAACCTTCAGGCCCCAGAAGAAACAAATAAGGTGATAAAGGGTCACCTTGCAATTGTCTCAGCCCCTGCTTGGAATCACTAGGCCACAAGGTTTCCCTCTAACTAAGAAAGAGTATCTCACTGTTGTAATGCATTGCATCACCATGTCGCACCAAACTCGTGCAAACCTAAATCTGTCTAACACTTTCCATAAAAAGGTCTACTCCATTCAATCATATGCTTTGCTCAAATCAAGGTTCAAAGCCATAACCCCTTCGTCACCATCTCGCTTGTTATGAACAAAGTGTGCTATTTCATTTGCCACCAGAATGTTGTCCGTTATTACCCTCCCTGGAACAAAAGCACTTTGGAACGAAGATATAATTGAAGGTAAAAGCACCTTCAATCTATTTGCAATGACTTTCGAACGTATCTTGTAGATTACATTGCATAACGCAATTGGCCTTAGATTTGACATGTGTTCTGGATTAGACACTTTGGGGATCAAGCAAACATGTGTAAAGTTAATTTGCTTGAGCAATTGACCAATATGCAAAAAAAATTTGCACTGCCTCCTTCATATCACTACCAATAGTATCCCAATAATGCTGAAAGAACAATAGTGGTAATCCATCAGGCCCTAGAGATTTTGTCGGGTACATTTGAAACAAAGCACTATTGACTTCCTCAGATGAGTACTGCTCGCAAAGCTTCACATTCATCTCTCTTGTAACACGTGGTTGGATTGCTTGCAAGGTTGTTTCCATGGCCTCCATATCCAGTTCAGATGCAGTAAACATGGTCTGGAAATAAGATGAAACCACATTCTCCATACCTACGTCATCATCACGCCAAACTCCCTCAAAGTCATATAAACCCTGAATGGTATTTTTTCTGCTACTGTTTGAAGCTTTGTGATGGAAAAATCCAGTATTCCGGTCTCCTTCCTTCAGCCACAATACTTTGGATCTCTGTTTCCAGAAAATCTCCTCCTGAGATAGAAGGGATTGCAAACGATCCATAAACTCTTTCTTCTCATTCTAGATCAATTCAGCATTACCTAGCTGTAATAACTCTTCTAGTCTTGCCCGGTCCCCAAGCATTTGCTGCTATCGCACCGTAAAAGTACGTCTCTGCCATTTGCCAAGGGCAACTCTCGCATTTGGCTTTCTGACCTTACTGGCCCATTGATCTTCTTCCCACTATTGAGTATCTCGTTAAAATCCCCGAGGATGACCCAAGGTAGCGAGTCCATATCACTTAATTCTCGAAGTAACTTCCATGAATGATCTCGTTCAGTGGTTCTTGCATAGCCATAAAACCCAGTTAATCGCCAACTCGGTTCACCCGGTTTACCCCGGATCTCAGCATCGATATGGTGTCCAGATGATATTCGAACAAGAAGATTGACCTCGTCAGTCCAGAACAAACTAAGTCCCCCAGCCTGACCCTCATTCAGGACCTCTTTCGTGTGAGGAAACCCTAGGGCACCATGAAGAGCTTGAAAATCTTGAATTCTACTTATCTTTGTCTCACAAAGAAAGATAATTTGGGGCTGATTTTGAGGAATGAGATCCTTCAACGCTCTAGTAGTCGTGTCATTGCAAATCCCCCTGCAATTCCAGCTAAGAATGTCCATATCCATGGTCGATTAGAACTCGCTTTCCAGAAGATCTAGAAAGTAACCCTAGCACGGCTAGGTCACAATTTTTATTTAGGTTTTTAGAGCAAGTTCACCAGTTTGTTTTTGACCAGTCACCAGCTAGATTTGGTGAGGTGATGACCAGCCAAACACCAAAACTTGCTTCCACTGGGCCTTCCTTGACCAGCCAATATCTGGCATTTCTTGACCGAGTCGAAGAAAATGGGCAAAACCCTGACTAAAATTATGACCAGTCGAAGGAGACGCTAGCTCGGCCCAAAGCCGGACGTGGCCGACGTCAGCGATAGACAAGCAGAGAGAGATGCGGAGGAGAGGACGCGTGGAAGCGACGCACGAATGAGGTTTAGCCGCATTTGCTGACCGCGTGGGTTGACTCGTTTGTCGCCTAGCGACAAGAATTGGGCGAAAGAGATGACACGTGGTAGCTAGCCGTTGGGGTGAACATAAAATTTACTTAGGGCAGTGAACAGTAAAAAATCGATGGATAGTGAAAAGTGAACAGTCTTGACTGGTCAAGAAAACAAATGGGTGGAAACCCATGTCCAGTGGCAGTGAACAGTTACTTGACTGGTCGACGCATTGACTTTTCGACCTTAACATTTCTTGACTATGGGTGCACTTGCTCTTAGTTTCTAGAATAAGGATTATCTAGTTTATTAAAAAGCGAGGGACTAAACTGTTTTTCAGGAAAATGTTTGAGGAGTAACAAATATTTAATCCAAATATATAATACAAGCAGGTTCGCCATCTCAAATATCCCAGTCATTTGGTCAATGACTGATCGAGTAATTCATACGCTTTTTCATGCTTGTTAGCTGGTTAATTGCAATATGGGTATCAAATGAAGAAGTGAACTGTAGCAAGTAAGCGGCCTACTTGACGTGTTGTGTGGAGATCTTGTCTTGTGCACTGTGCATGTGATCAGTTAAAAAGCACAACTCATTCTTGCATCATGCACTGCATGAACACATATGTATTTATATATGTATTTACACGTATAATAAGGGCTCTTTTACACACAGAGGCTCTAGTGAGAGATTCATGTTTTTGGCTATTTTAAGGGATATTTTGTTGAACTTATTTTTTGATCATATTTTTGAATTTTGATTGTTAAGGTTTTTGGTCATAATGTGAAGATCACTTTTACAAATTTTTATCTAAATTGATAATCTTTAAGACATTCATAATTGTGAAATGAGATTTGAAAATGGAAATGAATAATAAATTATTGTGTTTCAACTAGTATTAAGATTTGGAGACTGAAAATAAAAAAAAAATTTCTCAAAAATTTGTTGTCTATAACAATCATTTTATATGAAAACACATATGTCATTTAATAACGAAAAAATATGGGAGGTCTAGTGAGCAGATTAAGATGTCGCAATTAATAAAAACTCTTAAACGTTAAACCCCTAATTATTTAGAAGATTACTCATTTTTAATGAATCTTGTATGTGAATTACATACAACCTGACTGAATCTTTTTAATAATGGTGTTACATGAGTTCTTTTGTGTTAGCGGATTGATATGCAAATGACTCGCTTTATTTCAAATGGATTTCGAGTCCTAATATTGGATCTATCGGACTCGACAGCCCTAAATTTATTTGGTATTCTTATATTAATTACAAATGGGTCTGGCGCACATATGTACGTGTCTGAGAGATTATAAATACTATGGTTCAATTCCTCTAGTTACCACCAACAACACGACAATCATTATAACAGGCATTATTCCCTTTGCCCGGAGTCGAGCCCTTGGCAGCGATCTTCATTTGCAGATGCAGCCTACTGAACGTACTGATCTTCTCTTCTGCAATGACAGTTTGATTAGTGTTAGTGTTAGAAGGGCTTTGGCTACCAATGGTATCTGCGAAAATTAAAAGAAAAAAAAAGGATAAGAAACTAACTGATTTTGGGAACTCTTGAAACCCTGGCAGACGCCATTTCTGATGAGAAGAGCAATACCATTAGGAATAACCAGGGAACAAAGTAAGAAGCGCTGGCCTTTTTGAGAACCATCCTGTCAAATGAATAAAGAATGAGTTTTGGATTCTCCTTTTTAGGTATGGTTACGGGCCGATGGCAACATTGCTTTATATAGATTTATGTAATGCCAATAACACATGCAGGATATTTACTTGATGGATTAATTAATTCAGTTAAGGTATCTGTATTATATCTTCTTTTCTATTTAGGGAAGAAGTCAAGCTCTTGAAAAATCAACGCACATCGTTATACAAATGAAATATCTTAATTATTGGGTTTCAATTCCCAGCTCATATATGCCACGTGATTTGGTCCATGACCAAACAATCTGTAGAAAATTGGAGAGTTTTTTCTTCGACAGTGCAAATAGGTTCCCTTTTCCGTCAATTTGGACTATGAAAATTTGTTGACAAGTAGTAGATCGTGCATATATAGGAAGGGCGTCGAATTGGACTGAAAATATAAATATAGAGGGCCTACTAAATAGTTGGCAAGTACAACGCGCGCGTGTGTGAAGGACGTCTAATTGGACTGAAAATATGAATATAGAGGGCCAGGTTCAGTGGCTACTAATATTACAGAACTTTTTACACGATTTTTTAATCATCAAATTTTTCTAACAGTCAAAGCTTAAATTTTATAAAGCAGCCATTCCTTTACCCCTGCCCATAACGTGTGGGATATATTTTACGAAGACCATGGCGGTGTCTTGGTTCCCTTAACGGTACTCACGTTTCCATTAAGCAAAAACAAGTAAAACTAGACAGAAGAAAAAACTGAAACATTTAACTTAATTACTTCGTCAAAACATTTATTACGCTCAGTACCATCTGGTCTAGTAGCATAATATTCCTTTAATAAGTGGAAGGTTATGAGTTCGACTCACAAAAGACGTTATAATATTTAAGTTGTTTATCTGATGAAGAAAAGAACATTCATTGTTACAGCCCTAAGCGCGTCGGCTGCACCCACCAAACCCTAAAATTCTCAAAGAGGAGGATGGCCTTCTAGACCCTCACCGAATCTGTCCACCATGTCATTAATTGATGATGTTACTGCCTCATTTGCAGCCTCCTTGGCGCTCACCGACAAATGAGCTTATTGATATCTCCAGAAGATCTGGAAGTGTCTGACGTCGAGCAACTCAATCCTACCTGCTTGCGAGACCTTTGGCGAAGAAGCCTACACTTCTCAATGACTTGCGTCGGTTTTCTAGCTAGTTTGGGTGCTTAACAAGGGCTTCAAATCCAGGAAAGAGCACCAAATAAGTTTGTACTAGACTTTGACGGTTTGGCCTACTTCGGGAAATAAAGTAGAGAGGAGGACCATGGTGGTTCAACCATGCTCTTGTAGTGTTGCAAGAATATGAAGGCATCACACGTATTTAAGATGTCGCACTGATCTCGCTATACTTTTGGGTGCGTATCAGTAACATTCCACTGCGTAACAGTACCAAGTGTTGTATGGGGTCTAATAGAACAAAGGCTTGAACTTGCAGGTCCTCAATTCCTCATTTAGGTTTGTGGCTGACAGGTTTGTGAATGGAAACATCAGAAAAGGAAATATTCAGAAGAGATCCCGAGAAAGCACCTTACAAATAGATTATCATAATCACAATAAGGCTTCATCTCTTACCTCGTCCCCATATAAGCTTAATGTTCGGCTGCCAAAACTGTTTAATAACCGGTAATTAATAAGGCACCAACAAAAGAACTGAAGGTGCCAGAATTCTCAAACAAGTTCTCTGCAAAGTCTTTGGGAATGCTTGAAGCACCTGGCAGTATTTTGGTAGCAGAGGAACCTATACAGGTGGAAGCAGTTGCACCAAAAAAGAAACGCAGTCAACCGCTTGGATCCAAGAACAAGAACCGAAATCAAAGAAGAAAGATGAAAAACAGGAACTTTGTCTTGCTTATCTCTCTAAACCTCCTAGCCCTACTGTGAAGGGCAAGGAGAAATTTTAAGTTTTGTTTTTATGTTTTGAACTTATCCTATTACTATGTTTTCTTTTCATAGTGTACAAGCTCGTTTTTGAATAAATGAACACGTTGTCTAATAAGTGGTGTTAGCATGACATGTCCTAGACTTACCCATAGAGATGGCAAGGGAATGTATGCATCTGTGACATTTAAGGTTGAGTTGAATGAGCATGAGAATTGATGATTTGTTTGATTCACAAAAAGAAAAAAAAAAGAATACACGAAAAGAAATTGGTTAACAAACTACAAAGCTACTTTAGAACTACGCTCAAATTATCTTATACTAGAACAAATTATTGCTGGTGTACTGCACCTACTAGTTTCAAGTCATGTAATTATATTCTCCTAGAACATAAATCAGAATGGACAATACTAGTTTATTATTTTTTTATTTTATAAAATTGCATAAACTTTGTGTTCATATACTTAATTTTCAATATTTGAGAAATTTTTCATCTTAGAGTTATACACTGAACACGCTAGGTCAACTTCGATAAAAACTCTGTTCTGTCTAGCAGCGCGTTCTAGGGACGCTATAGTCGAACAAGCTGCTCTCTCTGTCACTACTTACTCGTTAGTTGGTTAGTTGGTGATGAAGTCGTTATGTGTTCCTAGATCTGGGAGGGATGGCTGAGAGGTTCGCGGTGGTTAAGGAGGATTGTTTAGAGGTTGCTGCGTTGTCAAATTAATCTAATGCGGTGGCAGAAGATGGAGGAGGGTCGCAAGGGCCAGATCGAGTGCGCAAGGTGGGATTTTTGTGGTGGCTGCTGTATATGGTTTAGGGTTTTTATTTATTATTATTTTTTTAAAGAGTTTGGAACCCAGTTTGGCTGGGAGGCTCAGCCCCACGCCCGATTCCAATTAGGGTCTAGGATTGTAATTTTTCAGCCAAATTGATTATAATTAATGTATCAAACTAGATTAAATCAATGAACAAACTGAATCTGTCTAACTTGAACCGTTCGTGTTCATAATTGTAAATCGCAGTTTTGAATGCCTTAATGATCATCAATTTAGCTAAAAATTTGTGGAAGTGATCTATACATTACGAGCTAAAAAATAAACTGTCAAGGTGTGTATATGTGATAAAAAAAAGTGAGTATGTCAAGGGAATCCTTAGATATTAATACCTAAGGACCTCCTTAGCAAAGAAGGACTGTGTGTGTGGGGGGAGGAGGAATATATGGCCATTCTACTAAGGGATTTCGTTTTTTTTTTTTTTTTGTCTTTTCTAGGGATAGAGCATTAGATCAACTTTTTATCATATTTTGACATCTCAACCATTCAGTTTTAGGTCTTAATGTGTAGATCACTTTTACAAATTTTCAGCCAAATTAGTGATCGTTAAGGTATCAAATTAGATTAAATCAATGGACAAAGCAAAAATGTAAAACTTGAACCGTTTATACTTATAATTTTAAATCACAATTTTGAATGCCACAACACGATCACCGATTTAGTTGAAAATTTACAGAAATGATATAAATATTATGACCTAAAAATTGAACGGTTTGGATGCTGAAATGTGATCGAAAGTTGGTCTAATGTCCTACCCCTATAAAAGACCAAAAAAAAGGGATCCATCACAATAATATATATATATATATATATATATATATATATATATATATATATCCTATCCAGAGCGAGACCTTGCTCTAAAATTAAAGTGCTCTTTTAGAGTTTAGGGTCACTTTTTGGTCGTATATCCATATCTCGACCGTTCAGTTTTTAGGTACCAATGTATAAATCATTTCTGAAAATTTTCAGCCAAATTGATAGCCGTTAAGGCATTCATAACTACTTTAAACGTAGTACGGTTCGGGTTGGACAGATTTAGTTTGTTCATTGGCTTAAGCGAGTTAGATACCTTCAAAATCATCAATTTGGCTTGAATTTTGTAGAGATGATCTATACATTAGTACCTAAAACTGAACAGTCGAGATGTGGATCTGCGACTGAAAAGTGACCTTAAACTCTAACCTCGCACTTTAATTTCAAAGCGAGGTCTCACTCTGGATAAATATTATATATATATATATATACACACAGTCTGGCTATGGTGCGGATGTCCGTACCGTGCAGATGGTACAGATTTCCGGTTTTCCCCACTTTCCGATCACATTTTCACATCTTAACTGTTCAGTTTTTAGGTCATAATGTATAGATCACCTCTGTAAAATTTCAGCCAATTTAGTGATCGTTAAGGCATCAAAAACCAAAAAGTTTCACAATGTTTCGGTGTCGTATATATAGCTTTTAGATATATATATATAGCGTTTCTCCACTGTGGACGTCCGCAGTTTTTCTTAGGTACGGATTTTAGGTTTTGACCCACTTTTCGATCATATATTCACATCTTAACTGTTCAGTATTTAGGTCCTAATTTATAGATCACCTCTGAAAAATTTTAGCCAAATTGGTGATCGTTAAGGCATCCAAAACTGCAATTTACAACAATGTACACGAACGGTTCTGGTTCGACAGATTCGGTTCGTTCGTGTAAATTACAGTTTTAGATGCCTTAACGATCACCAATTTGGCTGAAATTTTGCAGAGGTGATCTATACATTAGGACATAAATATTGAACGGTTAAGATGTGAAAATATGATCCAAAAATTAGTTAAAACTGAAAATCCGTACCTTTTTTCTTAGGTGCGGATATCCGCACCTGAGCAAAGTTATATATATATATATATATATATATATATATATATATATATATATATATAGAGAGAGAGAGAGAGAGAGAGAGAGAGAGAGAGAGAGAGAGAGAGAGAGAGAGAGAGAGAGAGAGAGAGAGAGAGAGAGAGGAATCAATTCTCATACCCATATATCATTAAACGCATGAGAGCTAGCTATTGTAATCTATTCCTCCATCCCCATACAATCGGTGGGTTGTGTATAAATTGAAGTAAGTTAACGTGCTACTAATATAAATTTATTTTAGGGTAGTTTAGGGATTTCGTGGTAGCACAACACTTCTTTAGATTACAATTCGGGTTGAATGGAAATCAGTTTGTGCTGTATCTGAGACTCAAAACATATCAACATGAGACCATCGTTTTTCTTCCAAAAGTCAAAGCAAAACCCCCGCAAAGGTATCATGATAAACTCTTGGAATGCATTTTACCATTGCTTATTCATGATGGTAAATCTGCAAGATTTTCATTGAAAAATAACTTTACCAAGAACAGAATAAGCGTCGCAGTTGCATCAGTAAATAGAGTTAATTACTATAAACTACGATATGTTATCTGCGAGTTATTCTTCCAGCCCAAGGCTTGTATAGATGTGACAGTTGACATGAAATGGAATACTGGAATTAAGCACTATGTAAAATAGGGGCTATAGGATGTAGTCTGTGCACACTCAAAGCCAGGTGACACAACTCCATATCTTAATTACTAACCAGTTGTTCGAGTGCAATGTCTTGTTGTCGATAGAAATATGCATTTTGGGATGATAAGACCTGACACACCTTCTGCATTGTTGGCCTAGATTGTGGATTGGACTGTGTGCATGCATTTTCTAGCCCTGCAATGGTTATCAGATCATCTTCAACTTGAGGTGTAGGAGGCGGTAGGCGTTGGTCCAAAATTTCCTTAAGCAATATGTTTGCATTGACGGATAGAGGTAAAAATGAAGAGATGAAATCACCCAGCCGCTTTCCCATTATCACTTCTAGTGCCAGCACTCCAAAACTATAAACATCACATTTCTCAGTTGCCTTCATTGTGTAAGCAAGCTCTGCCAAAGAAACTAAAGCATCAGAAAGCTATCAGTTAAGACATAATATTGAATTTATAAGCTAAAAATAGCTTACCTGGAGCTATGTATCCATATGTGCCTGCACGAGCAGTCCAATTAGATGAGTCTGGATACAAAAACTTAGCAGTGCCAAAGTCTGACACATAAGGCTCATGTTCGTCATCGAGCAAAATATTGTTGATTGATATGTCTCGATGTACAATCGGGGGGTTGCAATCATGATGCATATAAGACAATGCATGAGCCACACCTTTTACAACTCTTACCCTTGAAGTCCACTCCAATTTTTTAGCTTCAGATTCCTTGCTCAATATTGAAGCCAAGCTACCCTTTTCTAGGTACTCATAGACCAAAAACAAGTGACTTGGTTTTGAACAAAAACCAAGAAGTTTCACAATGTTTCGGTGTCGTATCTGTACTAGTGATCTCATTTCATTGAGGAATTCCTTCGCCAACATCTCCTTACCATCGCCATCTAGTACAGGATGGAGTTTCTTCACCGCAACTATGATGGCTGAGGACAGCTTTGCCTTGTAGACGCTTCCAGATCCTCCCTTACCAATGCAGTGCATGGAGTCAAAACCATTGGTTGCTTTTATGATTTCTTCATACATCATTTTTCCATCGAAGTTAAGTACGGCAAAAGTCCCTCCATCCTGCTGCTTTGGTTGCTGCTCTTTCTTCTTTATTGATCTAGCAATCATTACAATTCCCAGGAGAGCAAGTGAAAGAGATCCCAAGGAAACAAAAATGATTATGAATACAGATTTTCGATTGAATTTAGTGATATTCTTACAGGGCTGAAGTCTTCTAACAACATCACTACACAATCCTTCATTCCCATCCAAGGTAGCATCTTGAAATGCTTTGTTGTTTGGAATGGGACCCTGCAACTGATTGTAGGATATGTCGATGTACAGCAAGCCAGGCATTTCATCGAAAGATGTTGGAATGAGACCCGAAAGTTTATTATGTGAAAGATTCAGTGTCTCCAGGCTTTGCATATTGCTCATTTCTGATGGTATCTTATTCTCAAGTGAGTTGTAACTCAAATCCAGTAGGGACAGATGAAATAACTTCCCCAACTGAAACGGAATTTCCTGACTCAACTTGTTGTTGCTCAAATTCAAGTAGTTTAACTTGGACAAGTCACCTAAAGTGCTTGGAATTGACTCGCTAAATTTGTTCATGGACAGGTCAAGGTATTCAAGATTATTCAAGGATCCAAATGCTGAGGGTATATGACCCCAAATTTGATTTTCATTCAACACCAGCTTCAACAAAGAAGTCATTCTCCCCAATTCCTCCGGGATCATGCCAACTAAACGGTTTGATGAAAGATCTAGTTCATGAATTTGGGCTGCATTGCCTATCTCAGGTGGTATGCTACCAGTAATTTTGTTTCCAGCAATTCGTAGGGTTGCTAAATGTGGACATTGTCCCCAAGTGTGTGAGACTTCGCCAGAGAAGTTATTGTGGCTTAGGTCTATAAATTGAAGATGAGGATAGACACCAAAGTCTTCAGAGATATTGCCTGTGAGTTGGTTTCATCCGAGACGAAGTCTGACTAAGCTGCTGCAAGTTTTCAAGCTTTTGGGGATAGGTCCTGTCAAATTGTTGTTGTTTGCTGTAAAGTATTCTAGTGATCCACCTCGACAAATATTTTGGGGCAAAGAACCGAAAAGTTGGTTAGTATCCAACTCCAGTACAGTCAACTTCATGAGATTCTCAAACTCTTTGGGGATGGAGCCAGAAAGTTTGTTGTCACGGAGGTATAAGATTTCTATGTTTCTCAAATTCCCAAATGAAGTAGGAATGGAACTATTCAGTTGATTCATGGTCAACTGTAGATCTACAAGAGATTTCAACCTCCCTAGCTCTTTTGGAATGGCTCCAGAAAGTTTATTTTGAAATAGATAGAGATGAGTAAGGTTTGTCAGGTCACCTAAAGATGCCGGGATTGAGCCAGAAAAATTGTTCTGATGAATGTAGAGTTGGATCAGGGACTTCAGATTTCCTAGTTCTGAAGGGATAGAGCCAGAAAGATTATTGTTACACAATGACATCACAGTGAGCTCTATGAAGTTTCCAAAATTTGGAGGGATCGGACCTGTCAAGTAGTTGGCATCGATAAAGAGCTCAACCAAATTATGAAGGTTTCCTATTTCTGGGGGAATGGGACCAGAAAGTTGGTTTTCATAGAGATACAGAAATCTCATGTTGCTCAAATTCCCGAGAGAAATAGGAATTGAACCTTCGAGATTGTTGGTGTACAGCGCAAGCTCGTACAGGAACTTAAGCTGACCTATTTCTTGAGGAATTGAGCCATTTAAATGGTTTTCCATAAGGTGCAGAACCTCAAGATTTGTTAGAAGACCAATTTCTGGTGGGATGTTCCCAGATAACTGATTATAGGATAGATCAAGATAAATAAGTTTTGATAGGAAACTGATCTTGGGAGGGATGACGTCGAAGATCTTATTCAAGCTAAGGTCGATACACTCTAGATTAGGTAAGGACAGAAACATAAATTCATGTAGTGTACCTTGTATACCGGAATTGGTGAGGTTTATCTTGTTGACACTTCCAGCAGTGCTGCATGAAATACCAGTCCAAGCATTGCATGGACTAGAGGCATTGGCTTTCCATGAGGTAAGATTATTCTGGGTTTGTGTTTGTAAGCTGGCTTTCCATCGGAGAAGAGCCTCGGTTTCACTAGAAATACTAGCAGAAGAAGCATACACAACACTTCTGTTTGGTGACAAAATCAGCAGAGGATACAGGATCAGGGAAGCTAGAGAGCAAATTGTAGCGTGATTATAAGTTAAATGATCTCATGTTTTTTTGTTATGGTACTTCAGGCTCTCAGGGTCTTTGCTTATACCGCCATGCAGTGGCTAGAAATTTTATATGCCCAGCTCTATAGTTTAGACTAGAAAAGTCATTCCAATATCTTCATTTATTTTTTTGCTGAATTAGTTGGGATTATTCTTGCAACTAGGGGAAGATTGGGACCATAAGCAGCTAACTTTAACAAGTTGACCGCACACCTGCACTGTACAACAACCCGCTACTAGAAAAAGTACCTATTGTGCACAGATATGTTCACACAGGTATATTTTCATCAATTATTGTATGAAAATATATCCGAATCAAAGCTGAAGAACAAGTTGAGCTCGACGAGGAGATCATGTTTCATACCTGAGTCGAAGTGAATCTCTGTCGGAGTGGTCTAAAAACGGCAAAACTTCACCGGAAAGACCGAAGCTTTTGAGCTTTGGGCCGCCGTCATGGTTAATCTTCTAGACAAACCATGACTACAGAGATGTTGGCGACAGAGAGGGGAAATTTTTGTCACCAATGCGAAGCTGTCAAGTGGTCGAACAGCGTAGAACTTGTCGGATCACACTTGCGGGTTAAGGAGTCTAAGGGCTAGTTTGGGATTGCTGTGATTTAAAAAAAAAAAACTGTTGATGCTGTGTTATGAGAATAATCAGTTGTGAATTAAAATAGTTTCATGTTTGATAAATAATATTTTTAAAAGTGTTTCAGTACATAAAACAACTACAGAGTGTGTTTTGATCCACAACACCTTCGAAAAGCAACCTCTAGGCTGCTTCTAAAATCTGCTGCCAGTGATCTATAACTTTTAATTAAAACTGTTTTTTATTCATTTACCAAACACAATAAAATCTAAAATTTTGAACAAAAGCTGATTTTTTGAAAAGCAAAGCAATCCCAAACGGGGCCTAATAATCGGGTCACGTCTTGATTCCCCTCGTCTGTGCAATCTGATTCGTCAACTATTGCCTAAATTTAAACTGGAACCAATGGTCCAAATCAAGCGGTGTAGATTTGAACAGCCCTGATTGCAATGTTTTGATTTTCTTTTTTCTCAAAAACAATAATTTCTGAACTTCGATATATGTAATAAATATCTCTGAGTGTCCTAAAAATTCCAACAAAATTCTTGCAGACTTTCTTGATGTGTACTTTATTATTGAGTCCTCAATTATTCCTTGACGTCTAAAAAATATTTTCGAGCATATTTAATAATTATCGGGATAATAAAATCAACCTCGAATAATTTCGTCTTAGCTTCTTAAATTTTCTTAGGCCTCATATATAATAATTACTTTACTTGAGTGGATTTGAAGAATTTGAAATTCAAAATTGAAATATTTAAGCTGAAAGCAGCAAAAATTTTGAGTTATTTACCAATTAGAAAAAAAAATTGTGAGATTTATATATGTTTCCTTTATTTATTTATTTATTTTAAAATAGGGCTTAGTGCAGCTACCCTGAACCCTTGATGAATGAAATTACATAATACAGGGGGGGGACGTAGAGCCTGAACCCTAGATTACAATAACCATAAAAAGAACATCTTGAAATAATACCAAGACTCTCCATAAAATCTATGTATTCTAACAAGCACTAATTAGCAAAGAGTGCACGAAAGGTTACTCCATTTGCTTTGACAAAGCGGTGACATACCGGAAAGATAACTCTATAATGAAGGAGCATCATTACAAATAGCATAGCTTTCCCACTATGTTGCCGCCTGGAAATAAATCCAGCGACACTCAATTTCATCCTACTACTAAGAGGTTGCGTCCATTTGATCAAGCAAATAGTGCATCGCCTCGCTAGGCCAGACAAAGCACACTTAGTGTGCATACCGGGACAACGCTCACGTCACCTTGCCCTAGAATGGCAGGAACTTATTGCCGGCATATAACCACAATTAACTAATAACAAGAAAAAGTAGTAAAACATAAAATAAAAGGAGTTTGGGTCTAGATCCGAAAGTCTACTTAGCCCAGTCCAATAGGGCAGACTGCTAAGGGTAACTCGCCACAATCCCGCAAGCCAAAGTCACGCCAGCCAACCACCAACGGCTAAACCACCGCACCAAGCAAACTCAAGCAATCCGTCCATCTCTCCAAACTCCCCAACTAGCCAGCAAGCATCGCCGCCATCCCCAGCTACTCCTCTCCACAGGGTGACTCCAAACGACCCAAACCAAATTGGATCAATCCTGTCTGATTTGAGCCCCCTTGAATCCTTCCTCGCACCACCAAGAATAAATCACCTCGACTGCTAGTCACAAACACAAAGTAAGTGAGGAGGAGACACTAACAGAAAGACCCGAGTATGGTGAGGAAAAACATTCGAAATCGATAAATCCATAGGGCTTCCCCAATTCTCGCGAGGAAAAAAAATATTCCGATGACGTGGCCCCGCATGCCAAATTATTCTTAAATTCACAATATTTAGCCAAGCGATAAAAAATAACTATAAATCGGCGATAATCATATAAATCAATATCTAAACTCCCGAAATCCAAAACATGTTACCGAAAACAATTCAAAAATCCAAATCCAAGCATAACAATTTCATATTCGAAATCCATACAGAAATAATGCCAAAATTATGATCCAAGGTAAAATATTATGCTCGATAAGAAACATGATAAAATGAATAAAGCAATCACTCATCACTACGAAAACAATAATTGCATGCATCAATATTTAAAACAAAAGTCCACTCACAGTATTAGGCTAGTCCTGTCGTCGATCGGTATTCTTCTCGTATGGAGACTCCTCTCGTCCTGTACGAATAGCACTCGTAAAAATATAATTACAGGACGTGAATTTAAATTTATAATAATTAGATATTGAAATTTCTAAACATCTCCTTAAACCCAACTCCTTCAATCCGCATCGGATTCCATCCAAACTACACCAATACAGGTGGTTCATCAATCTATAAATTCTAGGCAAAATTCAAGAGAAATTCGACAGTTGGATTCTCGAAATTCGATAACTGTAACTCTCAACTTTTTGAAAATTCATAATCTATTCACAACTTCTCTAATTGTCACGCATCGAATTTTAGAATAACAATTCAAAATCCGAAACATGAAAATACTACAAACTCAAAATAATCATCCTGAAAATTTCTTTTCATAACTCCCTCACACACACTAAATAAAATCAAACCGAATTTAGTCTCGGTTAATTATTACAACTCAAAACTAAATGAAATAACAAAAACTGCTGTAACACCTAAGCAGCTCGGTCACCTCCCTGGTTATCCTGACCTGCAGGAATATCCGCTACACCATTTGAATAGTGTACCGGGATTGCAACAACACAAAACCCGGTAAGCTTATGAAAGCTCGTATGAGTAAAAGGAAAGAACTGTTGCTTAATTCAATTCATAATTATTCCCACACACAACAACACTAAACAATTTCCAAATCCACAAGTACTAATAATCTCAATCAACACCAATTCAATATATCAAGACAACCCAACTCACAACTTTCTCCACAACTCTCATCATCGTATTTATAAAAATACGGTACTTGACAGACTAGAGCTCTAACTGAATCGTAGCCCGTCACCTGGCCTAGGTTATGGCATCCGACATATTTATCATTATTGTATTTCATCAATATGTATACCTATATACATATTTAGAACGTCCAATAATTCCACATACTCAACCAATCGTATCCCATCATCCACCCAGGATTAGAGCGTCCGATTACCCCACACCGGTCACTACGTCGACCCTAAACCCATAAATGAGTACAACATATAATATCACATACAGAAATCAACCCAACCAAGATACACCATATTATTATGGAATTACACAATTGAAACATAATCAATTCATCAATTCTACTCAATCATACCATCACTCAACAATCCACTCATCAATATATATTTTTCACGTAAATATATATATACGTAATCATCCACTCAGGAATGACCACTAATACCATCTATAGTTCACACAAGAAAATCATGAAATTCATTTGTATAATTAAAATTCATTTTACTTACCTATGGACCGTGGTGATTCAAGTCCATGAAATTTTTAAAACAAATATTTAATCCGCAAATATTTTTCACACAATTACTATAAATAAATAAATTTAAAACATTCGGTTCGTAATATGAACCACGTGAGTTTTACTCACCTCGAAATTCCCGCTGCGTCTTCAATATAATTATAATTATAATTAACGCCGAAATAGCCCACTCAAATAAAATCCGTCAATCACCTAATCAAATATGATTCAAATTTAGCCAACAATTTCAACACATAATTTAACTACCATTGAACTACCGGATTCTAATTTATATTAAAATCCGACGAGCGGTTTCTCACGAATCGCTTCTCTAATTACCGTTTTGCACATATACTAGGATCCAACGGTCGGATCTTCGCCCATGACCACACCAAGCCTCTGGGACAGTCATATGATCATCATAACAATTTTACAAGTTCATCCTGACGGTCGTAATTTCACAGATCACAAATCTAACGATCGAAATCGATCGAAATCACAAAATTCATAACTAATACATACGATATCCGAAAAATGCCTATAATACGCCGAAATGATCGTATCGAAACATAGAATCATAAAATGGATAGAAACTAAATTTTAGACCTCTGGAGGTGGCCGGAAAGGGCCGCCGGAGTTAGAGACAGAGCCGCCACCGCCCACCGCCAATGGTGTCGGGGCCGAGCTTGTCCCCTTCGTTTCATCATTCTGAGCAACTTTCATAACTAGCATAAGACCTAAAAATGACGGGAAGGGATCGAAAGTACCTATTTACAGTCGGCGGCCGGAAAAATTCCAGAAACCGGCGAGCTTGAAAACCGATGTGAAAACTGCAACCTCAGGCCCCGATCCCTTCTGGAAACTTGTTCAGAACTTCCTTGCGAACTCAACAAGCCAAGAATCACAAGAAACGATCGTGTATAGCTCGAGATATCTTGATCGAAAGTTTCGGTGTTTCGATCCGTTCGGGTCGAGCTCCGACGAACATGAAAACGTTCGACCTAGTTCCGGTCCTTCTTGGTGCTTGTAGAGGAAGTGGAGGCGAGCTCAATGAGCCAAGAATCAAGTGAAATGGTGGTGTGTAGCTCGAGATATCGAGATCGAACCAAAATCGACCCTTTTCGGTTCGGGCCGTGCCGCCGCAGTTACAGGCAGTGTCGCGGCGCAAGGCAACCTCTGGCAGCTGCGCAAGGAAGAGACGAAGCTCCTGGAAGTGGTTTGAAGTCGTGGGGTGGCCGGACGAGCTGGTGGTGGCTGCTTGAACTTCTGCCCTGTTTTTGAGTCTCGGCCGCGCGGAGGGAGAGAGAGAGAAAGCTGCTTCCTTTCCAAAAACAGAAAGAGAGAGAGAGGGAGACCGGTAGAAAAAAAAATTAGGGTTTTTTCTATATATACGAGTTTCGGAAAACTTCGTAATTCGATAACTAATTCAGAAAAAATCCGATCTTCGTGTTCCGCACGTGTACGGACTCGTATCGACGAGCTCTACAACTTTCATGAAGGAAGTTTCTCCAAATTTCGTACGTAGAAAAAGTCGATTTCTCAAACCGAGTATTTCTAGCTTTTCGTTAAAAATAATTGTTTCGAAACTTCGATTAATGTAAAAGTGAATTATTATCGAACAATAATTGTTAAATCGTATAATAATCACTCAACACAATTACTCGAATTTAAAATAAAAATTGCGGGTGTTACACTAATCTTCACCAAAATTATAATTACAGCTTCTACAACTCAAATACCATTTAATTAGCTAAATATAGAACCCAAAACTCCGCTCCACGCACCACCACGAGCCACCCACATTGGCAGCGCGTGGGACCCAAGCGCCGCTGGCAACTCTACCACAAGCCACCAAATTTTACCAGCAATCACATCTCAACAATCCAAACATCTTTCTCAACTGCACCTAAGCCTAATTATACTTGGAATTGCCGGAATAGGAGTAAAATCCGAAGAACACCGAAATGAATAGTGAAAACTTTAGTTCGTTGATTCTCCTTCCACACCTCAAATTGGATCGTGAAACTTGGAGGGATTCATCTATAAGGAGGCTTTCTAGAATGATCGGTTTTGTAGCTGGAGGTGGAGGTGGCCGGAATTGAAAGAAAAAGGTGAAAAAGACGATCTGCTACAGTTAGCTTTTAAGCCTCGATTCGTTCTCCTCTAGCCAAATCACGATGAGCCATAACCACAATCGTGTAGAGGATGATGAGACGAGCTTGTACAGGCCGGCAGCACGCCGGATGGTGGCTGGACGATGGTAAACGAAGGGGAGAAAGAGAGAGGTCCGACGCGGGGGAGAAGAGGGAAGAAGAGAGAGAAAATCGGGGTAGGTTTCCAGAAATGGAAACCTACCACAACAATAACTTTCTATATATATAGAAAGTTACCATCAACAGTGACTTTCACATTTTAGGCCATAACTTCCACATATAAACTCCGATTTAAGCATACCCCACGAACTCGGTTTAACGTCCCCTACAATTTTCGTGAATGAAATTTTCTCGAATTGTTAACCCATAAAAAGTCAACTTCTAGCACCCCCTAAATGATAAAAACTAAAACCGAGGATGTTAAAATGTATAGGAATTCACTTTTACACTGTAACAGGGCGAATCAGATACGGGGCATAACATCTAAAATGGACAAAGGCGATGAATGAAGAATTGGAAGCCTTTCAGAAGAATGCAACATGGGAGCTAGTACCTATGTCGGTTGGAAAGAAGATTGTACGAAGCCATTGGGTGTTTATTGTGAAGCTTAATGTAGATGGGACTATTGATAGATGCAAGGCCAAGTTGGTTGCCAAGGGATATACACAATGTTATGGAATTGATTATGAGGAAACTTTGCACCTGTGGCAAAGATCAATACCGTCAGGATTCTAATCTCACTTGCAACAAACAAAGATTGGCCCTTGCACCAGTTTGATCTGAAGAATGAGTTTCTTAATGGGAATTTGGAGGAAGAAATGTACATGGATGTGCCCCCAGGTGTTAAGAATTACTCAAGAGATGTTGGCAAGGTGTGTAAATTGAAGAAGTCTTTATATGGCTTGAAGCAATCTCTAAGGGCTTAGTTGGAAAGATTTTCAAAGTCCGTGAGAGCCGTTGGATATAGACAGAGCAATTCTGACTGTAACTTGTTTATCAAGAGCAAAAATGGCAAGATTACATCTCATGTTGTGTATGTTGATGACATGATTGTTACAGGGGATAATTTGAAAGAGACGAATGAATTGCAAAAGTATCTGTCAAAGGAGTTTGAAATGAAGGATCTAGGACACTGAAGTATTTTCTAGGTATTGAAGTTGCAAGGTATAAGAAGGGGATTCCACTTTCACAAAGGAAGTATGCTCTTGATTTACTTGCTGAAATGGGGATGCTAGACTGGAGACCAATCGAGACATCTATTGAGATGAATCACAGACTTGCTATCTATCATGATCAAGTTCCAACTGATAAAGGGAGTATCAACGTCTTGTTGGAAGATTGATTAATTTATCTTTCAAATACTAGGCCTGATATTGCTTATGTTTTGAGAGTTGTTGGTCATTTTATGCATTGTCCTAGAGAAAAGCCTATGGATGCAGCTTTTCTTATTTTGAGGTACTTGAAGATAGAGCCAGGTAAATGGTTATTGTTTCAGAAAAAAGATGAATTGGAAGTTGTTGGGTACACAAATGCATATTGGGTTGGTGTTAAAATTAACAGGCATTCTACATCTGGGTACTTCACTTTTGTTGGAGGGAACCTTATCACTTGACGTAGCAAAAAGTAGAAAGTCGTTGGCAAATCAAGGGCAGAAGCTGAGTTTCGAGGTATGACACATGGAGTCTATGAAATATTATGGATCCATAATGTCCTGAAAGACCTGGGTTATAAGCTTAAAAGGCCTATGGATTTGCATTGTGATAATACAGCTGCTCTTAAGATTGCACATAATCCAATTCAGACATGATAGAACAAAGCATATGGAGGTTGACCCTCATTTTATTAACTAAAATCTTGACAGAAAGGTTTTTCGTTTTCTATATGTAAATTTAGAGCATAATTAGCCGTTGTTCTTACTGAAGGGATGTCTAGGAAGGTATTCAACAACTCGGTTGGCAAGTTGGGCATGATAAACATTTATGAACTAACTTGAGGGGGAGTGTAGAATCATTGTAAATCTGTATGTAATTAGGATTCTTATTTAATTAGGATATCCTGTGATTATGAAAAGATTGTTTCCTATTAGAGTCAGACTACTCCTTTATACTTGTATATATACCTCTATTGTGGGATGGATAGAATCATTGAATTAACCCTAACTTAAAATATTCTTTTAACTATCACCGGTAAGTTGCGTCGGATCAACATCGGAAGATCGTACAGTTCCCTACCGGTAAGCTACCTGAGCTAACTGCTTTTCACTCGAATTCAACTTCACTGCTCTTAGAGCGGAGTCGACATACTATTGTCATATGTGACTGGGCACCTTTGCCTGGTGAGCGATACATTGGTACCCATGTTGAGGTACGAGTAATTGTTTATGAGAATTTTGGTGAACTTTAATAGGAAAATTGAATCAGCTTTAGGAGGTTGCTGAAGGAATGGATGGATTTCAAAACTTTTTAATTAGTGCGGAATTAGTTTAACAATTAAATTACTAACTAAACATAAAATCTATTCCTTTAACCCATGATCTTGGCTTATTGTGATATGTATATAAACATAGCATGCATAGTAAGGAAGAATAAAGAGATAGTTTATGTTCTACTCACCCTTGGAGCGTGATTTTAATCCGATCCAAGTGAACCACCAAAGTTCCTCTTCTTGATCTCTCCTGATCTCTCCTTGTGTGTGTTTCCTCCACCTTGAAGCACTTTGAATTAAGAACTCCTTCTTGTGCTTGTGATCTTCTCCTTGATGTAACAAGTAAAGCCACAAAAGTATATGGCCTCTAAGGATCTTCACCAAGTGAATCAAGAGATGAAGAATGATGAAAGAAAAGAAGAAATTATGCAAGTGTTCTTCTTTCCTTTTAATTTTGTAATGGACCATGGGAGAACTCTCTCTCTCTCTCTCTCTCTCTCTCTCTCTCCAATCTTGACATAATAGTGTGGAGACACACTTATCATTTTTGTTCATGCTTTCACTTTATATAATAGGAAATAAATCAAATTACTAAAAGAAAAATATTGACTTTCATAAAGCCAATATATTGGCTGGTCCATACATTCTATTGGGCACTAAAAATATGTCTTGGGCTTTCATTTAAATCTTATTTAGTGAAGCCCAAGTCCACACCAAATAACCCGATTATCGTTTAGGCCCAATAGGTTCGGTTTTACCCGAACTCCTAATTATGTTCAAATAATAAATCCAATTAATTATTTAGTCATAACCATCTCTTGTTTAATCTTCTTCATATACAATCTCAAGGATCCACTTATATGGTGTGCGATCTCTTAGGTTCTAATTAACAAGGCAGTGAAGTTTATAGAAACCATTCTATTTTGTTTACGAATCAAAATCTCTATTTTTGATTCTCCCTTGTTATTAGGATTATAAATGTTTATTAATCATCGGAGACTTCACAAGTCATGAGTGACGTCTTGCTACATATCATGACTACCCTAGTTAATATAGAATGAAAAAGAACCTATTCAATTGGAATTACAATATAATACGGTCATTCTCTAACACTATGCTCTAAATCACATCATCGGGGTATGGAATTAATATGTCAATTTTCTAATGTGATTTTCATTCTTATGTGATTCTTAGAATGTGATTAGAATCTCCTTTTTAATCTCATTCAATGTTTTGGCCAAAGACTCATTGAATCACATCTTTCAACATACACCTTATTTACTTAAGGATAGAGATTCCTTATTGTACACTCACATGTCTCCATGACCGAATTGATTATACCAATAAATGCATGTATTATATCCATTAAGGGACACAATATTATTGCATCATCAAGAGATAATCCATTCACTCATAAGACAACTATGGTGTCTCAAGTCAAAGGACTAATTTGTATTATTGTAATTTAGAGTTTAAGTTTGACATATAAGTAAGACTCCATACAAGAACTCTAATGATCGTGTTCAGTGTACTCTTTAAATTAAGAGCACCCACATACTTGTATTAGTGTCTCTACACAAATGACAAGAGACATATCATCTTCCATATTGAGCATACATAGTATGTGCTAGTCTTTCCGGATTATCAATGTCCAAGTGATAATCCTATGACTAGGAATCTTTTAAGATAAAAGTGTGAAAGAGTAAAGGTCTCACACATCTAACTCTTTAGATTACTTTCTCTTTAACTCATATTCTTTAGACCTTGTTCAATCAAATATTAAATATAAGCAATAAACAATAAACTTGCCCTTTTGATTAATAATAATTACAATTATAATTTCATCAAAATGATTGTTTTAGGACACAATTCCTTCAATTGCGACTGGTGAGATTGTGGTTATAGTACTATATCTGTATTGTTCCCACTTACGGATGGATTTTTAGCAGGAAATGTAAGTAGTTTGGGAAGAATAAGAGTTGATAACTTGTTCTGGACTTAGTATTGCAGTTAAGTTAGCTCATCTAAATTTGGAGCAACTTTCAGGCTCAATTGATTGGATTGTTCTATGTAACTTTATTTTAACTGCGGCATCTAGGTTTTGTGTTTTTTTCTTTCCTTTTTCTTTTCTTCGTAAGTTATGCAATTGGTGATATTTTTGCTCCTCGGTAAAATATTTTTTCGTTTATGAGATATGTCGTTCTTGATAAGATATCTCCAAGAGAAGACTGCTTCTCGACAAGATATATGTTCCTCGATTTCTTCCTCAACGAGATATCTCATTCCTGACCAGATATCTCCTCCTTGACAAGATATCTCCTCCTCAACAAGATATCTGCTTCTCGACAAGATATTTTATTTCTTGACGAGAATTCTGCTCCTCGACAAAATAGTTTATTTATACATTGCATTACGATAGTTTAAATTTCTACAACAAAATTTATCTAATTTCGTTTATGTATCGACTTCGATCCCCTTAGTCAGCTGAATAAGGTTTTATAATCATATTTGTGCTAATTTCGCACTTCAAAACTTCAAATGGCAATACCACCACCAGATTTTTAGGTAAAATGTGCCACAATCCGTGTACTCCTTCGTTCTGTTATGTCAGCAGTCGGATAACGAGCTTTGCTCATTTGAAACAAAATTCATTCACGCGGATCAAACTTTCTAAGTGTGAATGCATTCAATCTAAGAATTTATTTATTTATTTATTTTTTTGAAAGGCCAGTTGATTCTAAAGAAGTCGTCGATGCGTTAGTTTTAGCCTTCTTAGTTCCTACACGCCTCCTTTTTGTCTTAATATATGCATTAATTTTCGAACGCTACCTTACTTTGAACAAGTTTGGCAACTATGGAAAATTGAATCTTGTCTCTTTCTTGGGCCAGTGAGTGCAGAAAAAATCAGCAAACCAAGAAATGATGACATAAAAGAGGGGGGTGGGGGGTTAATAATTTCAACAAGATTCAAATACTATAGATACAATCTGCCAAAAAGGATTCTTGGTAAAGGAAGGATTCTACTTATAAGGATTCCTGGTAAAGCTCTACTTACAAGGATTCTACTTATAATAACTATTAATTATCGATACAATTGCCAAAAATGATTCTTGGTAAAGGATTCTACTTATAAGGATTCTTGGTAATGAATTCAACCATATGTACATACCTTCACTAAAAGTCCGTAGTTCAACCATATGTACCTTCGATCACTAGAAAGATGTTAGCAGTGGAAGCCCGTTCCACATATCTTTTGTGCATAGAATCAAGGTACAAAACATCAGAGAAACCATATGTTTTTGCTTCCACCTCTGCCTTCAAAACCTTCATGATAAATCATAGATTTTATATGAGTGTACAACTACATACTATATTCCTTAATCTGAGTACATCTACCACTATTTTTTTTTTGTATTAATGCATTAACGATAACAGAAAGTCTGAAAAGGCAGAATCAAAAACAGATGGTAACCAGAAAAGGAGGGGAAGCAACATCTATGACTATATTTTGAATGGCCTTAAGATGTAGTGTTTATACCACACTGCATCACTTCCAAATATTCAATGCAAACAAAAATTCTCTTTAGCTGAAGGTTGAGTTTAGCTCTTTATTCTTTATTCTATTACAAGATATATACATAAACTTACTTGCACCAATACCCCAAGTAGCAGGGTTATTGCCGCACTAGACACTAAAAACACAAAGTTCACTCAAAATGTTGAGAAGAAGCAATCTGGTAGTGTCACAATGACAAGCTTTATAGCCATTCATTAATAGGACGGAAGAGAAGGTTACTTGAGATTTCAAGAATATAACTCCTGCCACTGTGTTCCATTTGTGCGGTATACAACACAAACTCTCAACTTCAATGACGGGAGAATCCATGACGGAAATCTCAATTTTGTGTGGTATACAACTCCCGTCAATTTCGTGTGCAACGCTCAACCTCAACATCAACTTGAAGAAGTACAAAAAAAAAAAAGGAATGATATTCTTCCTCTTATATTTCAATATGGTATCAGAGCAGAAATCCTCATAGGACCTGCATCTGTATTGTTCCTACAAGACTCTTGTATTCCTCTATCATCCTCATTAAGATGACAGAAGGAGAAGGTTCCCTCGTTGCAAAGACAGAAAGCCCAGAAGGGAATCCAAATCAGCGTCTGTGCTCAGTGCTTCTAAATGAGTTCAACTACCTTCCTTGGTCAAGAGCCATCACTCTAGCTCTTGGTGGAAGATCAAAGCTCAGCTTCATCAACAACAAAAGCAAGATGCTAGATGCCTCATCATCTGAATATGAAAGTTGGTTATCCAACGATCAACTTGTTATGTCATGGCTCCTTAATTCAATGGAGCCAAAACTTGCAGAAATCTTCAGCTATTCAGAGTCATCTCGACATCTTTGGGATGCTGTCAAAGACATGTATGGCAACCTAAACAATGCAGCAAGAGTGTTCCAACTCAAAAAGGATCTTGCAGGGATTCAACAAGGTAATCTCTCATTTGTTCAACATCTTGGCAACCTAAAGGCCAAGAGGAATGAACTTGATATGTATAGGCCTCACACCACTAATGCCACCATATTGTTGAAATAAGCTGAAGAAGATAAAATATTCCAATTGCTTGCAAGTCTGGGATCTGAATATGAGGATCTCAAAAGCCATCTTTTGATGACCCTAGAGCTTTCTTGGTTCACAATGGTATGTAACTCCATTCAACGTGAAGAAGTGCGCAAAAGGGTGATGAATGTGAACACCAGTATTGGAGGGTCCGAAGCATTTGCTGCAAACAAAAGTGTCACAAGCGACAGAACATACAAGGGCAAGAGGCCAGATCTGAAGTACACACATTGTGAACGCATTGGACGAGCTCGTATAGGCCATATAAGAGAGAGATGTTGGATATTGCATCCAAAACTGAAACCTAAGTTCAATGAGGAGCAGAAGAATCAAAGAGGCACCACTCAGAGAAGCCCTTACATCTCTAATCCAAAGGGAAACCTTAGCAACACTTCTGAAGGTATGATGAACTTCACATCCAATCCAATAACTCTTATAAATGAGTTTGCTACATATCTTGAAAAGAAGCAAGGCAGTTTTGAGAGAAATGAAAATGGAAGCACAGCTGGTATGCTTGGAAAGTTTGCTGGTTTTTTGGCGAAATCAAACATGGCTTCTTCAGAAGATATACCAGGTATTATTTGTGCCATTTCTACTGCTTTAGATGTCAGTAAGAATCATGATTTTTGGATAGTGGATTTTGGTGCCTCAGATCACATGACAAACAATTCTTCCATATTACATGAGTTTGATATCTTGTCAAAACCTTCACATGTCTCAATTGCAAATGGCAACAATGTTCCCATCTTAGGAAAAGGAAAATTAAAGCTTTTTTTCTGATAGCATTGAGTCACTTATATTATTTGTACCCTCATTTCCATTCCAACTCTTGTTTGTAGGAAGGTTAACAAACTTATTGGATTGTCTAGCTATTTTCTCTCCTCATAATGTTGTTTTTCATGATCGAGTGTCCAAGGAGAAGATTGGTGAATGGTTCTTTCTAAATGGCTTGTACTACATATCAACTTCATCAAGCTTTTCAAAGTGTTTTCTAACAGAGTCCAAATCTGTAATACAGCAACAATTGTGGCATAAACGCCTAGCCCATCCTTCCTTTCATATTTTGTCAATGTTATTCCCTAGTTTTTGTAAAGTCTCCCATAAATGTGAGACATGTCATATGTCAAAATTTACCAGATTGCTTTTTTAAATCTCCCAATCCAGAGCAACTCAGCCTTTTGAAATTATATGTTCTGATGTTTGGGGACCAGCATCCCTAGAATCATTTGATGATTATAGGTTTTATGTCACCTTTATTGATGATTTTACTCGAACCACTTTTGTGTATCTTTTGAAATTCAAGAGTGAAGTCTTCAAGTGTTTCCAAGATTTTCATAACCTTGTCACAAATCATTTTTCATCAAAAATTTGCATTTTAAGGTCAGACAATGGCACTGAATACACATGCAAAATCATGACTGATTATCTTAGTGGTCAAGGGATTATTCATCAAACCAGCTGTGTGGGAACACCACAACAAAATGGTATTGCAAAACACAAAAATAGAGATTTACTTGAGAAGGCTAGGGCCTTAATGCTTCAAACAAATGTTCCAAAAAAATTCTGGTCTTAAGGAATTCAAACTGTAGCTTACATCATAAATAGATTGCCTAGCAGTGTGTTAAATTTCAAATCTCCATTTGAAGTTCTAAAAGGTCGAAAAGTTTACATAACACACCTTCGAGTATTTGGCTGTACTTGCTTTGTACATGTTCAGTCAAATCACCGAGATAAGTTTGATCCTAGAGCTG
Organism: Rosa persica; assembly: GCA_025331145.1. NCBI lineage: Eukaryota > Viridiplantae > Streptophyta > Magnoliopsida > Rosales > Rosaceae > Rosa > Rosa persica. The sequence goes on from WFKR01000007.1 coordinate 23,702,008, forward strand.
TCAAATGTGTGTTCCTCGGGTACTCATCTACCCAAAAGGGATACAAGTGTTACAATTCACAGACCAGAAAATTGTTTGTTTCAAAGGATGTTCGTTTTGATGAGTCTGACTCTTTCTTTCAGTTATCTGACAATGAACCTCAGGGGGAGCATATTTGTGACTTGTTTCCCACTCCAATTCCTGTTGAAGCTGCAATAGGCACTCCTAGTTCACCACAACTAGTTCAACAATTTGCAAACATTGACGAGGTGCCGACAGAGTCCAACACTCAAGATGATCAACAAGAAGTGGTACCAAACACATCTCAACCTCAAAGAAACCCACCAAGGATGAGACATCCACCAATAAGACTTCAAGACTATGAAACTTACAGACCACGTTATCCTCTTGCACAAGTTGCTCATTCCATCAATAGCTCCTCTTCTCACAGTGCTTTCCTCATCAAGATTTCCAAAGAAACTGAACCAAGGAATTTGAAGAAGCAAATCAGTCACCAATTTGGAAGAAACCTATGCATGATGAACTCAAAGCCCTTGATGACAATAGAACTTGGAGTATAGTCAAACTTCCCAAAGGCCAGAAAATTGTAGGGGCAAAATGGATTTACAAAATCAAGTTCAACTCTGATGGTTCAATTGAGCGGCATAAGGCAAGGTTAGTTGCTCGTGGCTTCCCTCAAACCTTTGGTGTTGATTATAAGGAGACTTTTGCTCCAGTTGCTAAAATGAACACAGTTCGAGTTTTGTTATCTGTTGCTATAAATTGTGGCTGGTCTCTATACCAAATGGACGTCAAGAATGCCTTCTTGCATGGAGATCTAGAAGAAGATGTGTATATGAGATTACCTCTTGGACACCCACGTGAAAGTGAAGCTGGAATGGTGTGCAAACTTCACAAGGCCTTGTATGGTCTGAAACAATCCCCACGTGCTTGGTATTCCAAACTGAGTTCTGTTCTTCTTGCCTCAAGCTTTTAGCGAAGTCATGCAGACTCCTCCCTATTTGTTCGACATGGCAAGGCTGGCAAGTTAGTTGTTCTAGTATATGTGGATGACTTAATCATCACTGGAGATAATGTGGATGAAATTAAGTCCCTCAAGTTAGTCTTGCACAACACATTTGCCATCAAAGATCTTGGACCATTGAAGTACTTTCTGGGAATTGAAATGGATCACTCCTCGAATGGTATGTTCTTAAATCAACGTAAATATGTTGTTGATCTTCTTGATGAGGCAGGAATGAAGGAGAGTAAGCCTACACGCACTCCTCTTAGTAGCAGACTTAAAATAGATGTTGAAGGAGAGCCTCTTTCGGATATTTGTGTTTATCAACGTCTTGTGGGTAAGCTCATCTATCTCACCATTACAAGACCAGACCTCACTTACGCTGTGAGTTTGGTTAGTCAATTCATGCACTCTCCTACAACTCATCATCTACAAATTGTCAAAAGGATTCTTCGCTACTTAAAGGGCACAATTGATCGAGGAATTGTTATGAAGAACAATGGTCACTTCAACCTTGTGGGCTACTCAGACTCTGACTGGGCAGAAAATCCCATTGATTGAAAGTCTACAACTGGGTACTGTACCTTCATTGGAGGCAATCTAGTTACTTGGAAAAGTAAGAAACAAATGGTGGTTGCTCGTTCTAGTGCCGAAGCTGAGTATCGTGCAATGGCATCCACAGCTTGTGAACTCATATGGTTAAAGACATTGTTGGGTGACTTAGGCATTGTATGCCCTGCACCCATAACTCTACATTGTGACAACCAGGCTGCCATGCATATTGCAGCCAATCCTGTCTTCCATGAACGCACCAAACATATTGAAGTACGTTGTCACTTTGTTCGAGATCAGGTTCAGTCTAAGCTTATTGAAACAGTATACACACGATCATACGATCAACTAGCAGACATTTTTACGAAGATTCTCGCTTCCGCTCAGTTTGAACGTCTGTTTTCCAAGTTTGGCTCAAGGAACTTCCCTGATCCAGCTTGAGGGGGAGTGTTGGAAGTATAGGATCTGCTGTCAACATTGGTTGCTGTCAATGTTGGCTGGCTGCTGCAATTTGTACATGCATTTACACATGTTGTATTTGTTTGCTGTCAACATTGGTTGTTGTCAATGTTGGCTGGCTGCTGCAATTTGTACATGCATTCACACATGCATTAATTGTCATTCACACATGCATTAATTGTTTATAAGCTGCCTATATAAAGCTAGGTTGTTGTATCATCTTAACATCAGAAATAAGATAAAGAGGAATGATATTCTTCCTCTCATATTTCAATAGATTTGCTTAGTATACTGGCTGCGCAGTCATCGTTACCTTGGTTGGTGGCAGGGGATTTCAATGAAATCCTAAGCAATAATGATAAGTCGGGCGGTCCTCCTAGAGGGATAATGCAGATGTCCAGGTTCCAGCAGGCATTGGTAGACTATCAGCTATCTGATATGGGATTTGTGGGATCTAGATATACTTGGTCTAACCGCTTCACAAAAGAGAGGCTAGATCGATCATGTAGTTCGATTTCTTGGGCAGCAGTGTATCCCTGTTCAAGGGTTATCAAGCTGCCTCATAATATCTCTGACCATAATCCAATAATAGTAGAGATTAGTACTGGTCCTGTGACTTTAGTGCGCAAGGTTAGATGTTTCAGATTTGAGGAGATGTGGAAGCAACATGAGGAGTGTCCCTCTGTAATTCAAAGCGGATGGGCTATTCCTTCGGTTGGTGAACCTATGAAACAAGAGGGATTGAAAATCAAGGCGACTGGGAAGAGATTAATGGAATGGGATGTTGGTACTCTTAGACAAAGGCAGACATAGATGAAGCTTGTACAAGACAAACTTGACACATTAATGAGGTTACCTTATGCTTCAGATGAATTTGAGCAACAACGTACATTGCAGGTCAGGTATAATGAGTTAATGTCCCTGGACAAGGCTTATTGGAAACAGAGGTCCCGAGTCCTGTGGTTGAAGGAAGGTGATAGGAACTCTGCTTTCTTCCACCGAAGGGCTTCTAATAGATGAAGTCGTAATAAGATAAAGGGTATATCAGATGCTTCAGGTCAATGGCAGACGAGTCCAGAGTTGATTTCCAATGCTTTACTTAATTATTGTGGAACCATATTTCAAGCTAAAGGCATTGATCAGGAGGCAATTAATTTTGTACTTGTTAAGGTCAATCCGTGTATTTCAGATGATATGAACAGTTCCTTTTGGTTGATTATTCTAATGAGCAGATAAAGAAAGCATTGTTTCAAATGCATCCTTCCAAATCACTGGTCTGGATGGTTTGTCACCAGCTTTTTTCCAGAGGTATTGGAATGTCGTACACCATGATGTATGCCTAGCAGTGAGGACTTTTCTTCAAACTGGACAGCTGGATTCTGAAAGTAATTTCACGCACCTTACACTGATCCCGAAGGTAAAAGAACCCAAATTGGTTTCAGATTTTCGGCTAATAGCATTATGTAATGTCGTTTACAGGATCGCTTCTAAGGTTCTTGCAAACAGGCTTAAACTTCTTTTACCTACTATAGTATCTCTCCTGCAAAGTGCATTTGTTCCGGGCCGTCTAATATCAGACAACACTCTGGTAGCTTCTGAAGCAGCACATTTCATGCATAAATTACGCAACCAAGCGAAGGTGTTTTTTTTTCGCTCAAGCTTGACATCAGTAAGGCTTATGATCAATTAGAATGGGGCTTTCTTGAAGCTATGCTATCAAAGATGGGATTTGCTAGAAAATGGATTGGTATTGTGCTCTGTTCTTTGAAATATGTTCATTATTCTGTTTTAATGAATGGAACTCCTACAGGTTATATCATCCCTTCTAGAGGCATTCGGCAGGGAGATCCTTTATCCCTATTCCTATTTATTCTATGTGCTGAAGGATTATCTGTAGTGATTTCGGATTCTGTGACTCAGGGTTTATTGAAAGGTTTGGTGATGTCTCCGGGAGCACCTGTGATACACCATCTTTTTTTGCTGATGACAGTTTTCTTTTTGGGGAAGCTTTGGCAGAGGAATGTGTTCAGGTGAAAAATATCCTCAATATTTATGAGCGTGCTTCGAGCCAGCGAATTAACTTAGAGAAGAATAGTGTTGCATTAAGTAAAAATATGCATCCGAAATTGAAAGCTTCACTGACAGCTATCTTGGGGGTTACATGTGTTGAAGAACATGGTCGATATTTGGGTTTACCTCTTCATGTGGGGAGATCAAAGACAACTATATTTGCTTACCTTAAGGGGAGATTGACTAAGAAACTTATTAGTTGGCGCACCAAGATTCTGGGTGCTACTGGTAAGGAGATTTTAATTGAAGTTGCTACTGTTATCCCTTTGTATGTTATGAATTGCTACATGTTACCTAAGTCTCTGTGCAATGATATGCATCAACTTTGTGCTCAATTCTTTTGGGGTGGTTTTGAGGAGCACAGAAAAATACATTGGCGGTCTTGGGACCGAATGTGTTTAACTGCTGAAGGTGGAATAAGTTTTTAGAACCTGCATGCGTATAATCTTTCGATGTTGGCTAAACAAGGTTGGAGATTACTTTATAGACCTACTTCTCTTATTGCTAGATTGTATAAGGCTCGTTACTATCCAGATGGGAGAGGCTCCGTCTTTTGCATGGAGAAACATTATGGACGCACGCCCAGTCCTTAGGGCTGGTTTACTTTGGCAGGTTGGGTCTGGTAGGGATATAAATATTTGGAATGATGATTGAATTCCTAATGTTCCTATCCATAATTTTCATCAGCCTAGCCATTGCAATATTCATTCGGTCTCTGATCTTATTCATTTGGAAAGCAAAACTTGGAAGAGAGAACTTTTTCAAGATTTATTTTCTGAGGAGGTTCAGGCAGCTATATTATGCATTCCTTTGAGTTTTCATCGTACTCAGGATCGTTTAACATGGAAGCTTGATCGAAAGGGTTTCTTTTCAGTAAAGTCTGCATATCGGGTTGCTCGAGATTTTGTGAGAGGGAGCTCTCTTTCCTCTACCTCTCTTGGGGATCCATTTAGCATGCTATGGAAAACCTTGTGGAAAGCCAAGGTTCCAGGTAAGGTTTCAATTTGCCATTGGAGAGCTTGTCATAATATACTTCCCACAAGAGATTGTTTGAGCACAAGGGGATATTCTGGTGAAATGCGTTGCTTACTTTGTCCTCACCAGTGTGAAACTGTGAGTCATGTTTTTTGTGGTTATTAGGGAAATCCTCACATCCCCTCCATTTTCTATGCAACTGCCTATTTCTCCTTCATTTATGTTTAAGGAATGGATACTTGAACATGCGATTTCTTTGTCTGATGAAAACTTCGCTAAGTCGTTGATGATATTATGGGGTTTGTGGAAAATTAGAAATGAGAAGCTTTGGAATGATTATGCTTTTGTTGCTCCTGCTATTATCGCTAGTACTATGGTCTGGTTTGAAGAGTATAGCCGCATAAACAAGACTACTAGAAGTCAGGCTTCTCCTCGAATTAAGGCAATCAACCTTGGTGCCCACCTATAGCAGAGATGCTAACATTGAACACAGATGGAGCATTTCTACAGTCAGCAAATCATGGATGGGTGGGAGGTGTCTTGCGGAATAAAAAGGGTGAATTCATTGCTGCATTGGCTTATCATAAAGAGTATGTCACTTCTGCAATGCATGTGGAACTTCTTGCAATTAAACATGGGCTAGAATTGTTGCAAGCCATGACAATAACGAATGTTATTGTTTAAAGTGATTGTATCTTGGCTATAAAGGTTGTTGGTGACGAAAAATTCCATAGAGGAGTTTGACTCACCAATGAATACGGACCGGAGCGAGAGCTGATCGGGAATGATCTAGAAGCTTCCTTGCCTAAGTCAGTACGTTTCTCAGTAGTGGAGTAAAACAAGTTGGAATTCGATGGTTTACCTTGACGTCAGGCCTCCTTTATATAGGCGATGACTTACTTAGTGGACAAGCCGCCATTATTTATGCTTTTATGGTTGCATTTATTTATGCATTTATGATGACAATTATTGTTGCCCTAATAACGGTTAATCATTACGCACTTATAATTGTAATCATTGTGAGTAGTTATTGTCGTAATAATCGCCGCATTCATGACTGAAATTCAACGTCATACTAATTACGGAGTTAATCGCCTTAATTGAGGGCCCAACAGAATTTGACCACTCCCACAAAGCCTATCTGTGAGGAGGGTGAGAATTTCACAACTCTAGGCAACTTAGTGGATGATATCAAGGCTCTTCTTCATCAGTTGCCTTCGATTGGGATACATCATGCTAATCGAACATCCAACTGAGTAGTCCACAGGTTTGCAAGTTATGGTTTTGATGCTAATACCCATACTGAATGGTTCTCAAACGCTCCAGAGTTTGTTATGGATGCCCTCATTTACGATTGTAATCGTATGCTTCAATAATAAATTTTTTTTTCCTAAAAAAAAATACAGCAACATAAACTAGAATTTTACTTCTTTTTTTTGTAGTTTCTCTTTTTTAGTTCGTTTTTATGTCTTAGTAACGAGACTTTTTAAATTGCAGATATCATTATTATAGACTTGGTAAGAAATTTTTGCTTACCTTTGATATAAAATCGATTATGGTGTTAGTCAAAATTTATCCTAAAATTTGATTAGACACTTTTATTTCACATTTGCATGCCTTATTATAGGGGGTAAAACTATGGTATGTTAACATTTCTCATACATCAACTATTTTTACTACTTTAAGGACTCATGTTACCACTTTGAGGTCAAATATTACGATTTTGAGGACTCATACGATAAACTAAGAAAATTTACCACTTTAAGAACTTATGTTATCACTTTGAGGACTAATATTACTATTTTGAGACTCATGTTACCACTTTGAGGACTAATATTACTATTTTAAGGACTCATTTTACAACTTTTAAGGCAATTGTATGCATGTCATACGTTAACATATTGTAGAATTTTCCTATTATAGGTAAGATTTAACAAGTTTTAAAAAAAAAAAAAACAAGTTTATGTATATCTGTATATCTAAGGTTCTCTTATTATCTATCACTTTGTCTTTCATTTCTTTTTTTATCTTTTTATTAATTATAGATTCTACAGAGTGTTTCTATTAGGACATACAAATCTGCTCAGTTGACCTTATTCTATTACGAAGTATCAAATGACATATACATCCTCTCATAAAATGACTGCTATGAACAATAATTATACAAAAAAAAAAAAACCATGTTAATTTTCTCTAGACTTTCCAATTCCATAATAATAGATTACATTATTTTATTTTATTTGAAGCAAACTGACAAGTTTTATTAAATAAAATTATTACAAGTGAGAGATATAGAAAACTACATCAAATTGAGAAATATCACAAACAATACGAAAAGAAACAAAAAAAGGATGCAATGAAGCATTTGATAAAGCACAATACAGAACTCGGGCTATGTAAAAATTTACCGACGATATAGTGCACCATCCCTCCACATAGAGGTTATATTGTTCATTATTTTGTTTATCCATTTACACTACATACTCATTAAAGTATTTAAATTTTTTTAATAAGAATTTGAAAGTATGATTGAGAAGTACATGTTGAATGTATATGCAAGGGGTGACCAAATGAGCCAACAATTAAAAAATTAAATAACTATTGAAATAGTTAATCATGAGGTATAGAAAATAGAGGAAAATAAATAAATATTAGAGAAAAAAATGATCACTCTTGTTTATGAAAAAAAGGCAATAGCTAATATATTAATCTCAAGCCAGAATGACCATTACATACTCCTCTGCTGCTATCAGATTGACAGACAAGAGGTTGTGGGGATACCACGATGGTACATAGGTATAGACCGCTCAAACAATTCAGTGCTCACTTAATAAAAAAAGCGGACCTATAAGCTAAGGTAGCAAATAAGCAAAATAAAAAAATACTCATTAGCTCACATTCAAAACTAACAAGTATAGGTCCCTGAAAAAATAGGAAACTATTAAAGAAAAAATAATAAACTAAACTAGAGGCCCAAAGCTCAAAGGAAGTCAAACCTGAGGCCCAACAGTAGGCCCATACTCATTCCAATCTCCTTATCTTATGCAGATTGTCGCGCTCTCCATAGGCTATCACCACGCCAATATGCCGCCACTCTGCCACCACACAATGCAGTGCGACCGCTGCACGATTCGATCCGCAACAAACAACACCATGACCACCACCACCGAGAGGATAAAAGACGCCCCAAGAAAAAAGACAAACCTAAAAATATCTAAATAAGAATGTTGCATCCAAAACCGCCACCTGGCCCTATTGTAGAAGCCATGGGCGTCTCGCTGTCAAAGTTCACAAACGTCCCACCACAGCAATGCATCGACTAGAACAAACCAAGCACCACCATGTAGCCATCAAATAAAACCCTCTCAAGGACCAAACTGTAGAATCCACCACCTGTCTGATAGCAGCAACGACGACAGCTCGACCAACAAAGCTGAAACCAGTCAGGCAAATTTTTGAAGCCAGAAGCTGGCTAGGGCTCAAGGAGAGATAGGAGGCTTAGAGACAAAAGTCTTAGGATTTCTGAGAGGATATGATCACTCTTGTTTGCAAAGCTCAAAGAGGAAAAAAGAAAATAAGCATTAAATAGTTTGTTTTAATACGTTTTAATTCTTGTTGATTACAAATTAACTTTTGAAACCTCATACCTTCTGTTATTTGATTTTTTCGTTGGATAAGAGTATGTTGTCTAATTAAAGAATAGACATGTGAAGAAGGAATTAGGATTTAAAGAGTAATTAATTTGTTTCCATGTTTGAATTTTTTATTACAAAGATAATAGTTTGTTTGAAAATTATATGATTGAGGTTAAAGAACTTGAGTGAGGTTCCAATAGTAAAACTCATTTTATATAAAGGAAATGATGGAAAATGTCACATTAGAGAGTAAATGATAAAAATATCACCTAGTTTCCCACTTGATAAAAAGGTCCATAATAAATTGTTAATAATATTAATTTAGTCCTTATAAATAATGAAGTGATGTTAAAAAAAGTCAGTTTTTAATTTTTTTGATTCCCATTTTGCCCTTGGATCCTAAAACACGTCTATAACTTTATATTCAAAATCCCAGAGCTCAATTTTTCTCTATTTTTGATCAGAAATCCCAAAACCTACAATGAAGACTTGGCGGCCGATGAATACAATGACATTTCCGGTGAGATGTTCGACTGGCTCCGGTGAGATTTTCGATGAGGTCCGGCGAGATGTTCGACGGGCTTGAACAAAGCAACGATGAAATTGAAATGGAGTCGTCTGCGGATGATGCAGAGTCGGCGATTCGGGACGAGGAATTTAGGTGGCAGAGAGTGGAGAAGCTTAGCGAAGATGTGAAGCAGTTCGGCGAGGAAATGATTGACGATGGCTCTCGTCAATCAATTTCCGAATCGATATATTTTAGGTCTGTTTTGATTTTTGCTATACACATTTTCTGATTTTTTGTATCAAATGATTATGAGTTACAAATCTATTGGTTAATTTGGGATTGGTGCATTGGATTTGATGAAGATATGCTTTAGTCTGCGAGAGTTTCATCTGTTTTGCTTGACTGAGTTATTGGAATCAGGTACTACACATCTTCAAGGCTGCCACCGAGATCACCGACTCCGATCCGTAAAACGACAGACGATGCGACGCCGTAGCACTCCATCGCTTATGTTTCTCAGTCTCCGGTGCTGCGGTGGGAAAACGACTGCAAGGATCACATTTTCAAGTGATGGCGGGAGTGGGAAGAAGAAGAAAAAGACCAGGTTTTGGTTGAAGAAGAAGAAGAAGAAGAAGAAGAAGGAGTAGAGCGATCTAAAGGTGTGGTGAGGAGCAGAAGAAACAGAGTTGGAGAAGATTTGGTGTTTGCTTGAACAAGAGGAAGACTATAGCTTCCAAATGGGGATCGTCTTCTGATTCCAAAGGTTGATCTCTAAATTGTGCTTCTGATCGATTTCTGTTTGGTTGCTGTGAAAATTATGAGGAATTATACTCAGTGTGTTTCTTTTATGGTGTTTATTGCTTTTCAATTTGTTATTCCTTTTGTGTTTGGTCATTACTGTTTGAAACTCTTGATTAGGATGTGTCAACTTCATGAAACTTGGATCTGATTAGGCATTCACTTGAAATTCTTGCTGTTAGAGGCTTATTGTTCATGATAATTAGGAAGAAGAACTAGAGTAGCAGCTGCAGCATAAAGAGCAGCTTCAGCAAGGTACCCTTACCTTGTTTATATATCCTAGAGCCTTATCAAGTTTCATGAACTGAATTAGAGTTAGATTACCTGCTTTCTTGATAATGAATAATGTAATGATTGACGGGAGGAATGGTTGGAAGAGGATGAGAGGTTGTTCTGTTATGTAATGTACAGTTCGGCCTCGACGGGGAAGCCGAAAGGTGTTTGTGGCACTGAACAAGGTCTTTGGAATCGGTTTCTGTGGATGCAAGAATTGTATCCACTGAATGGAGAGGAGGTTTTGTTGTTCAAGACAACAATAAGCTTTGTTGATCACTTTCAAGAATTTCTTACGCTATTCTTAGTGGTTCTGCTTTGGTTATACCTCCTTTCAATCAACTTAAACAGAATGTGTTCTCCATTGTGGATTTTCTACAGGTACATGACCTTCGCTTATTGTTTGTTTGGCTTTTCATACTCGGATTATATTCTTGAACTAGGATTAGAACTGTGTTAGAATAGTACATTTCACAAAGGTAACTGATGTCAATTACTCAAGACTAGAATACTTGAAAATTTTTCATGTGGTATTGACATGTGAAATTTTAATTTTTGGGAGGGATTATAGGAAAACACATCTCTTGGATTTGTAGTAGGCACGGGATGTTTGTTGTAATTAGTTGATTAGTTTGATCAGGGAAAAAGAGCATATGCTAGGAAGAAAACAGATATACGGAGCTGTGCCTTTGAAAGTCAACGGCTTGCATCCTTTTCCAACATGAAATTCAAGCCATATTAGGCTACTAGTTAGGGATCCACGCGCTGATCATAGATTCATAATAACATACTTTTGGCTCATATTTTGGTTCTAATATTGTATACTCGATAACAATCAAATGATTGCACAGTGAAGGCTATATTTAGTACAAAGTACTAATTAAAAGAAAGCTCTAGTTTTGGTTATCACTTTATTGGTTAATTGAGTTGCTTTCAGTCCAGATGAAGCTTTTAGCTAAATGGTCTACGTTTGTGATTATGTATAGTTTTCTATGCTCCTATACAGTGGTTGATTATGATGCTTGGATATTTATCTGTATTATGAGTAGTGGCCTTCTGTAGGGTCTCTGTATGAACATATATATATATATATATATATATATATATATACACACACACTTGGTTAGTTGGCTGGTGTTTAACTGCTTTTGATCAGCTAATGTGCTATTTCGTGACAAGAGATAGAACTAATGTAATGTGGAACCTGGGTATGCTACGACACATCCACAATTTAAATGATTCCTAGTATGTTTCTTGGTCTGCCTTAATTTTGTACCAAGTTATGGGCCTTCTAGATGCAATCATAGTAGAACTAGGACTATATGATTTTTTTTTTCGATGAACTAGGACTGTATGAGTCGCAACTAGCATTTCTCTTTGTTTCCAATTATTTATTGAAGCAGCTTACATTTAGGACAAGATTTGATTTGGCTTGCTAATATATAGCTTCTCAAACAATTTCTGTTCTGATTGAAAGAACATGAATGATAGAACTCGCTGATGATTATTTCTCATTTTTCAGTTCTGGAGGTGTAGTCTTGGCTTCTCGAGATGGGAAGATTGTGCGTGACAACACTCTCGATGCACGGTTGGATGTTGTATTCAGTATTCTGTAAAAAACTTACTGAGGTATTTCTCTTGCAATTTTGATTAATCTTCACATTTTATCTTTTGCCCGTCTTTAGTATTGCGCGCTCATTGCATAGATGGCATGACTTGTGCTGGTTTATGTAATCAATCTCAGCTTTTATAGTTATTTATCATGTTTTCTGGAACAACACTTAAACTTAGCTTTGGTTATTCTTTCTGCAAATCCGCATAAGGCTTTTCAATCAGGTTGTTGCATAATGGGAAGAATTATATTCATTAATTCCTAGCATGGTCTTTGACCAAAGGATCTATTGTTCAGTTGTTTATTTATGTATTTCCAATTTTCATGTTCTCTGAATACCTTTTGTGGTAAAATAGTTTAGCCATCATCTTCTATGGTGTTCATATGGTCTGGGGCATGGCAATGTACTCATTCTTATCATTACAATGATATTGAAAAAAGTTTGCAGCTATAGTTTCACTGCATTTTGTTGGTTAAGTTTTCTTTCCTAGTTATTAAATCTCATTAGTACTTTTGTTTGTTCAAACTAGTAGGTGTTCGAGGACATGTGAGCCATATTTGTTCCTGTAAAATAATTGATTCTTACGTATCTTAATTGATATCTTAACAGTGACTAGGTTAGTGACTTGGCCAGTGATTTGAGATTAACAATGACTCGGTCAGTGACCTAAGGTTAATCGTGACTTAAGATTAACAGTGACATGACCAGTAAATTGGGGTTATGAATGACCTAGTCAGTAACTTGAGGTTAACAGTGACTTAGCTAATGATATGGCCAGTGACTCGAGGTTACCAGTGACATGGCCAGTGACTTGAAGTTAACAATTACCTAGTCAGTGACCTAGATATAACTATGGCTTGAAAATTCCAAAATATGTCAATGACTTGTATAACAGTGACATGGTCAAGGACTTCCAATGTAACATGGTCAATGACATGAATATAACAATGATTAGCTAGTGACTTGACATGTTCTTGTTCCATTTTTAAAATAAAAAGGTTAGCATTGAGTTTGCAAGTTACATGACCAGTAACTTGGCCAGCTACTAATCTGGCCAGTGATGTCATAGGCCATATCAATGACAATGTCAGTGATATGATCAGTTACATGGTCAGTTACATACATTGTAAGTGACATGGTCAGTTACATGATCAGTTACATAATATGTGACATGAGGTTAACACACGATCAATTACTTGAGATTAACAGTAACTTTGGCAGTTACATGATCAATGACTTAGTTAGTTACTTGAGGATAATAGTTACCTAGGCAGTGACTTAAAAATTCCAAAATATGAAAGTGAGATGCAGTGTGACTTGGGTCAGTTACATGGATATAATAATGTCCTGACGACCTGTTATTGACAGTGACATGGCCGGTGATTGACAGTGACATGGTCAGTTACTTGACATTAACAGTGACTTTGGCAGTTACATGATCAGTGACTTAGTTAGTTACTTGAGGTTAATAGTTACCCAGACAGTGACTTGAAATTCCAAAATATGTAAATGACATGGATATAATAATGACTTGGCAAGTGACAAGTTCATGACTGTGACATGATCAGTAACTTGACCAGTAACGTAGCCAAGATTTCAGGTTAACAGTAACATGGCCAGGAATTGACAATGACATGCAATATGATATGACCAGTGACATGGATATAACATGTGATTGATGGTGATTTGGTCGATGACTTCAGTTACATGATCAGTGACATGGCCAGTGATGTCACTGACTATGGATCTGGCCTGACCAATGGCTTCACTGGCTAGTGCCTTGGTCAGTGACATGTGTATAACAATGACTTGGTTAGTGACATGATTAGTGACATGCAATACGACTTGGTAAGTGAAATGTGTATAACAGTGCCACGATAAGTGAAATGCAATGTGACCTGGCCAATGACACGGATATAACAGTTACTTGTGAAGGAAACATATACAAATAAGATAGCTAAGGTAAAACATAAAAAGAAAAGATAGCTAAGGTAAAACATTATTTGGCTAGGTAAGTACATTAGAAGATATATACATATAAAAATCTAAGATTAAAAATTATATAAATATTCATATACCAAAGAGGTAACTTCTAACAATCTGGTTGAGAAACAAAAAGTAAGGGGAAAAAAAAGAATCTGGTTGAGAAATTCAAAATGTATCCACACTGTCCAAAGAGTAACCATCCAAAATTTGAAAAGAACCTTACACTAGAACATGTGATCTTGCCTAGATGGCCACAATTTAACTTAGCAATCATCTGCTCCTGAGACAATGAGAGGCAGGTTGGGGTGGAATGAAGCCTAATTGACACATCAGTCATGCCCTTCCAAGACATACTTAATAATAGCAACAACACCACCAAGAAGATCTGTGTTCATCTGACTTAGTTGCAGTATATCATCCGTAGGAGACACAGACTAATATCCCAAACACGGACAGTTTGATCCAAGGAGGTAGATACAACAAGGTCTTCTTTAGGATGGAATGAGGCACATATACATAATGATTTTGGCCTGTCAAAACTAAAATACAAGTGCGCGACTGCCTGTTTCATATACAAATAGTCTGATCATCATTGGCACTCAACATCTACAAAACCCACAATTCCTAAAATTTTCTGCTACATTCTACTTGAACTTGACCAAAGAAACTACATAGCCATAACAAGTAGCATGTGCAAGATGCTATGAACCAAGACTACACGGAACATGATTTGAGTATTTGTCACGGTGGCATTTACTAAAACGATGCCCAGTAGACCAGTAAGCAACATGTGCAAGATTCTATGAACCAATAGTAAAATTACATTGCTACGAAGTACAGTGATTAAAGTATCAATTACAAAACCAACAAATGCAATTCGAAAGCATATAAGATGCAAAGGTGAAAATTGTGCAGTAAATAAGACACAAAAGGTCGAGAACTTCAATTAGCCAATTCAATATATAGAAGGTTATAACATTGGGAGCCACAGGAGAATCCAATTTAGCAAATAGTTTGTCTTTTGACAAAACATAAACACAAATAGACTTGACTTGGAGTATTGCACCACCTATAACCATGCAAAATCCCTTTCAACAATAACAAGACCAATGTTCTTCTAATCTCTGGAAGTGAAACAAACACAATAAGTTTCTCGAATACACAATTAATTAAGGGAGAAGTGCCAATTATTACTCGTACTGTTACATAAGCATTGATAATACTGCTGGCTCACTACTGTTTCCCTACTTTTAACTAATAATATGAAACAAATTCAACAACAAGCTTATACTCTTAACAATCTCTCAGACCGTCAGCATTACCAGTCATGGCGAGCAACAATAAAATATACCTTTGATCAACCTTGCCAAAAACATTGAACAAAAAAAAATTGCAATATTTCCATGAACAGCTTCACAAATCATGTAAATTTTCAACGAATAGAAACTATAGGAAAAGTAATTCTTATTATAGTAGAGACAACGAAACCAGAAACTCAATCAAGTATGCGAACCTGCGGGTGTTTTCCGTTTGCCAAAGATGAAACTCATCGCGGTGAATCGGAAGAACTCAAGACCTCATCGACGACAGCGAATCGGGTTCTGAGGAGGTGGCGGCTTTTCGATCGGCGGAAGTGGCTGCAAACTTGGGACTCGACCTATATCTATCCGATCTCTTGATCGAGTTGAGTTTTCGGTACTGCGACCGCTTCACTTCCAGTGTCGCTCCGCTCATGGCGTCGCTACTCGTGGAGTTGTGGCTCTACTCGACGGTGCCGATATAGAGGAAGCTCGAAGGTGCCGCTCTAGAATTGTCCACGAACCACTGCGAGCTGCTTCCTCGGCCATTGACGAGTGTCTGAGTCTTCGATTGGTGCTTGACTTAGTGGCAATAGAGAAAAAAAAAAAAGCGAGTGTGACGATTCAGAAGGACATGGCTGGCTCCAATCACACAGAGAGAGATTTTTGGTAATGGTCTCAGTCCGAACGGATGAGGGTTCAGACGGGCTTGGGTAACAGAAGGGAGAGAGAGCTGCGGTGGTAGTTTTTGTAATTAAGTTCAACTCTAGTGGTAGGTCGTAAAGAGATGACCTTAATTATCATGGGGACACTTATGTATCCTGAATTATAATAAGACACTTCAAAATGACCTCTTTTATCATTGACCCTTTTATATATACATACTTGAATGCACGCTCACCTAAGGGACAGTTTTTAAGGGAATGTGAGGGACAAGTGAATTTGACGGCTGAAAATAAATATACAATTTTAAGTTGTTATAATTTTTGTTTTTATATTTAATACATACATGTGGTTGAGATGCATTTGTCCCTCATAGTTTCTTAAAACTATCCCTTAGCTTAAGTCCACTCGTTGATCACCATGTCACCTACTATTCACTGCTTTTTCACTACATACTCATTAAAGCATTTAAAGCATTTAAATTCTCTCATGCATAATTGGTGAGATTTATCACTAAATACTATTCACTGCTCTTTGAGATTTTTCACAACATACTATTCATTGCGTTTCTAACTGTGGGTCACCAGGTCACCTACCTTCACAATTTAGTTGAGCTCTATATGGACACCAACTACTTAACAGGTCTCATCCCCACCAACTTTTGGAAATTTCAAAGAGCTAACTGTCATGTCATTGTGGAACAACAATCTTTCTGGTTCCATTCCTTCAGAACTAGCGAATATGAAGTCTCTCGTGCAGAATTGGTGAGATTTATCTTGTTGACACACCAACCCAAACATTGCATGGACTTGAGGCACTGGATTTTGGAAAGTAAGTCCACGTTTGGGATCGAAAGCTGGCTTTCCAT